>JANAVB010035620.1:1790044-2317311 GCA_029216955.1 Iris pallida
TCCTTCCTCCCTAGGTCGGCAGAGTTGCTCCCAGGCTATCGCATGCATACCCCCTCGCCATATGAAATTGGCGCATATGCTCTCCACCTTCCGGATGGTGGCCACCGGAATCTTTATCGACTGCAACCAGAACATAGCAATGCCCGAAATGACCGACCTCACAAGCTCGATGCGACCCCCAAAAGATAGTCCAGCTGCCTGCCAGCCTTCCACTCTCCTTTGGGCAAACTCCACCAAGCTGTGGCAGTCTTGGTCCCTAGCATAATTCACCGTCAAAGGTACTCCCAGATACTTAACCGGTAGCTCACCTTTCTCAACTCCCAGTGCAAAAGCTTTTCCTCCTTGAGAGAGCAAGTCGAGTTGAAGTAAACCATGTTCTTCTCCCTATTCAGCTGAAGCCCAGACAACCGTCCAAATTCTTCCATAATATCTGAAAGCGCACGCATCCCCCGCATAGAAGGCTGAAGAAGCACCAAGAGGTCGTCAGCATAAATCAAGTGGGACACCACCGAATTTACCAGCCTGAAGAGATGGACAATCTTCCTACTATGCACCGCCAGGTCCATCAGGCAAGTGAAGTACTCCATCACCAGAGTGAACAGATACGGGGAGAGGGGATCCCCCTGCCGAAGTCCCATGTTGCTCCTGAAGAAACCATAAGGAGTACCCTGGATGAGAACCGAAAAAGTGGGGGAGCAGATGCATTCCCTCACCCCTATTGCTCCTGAAGAAACCATGGCTAGCATAAGGTGGCAGAGGAAGTCTCTGTTGACCGTGTCGTACGCTTTCCTCAAATCCAGCTTCACATAGGCCTTCATCCTCCCTGGCTTGTTGAAATCTCTGACCATCTCATGAGCAAGCAGACTGTGTTCAGCAATCGAGCGTCCCATGATGAAAGCCGCCTGATTCCGAGACACCAGGCCCTGCATAATCCCCTCCATGCACCGGCACATACTGTGGGTAATTATCTAATACAGATAATTACAACACGCAATAGACCAGAAGTCGACGAGGGATGTCGTACCCTCTTTTTTCGGGATCAGGGTCAGGAAAGTGTGGTTCAACTCCTTCAGCAGCTTCCCTTCCAAGAAAAACTCCTGCACCGCCTCCAGCACTAGGTATTTAAGCACACCCCAGTGTCGCCTGAAGAACCCACTAGAGAAGCCGTCCAGTCCCGGGGCCTTCGTGGGATCCGCATTCATCACAATAGCTTCCACCTCCTCCAATCTCACAGGGGCCAACAACAAGCTATTCCCATAAGGCGTCACCAGCCTCTTCGCGACAAGCTCAGGGAACAAGGTGGGATAATCAGTCTGCTGATACAAGTCAGAATAAAATCTGACTGCCTCCTCCTGAATCTCTACTGGGTCGCCGACAAGCCTGTCCTCGCCATTGAGAAGCCTGGGTATGATGTTCCGGTGCTGTTTGGTCCGGATCACATCGTAGAAGAACCTGGTGCACCGGTCCCCATCCTTGAGCCAGGAACACTTGGCCCTCTGAGCCGCACTGATCTCCTGCTGGAGCCTCAGGATGTTAACCTCCGAAATCAGGTCCTCCCTAGCCGCCAACTCCTCGCTCAACATATCTGCTTGTAAAGCTCCCTGAACCTCCCGCAGCTCGACCTCCTTATCCTCCAGTGAAGACCGCGGCATCTTCTTCACCCAGTTCCGAATGGCTTTCTTAGCATGTTTGAGTTTGTGAACCATGTGAAACTGAGTCGTGCCCTCCTGTGAGTGCTGCAACCCCCCCCCCCCCATAACCACCTCCTCATAACCAGCAGATAGGTACCAGCTATTGTTGTACCGAAACGGTCGAGCCTTCCAAGTGGGCCTCACCGAGAAGCCTACCCGGATAGGGGAGTGGTCACTGGTCCCAGCCGCAAGCCCCTCCGCCATAGAATTAGGGAAGCAGCGAAACCATTCACTGTTCCCTAGAGCCCTATCAAGCTGACAGGCAATCCTGTTATGGACTGCCTTATTGTGCCAGGTCCATATGTTCCCAGCCCTCTCCAGCCCCTTCAGCCCCGACAGGAGGAGACACCTCTGGAAGTCATATAAGATCTGGTCAGGCACCGGACGGCCCCCCACCTTCTCATGCCGGTGCAACATGGCATTGAAGTCCCCCATAAGAAGCAAAGGAAGATGCAGATGCTCCGACATACGTCCTACACGCATAATGTCCTCCCACAGGGTCTCACGAAGTCGTTTATCATTGTGCACATAGACCGCACCCAGGATGAAGCAAAATCCTCCTTTATTTACAAATGAGATACCAATAAGTTGCTCAGTTTCAGAACCTGATCCCCCTCCCAACTATCCATGTTCCACCGAACCCAGATCCTTGCCATATCACAAAGATCTAGGTTATGAATATGGGCCCAATTAGCAGGAGTCCTGCGAAATAGCATCATCGCCCCTTAATCTTCGTCTCAAGCAGAATAGAGAATAGAGATGTCACACTTCTCACGCTTCAGCACTCCACCAATCTTCTTCCATCTCCCAATGGAACACCCTCCACGAATGTTCCAAGCGAGGACCGACATTAATTAATTAATGTGGGGTCCCCCAGGACAACAACTGGACTGACACCCGGGGGAAGTGCCTCGTCCATCAAATCTAGATCCTCCCCCCTCCCTGAGGAGAGGGCAAGGTGAGCCTGAATCCTGGAGAGTGTAATGGTCCAATCCGGGTTGGCCTCGGTCTGATCATCTTCCCGAGGAGAAGGTGCATGCCTCTTCCTGCAATATACCTTCTCCACCACAGGAACCTTCATACCATCCTGACTGCTTCCAAGGGAAGTCATACCCCTGGTCACCATATTCCTCTGGTGCCTGAACGGGACTATCACGCCCTGCGGACTCTCCTGAGTCGTCAGGGTGTCTGTCTCCGGCCTCCTGGCAACCTCCATCATAGTGCCCTCCTCCGCCTGTCTGCATGCCGTCCCCGCTCCGGGGTTGGAGCTTGGCTCCTTCTTCGGCTCCACCACCTCCATCTGTGCAACCGCGGGCCCAACAGTCTCCTTCCCTCTAGAAGCGTAGGCTCCAGACACGTGGCCAAAGCACTTACATAGGGAGCACGTTGGGGGGACCCAATCATATTCAACCCTCTGAGTTAGAACCTCCCCGGACGCCACCTCGTATTCCAGAAGGCTCGGAAGCTCCGTCCCAGCCTTTATCTCCACAAATATCCTGGCATACATCAGTCTACTGCGGAAAGCCGTAGCATCATCCGCCTTGATCGGCCTACCAACCAAACTAGCTAATCTCATGAGTAGGGGAATGCTCCATTATTTCACAGGGAACTCAGGAAAGCGAATCCAGACAGAAATCGCGTTGAGAACCTCCTTCTCAAATTTCAACTCCGGGGTCCACTCCTTCAGAATAATGAGCCTCCCATCAAACGACCAGGGCCCACCTTGGATAATCCTGGTTACATCCTCCGTTAGACCGAACTTCACAAAATAGAACCCATTCTCCCTGGAGAAGATCCCCATGCTCCCCTTTGGCCGCCATACCCGCTCTGCATATCCCCGTATCTGGCCGTAAAATAGTTTACTCCCCAGCAGATGCATCACCAGTGTGTTCTTCCAGAAGTTTGTTACCTCCGCGATCTTCTCAGCTAGAAAATAAGCCCGGAGGCCTCCACCCACCTTCTTCGGTGGCACATACTCCATCGACGTCGGGCTCTTGGTCTCCGCCGGCATACAAACATCCTTCCAAGATTTAGGACTCGGCCCGCCTGTGATCGTACGGGCGTAGGCCCCAGGGGACTCCGGACCCTGACTCCCGGCTACCTCCGCAATACCTTTTTCTTTCTCAGCCGTCGTCACCTTGGGTCTCCATCCAGTCTCTGTACGTCCCGGTACACCCCCCGTTCGTCGGGGTACAGACGTCCTAGTTCCGTTCCTACCATGCCCCGTCCGGCCCATAACCGGGGTCTGGAGCCCTCTTCTCCCTCCAGGGCGACGCCTCGTTACTGTCGTCTAGCCTCTATCCTCGCCCTGTCCATCTCGAGATCCAGAGCCAGATCCAAATTCGAACATCGTAGCATTGTTGACACCCGAAGGGCTGAACTTCGACCCACCACCTTGAGAGGGTCCGCCCGACCCACCCCGTTCCACACCCGCAAGCCCTGTCGTGCCTCCCGCCGTCGTGACAGCAGCCGCCGCCGCCTTAAGGGCTGCCCGGCCCTCCGCCTCCCCATGGGGATGGTCGCCCGTCCCCCCCGACGATATCCCCGGCCCCCTCCTGCCTGGAGAGGCCACCGACGACCCCTGGGGGGGTCCGCCCGACCACGCAGCCCCTTCGCCCGGCCCCCCACCGCCTGAGGAGCCGCTGCCCGGGGGCCCCCCTTCCTCGCTGGCATCCTCCACCCCCCCCCCCCCCGCCCCCCGCCGAGCGAGTCCGGGGGGCGGGGGGGCACGCTCGTCGATGGGCCAGAAGCCCTAACGTCGCTCGGAGAGTTTATTGTTTATTTCCATATATATATATATATATATATATATATATATATATATATATATATAGAGAGAGAGAGAGAGAGAGGGAGAGAGAGAGAGACAGAAAGAGAGAGAAAATGTATGCGAAGGAAGAAAGTGCGTGTCACCCACCGATTCCCCCTCCTGATCCTTTCCCTCCTCCCATGCGCGCTACCGGCCTCACCTCCACTCGTATGCCCCCCTCCACCCCTACCCTGCCGCAGCTGCACCCAACTCCTCTCCCTGCGCGTCGTCCTCCCCTCCACCCTTCCTCTTCTCTTCCCCTCCTTCAGCGGGTACTGGGTCACAATCCAGGTCCGTCGGCTCCGACGTCAACAGCCGGCTACCGCTGGCTCCGAGGCCTTTGGTTTCCTCCCAGACCTGCCTTGTGCAACCACGACCTTGGCTAGTGATGGTTGGACGACTGTGACGCGCCGCGGTAAAGGTAACAAAAGCTCGGCTCCGGCATCTATGCCTAGGCGCGTTCCTCCAACTGTAGATCTGCCACGGTCGGGGAAGGGTGTCTCCCATCGCCTTTCGGCCTCGGCCACTCCATTCCGTGCCTTCGCCCACCCCCGAAGATTTCGATTCTAATGGCTCAGAACATCCCCCAGGTATTTGACAAATTGTCGGTTAGGGATCCTAATCCTTTTAAGACATCGGGAGTGGCTCCTATTACTTGGGCAGGTCGATGTAGACTCGAGTTGGCAAGGGAGGACATTGAGATGCACTACATAGCGTCCAGTATTAAAGAAGGAAGGTCATTTCAATTTCCAAAGAAGATATATCTGAAACAGAAGTTTTCTGGAAGAATACCATTGTTCTTTACGTAATGGGAACCCAACCATACTTTGGTCAACTTAAGGGGTTTGCCTTGCGCATGTGGCGACCAAAAGGGAGCATGGACATATACTCTCGAGAGAATGTCTTTTATTTCATCAAGTTTGGGATGGCAGGAGATTTAGAAAGAGTCATTCAACACGGTCCTTGGACATTTGATGGCAGATTGGTTGTCCTGAGAAAAGATGGGACCCGTCAAGTATCTTTGAACGTGATACGTTGGCCACAGTGCCTATATGAATTAGGTTTCCATGGCTCTCTCCTCAACTTTGGAGTGTCCCGACTATCATGAAGCGGGAAAATGGAATAGGAATTCCTTTACGTCCAGACAAATGCACAACCGAGAGAGACCAATTGTCATTTGCTAGGGTCTTTGTTGAGATTAATGCGACAGATACGCTCCCTGACAAACTGGAGATAGAGCTCCCGACTGGCGAGACTATCTTCCACGAAGTTTAATATGAATAGGTCCCGCCATGTTGTCACTCTTGTCGTAGCTTTGGTTACACCATCTCTCAGTGCCCAGACGCTAGAGTCCCAGATGTGGTCATAAATCAAGTCTCTCGTCCTAATCAAGAGGTGCCAACGCCCATTGTTGCTACAGTTCTCCATGGCTCGAGGGGAGAGAAGGTTGACTTAATTGCGGAAACTAGGAACATGGACACGGACGAGCCAACATTTCATGATGTCCCAGGATGGGAGCAGAGAATGAAGAAGGTGAGAGAGTAGAAGGAAGCAATGAGGCACAACATGCCGACAGTAGTGTTCGGACAGGACAAGCAACAGGAGGAAGGCACTTCTAGCTTGGTTACCTTTAACGCTAAGGCGGATAGCCAAGAAGGAAAATACGGCAGATTTCGGAGGAGACTGGCAAGTGGAGGAACGTTTTGTATCGCTCACCCTGTGGACATATCTTCTCATCTTATGACGACGTTTTGTATCGCTCACCCTGCAGGCAAAGAGGAAGGACACCACGACGGGCAGCAACCTAATCAGGACTGTTGACCTACCAGAATCCTATCTGGCAAGCTAAAGTTGAATCTAAAGCGGGCGGTGGTAAAGCTCCTAACCATCGACAGGATGGACTCTCCCCCCCCCCCCCCCCAAGAGAGAGTTCGCGTGTTAACAAGGAAATTAACCATCGTAATTTATGACGATTTTTACATAGAATGTGAGATTCGATTGGCATATGGAGAGAGATTATGGAGTATGCGAGAAAGTCCAGATGTTCTATTATTAACATTTTAGAGTCTAAAATTAAAACGGGTACTAAGATTACCAGGCGGACCCCGTTGCATTGGTCTTCCGTCCATAACCTTGATTGTGGCAATATGGCTCGCATTTGGGTGATGTGGGACACCAGGGTTTAGCAAGGTCTTGTGATTCAATGCTCTGACCAACCCCTCGCCATTAAGTTCACTAACAAAGGGGGTCTTCAAATTGTGGTGGGAGCGGTTTATGGACATAATGATCATAGCAATCGGCTTGGTCTTTGGAGAGACAACACTACTTCCAGTACTCTTATTAGAGAAAGATGGCCCATGGTAGTAGTGGGTGACTACAACGCTACCCTTTATGCTAACGAGAAAAAGGGTGGTCGGCCGGTTCCACAAGCAATCCTCTCAGAGTTTCAACAATGCCTCTTATCCTCTAGGCCCATGTGTATGGCTAAGACATGTCACATCTGGACCTGGAACAACCGGACTATTCACAAACATATCGTTATCCAGCTGGACCGTGCTCTATGCAACGGGAGGTAGATAAACATGTTCCAAATATATCGGGTTGAATGCTTACCCCCGGGTACTAGCGACCACTCTCCTATTGTCATAAGACTTGTAGAGATGCCTGCCATCAAAGGAAGGTCTTTCAGATTCTGTAATGCATGGATCCATTTAGAGGGCTATCAGGAAGTGATTAAGCTTGGATTGGGGAGTGGATGAATAGGACCGCTCAATTTAGGCTTGTACACAAGTTGAAGTCTATTAAAGGTCTTCTCAAGGACTGGAACAAGGAGAGACCTGCTATTCCTCTTAAGGAGCTCGAGGATAAGCTGGCTGACATTCAACGTAGGGTGCAGATGGATCCTCTTGACCCTGATATCACGGAAGAAGAGGTTGCCCTCCAAGATCAGTTGAGCAGAGAAAAATTCTTGCATGAAGTCCAAATCAAACAACGGGCTAAATGCAATTGGCTCAGAGATGGAGATAGGTGCTCTAAATTATTCCATGCCACAGTTAAAGCTAACAGAACCGCAATGCCATTCATAGTATGCTTGATCGTAATAGGTTGCTTTTTATTGTGGTTTATGGTATTCAGGATAAGACGGTTCGTTTTCTATCAAGACCTCTACAACCAGCACGTGTACTGGACTAGTTTCCCATTGTGTTCAAGAAACTGGTTTCTAGGAAAGATAACTTTGTTTTGCGGGCATCGTTGTCCATGGAGGAGATTGAACTCTTTGTTAAGAAGGTAGACCCTAACAAACCATCGGGCCCAGATGGTTTTGGGGCTTCATTCTTCAAGGAACATTGGAAAATGATTAAGGAGGGTGTGCAAGAAGCGGTGAGTGAGTTCTTTATTTCTGGTAAACTACTTAAGGAGCTTAACCATGCTTTCGTGGATTTGATTGCTAAGGTTGAGGGGGGACTTCGTTGGGAGACTTCAGGCCTATTGCGTGTTGCAACTTCGTCTATAAGATTATCACCCAACTTATTTGTGACCGGATGAGGAATGTCATGATGGAGCTTATATCTCCTAACCAGATGACTTATATTAAAGGGCGTTCTATATCGAAAAACTGCCTAGTGGCTCATGAGCTAGTGAGGGATTTTAACAAACAAAGGGGTAATAAAACATGCCTGAAACTAGACCTCAGGAAAGCTTATAATATGGTAATCGGGACTTTCTGTGTCATATCATGCTTTGTATGGGATTTGACAAGTGGTGGGTGGATAGGGTGAGGGCATGTACATGTTCGCCTCTTTCTCTATTATGGTTAGGGGTAAGCTGAAGGGGTATTTTGACAGCACCAGAGGCCTGAGACAAGGGGACCCCCTATCTCCTTACCTATTTGTGATTGTGATAGAGTTCTTTACCCGTCTTCTGGATGATGAAGTTGTGGAGGGGCTTATTACCCCCATATTTCGACATACGGATAATGTGATCTTCCACCTTATCTATGTCGATGACATGCTGCTCTTCATGGAGCCTTCGAACAGTTCTCTTGACACTCTAAAGACATCCTTGATTCTTTTGAGAGATGATAGGGACTGCATCTTAACAGAAACAAGAGCCAGATGTTCATGAATCGCACGTGTGGGAACAGGGAAGCTTGGCGGGACGATGGGCATACCGGAAGGGAAGTTTCCTGTGAAATATTTGGGCCTTCCCATATCCATCAACTACACAACTGATGCAGATTGTGAGGGTCTCCTCAATTACGTGCAATTGAGGCGGGAGGGATGGCAGGCGCAGATTTTGTCTTTTGCGGGTAGGATTGAACTCATCAGAGTCGTCATTTCAGCGTAGCTATGTACTGGCTGCATACCATTATTCTTCCCAAGGGTATCACAAGAAGATTGAACGTATGTACGCAGACTTCCTGTGGAGGGGGCGCATGCATGCTATATGTTGGGAGGAGTTGTGTCGGTCGAAAAAGGAAGGAGGAGTTGGTCTGAGATCTCTGTCCCTCCTCATGAAACGACCCTCCTCAAACTTTTCTGGAGATTCATTAACGGGAAGTCGCTCTGGGCTGACTAGGTTAAGGGAGATATTTTTCAAAAGGTAACTTCTGGTCTACTAGTAGCAACAACTAACTTCTCGGTCACGATTAAATCATTGTTGACTACGAGGTGCAATAATGACAAGCTCACTAGGGTGATATTACTCTGGGGCTCAAACCAATATCTAGCATGATCCGTGGATCAATCACTCCAGCTTGATCGAGAGCGAGGGCTGGCATGTTTACGAGTTGATGGGATCTACAGACATAGTGAGTAGTCTTATTCAGGAAGGAGAGTGGAAGCTATATGGCCGTTTCATTGAGGTAGTCCATGTGGAAAATATTCGTATAGTGGAAATTAATAGGCATGGGACGAAGGACTACTCGATTTGGAAGGATATAGAGAAAAGCACTTTCAAGCACCGGATAGCAGTGAACCAGAATATGACCTACCAAAAGGAGGTCGATTAGGCGGAGGTGGTACGAATGAAAGGGGCGGCGGTCAAGTTTTTCCTGTGTCTCTACAAAACGATAAGTAATAAACTACTTACAAGGGACAGGTTTGTCATGTTCGGGATTCACTGTGAGGATAGCAAGTGTTGTTTATGTAATAAAGATGATGAGTCTATGGATCATTTGTTTTTCGCTTGTGACTTCGTTTGGGAGATATGGAGCACACAGAGAGCTACATGTGGGCTTACTGCCGCGCAGAGCAGAGACTTTTCCTCGGTTATAGATGAAGTTAAAGACTAGAAAGGCAGCGAAGCGAGAGAGTACCGTCGCCTATGTCTTAATTTTGGGACGGTAGTTTAGCATGTTTGGAGGGAACGGAATCCACGCATCTTTGAGAGTATTTCCCTCAGTATTTGTACAAAGGAATATATAAGCTGATATTGATATTCTAGATCCCAGATGATCATTTTGTAATCGGGGCTAGATTATAGTTGTAGTCTTCGTGTTTATCTATAAAAAATTATATATATATGATGTAGTGTTTGAATATATATATGGAAAGGTAATTATATTAATTTTAAAAAATAGATTACATGACTTAGGTTGTCTATAACCTAGCAATATATTCAAACACTACATCACTCATATTGCACTAACACTCGCTAGCACTCACACTACTACAGCCCATATATACACACACATATATATAATTATGAGAGCGTCCATGTAATGTTAGAGGTTTACATCTCCAATGCTTTAATAGAGTCTGATTTAGTTTTTAAGTTATATTGAAGTTTTTGAGTTATATATATATATATATATATATATATATATATATATATATATATATATATATATAAAAGTTTTTAATATATTCGGAAAAACGGTAAATTTTATTCCAAAATCAACTCAACTCATACAGATTACAGTACATCCCATGGACCTCTCATCCTACTAGGGTGACAGCTTTTACATCAAACTCGATATTGTGGAGAATGCCTATAGGGGGTGGATAGTCCCTCAAAGATATGTTGATTTCGTTCCCTCCACACATGCCAAACGGAGGCAGCTAATCACAATCTGGCAGTCTTGAACCAAACATGTCTCCTACCTCTCTGGCCACGAATCCCTGCGATGATGGCGCAAACGTCTCTGCCGGTGTCACAACCACCCAGCGATCTGCGACACTGTTCAGATCAGATATACCAGAACACCTTGCACTCTAAGAACAAATGTCTCATGGATTCATTGCATGCTTCACATAGCATACATCTGGGGCTGGGGATGGGAATCCCAAACGTAATGAGCCTATCTCTCGTCAACAGTCGCCCCAACATCGACCTGTAAATGCAAAGTTGCATCTTGCGTGCTAGGCCCTTGCACCAGATGAAGTCGTAATCCTCGGTCCTGGGGTTCGTTTGGTGAATCAGGTTGTAGCAGCTCTTGAATTGAAATTCTCCTGTAGCTCCCTGGTTGGCAGGCAGATCCCAAATCCATCTATCAGCCAGCACACTCGGATCAATGTCTACCGCTCGAATAGCCGCTCCAAGTTCTGTCGTATGGCGATATAACTCCAGCCTCCGTTCGTCATTCCTGATTATATGCTAACACTTCATCCCTCTACCAGCCTCCCAGTAAAACTGGTCTAGTATCTCAAGCAACGATCGCCTCTCCACCCAAGGGTCCAACCAAAGGTCAGTACATGTTCCATCTCTCATAATCTGTCGAATAGCGGATTTGAGAACAGCTCTACGACGAATGATACTTTTGAAAGTCACCGAGTGGTTGTTGTTGTGGCCACAGGTCCAGTAGTTGCCCGTCTTCACATAACGACTGGACATCCAGTCCGCCCATAGCAACCCGTCTTTAATGAACCTCCACGCCATCTTCAACCCCGAGGCCTCTTTGACTGCCAAGAGTGGTCTGAGCCTCACTCCACCCTCCTCCCGAGGTCGACAGAGTTAGCTCCCAGAAAATCGCATGTACGCCCCCTCTCGAGATGAAGTTGGCACAGATGCTCTCCACCTTCCTGATAGTGGCCACCGGAACTAGGATAGACTGGAGCAAGAATAGCGTCAGGGCAGAGATGACTGACCGCACTAGCTCAATGCGGCCCCCAAAGGACAGGCCAACTGCTTGCCATCCTTCTACCCTCCTCTGAGCATACTCCACCAAGTCCTGACAGTCCAGATCCCTCGCATAGTTAACTGTCAGGGGCACCCCCAGATATTTGACTGGAAGCTCCCATTTTTCAACGCCTAGGATTGTCGCTCTTTCCTCCTTCAGCGTACAAAAAGAGCTGAAATAGACAAGACTCTTTTCTCGGTTCAGTTGAAGCCAGAAAGCTTGTCGAACTCATCCATAGTCCCAGATAGAGTGGTCATCCCTCCCATAGTCGGTCGAAGAAAACCTAGGAGGTCATCCGCATATATGAGGTGGGAGACATGTAGCGAGATAAGCTTGTACAAAGACACAACCCGTCCACTATGCACCGACAGATACATAAGGCAGGAGAAGTACTCCATGACAAGAGTGAACAGATAAGGGGACAGGGGGGTCCCTAATTCTCTATTGCTGCAGAAGAACCTATATGGGATTCCCTATATGATTACTAAGAAAGTAGGAGTCGAGATGCACTCCCTAATCCTCGATACCCATACCTCGTCAAAACCCATGGCACCCATCAGGTGCCACAAGAAGACTTTATTGACCATGTCATAGGCTTTCTCAGGTCCAGCTTCACACATGCCTTCTCGCCTCCTGGTTTGTTGAACTCCCGTACCATCTCACGAGCGAGTAGGCTGTGCTCCGCAATCGATCTGCCCTTGATGAAGACCGCCTGATACGAGGAGACCAGGTCCTGCATAATCTCCTCCATGCGCCGACACATAAGGTGAGTGATTATCTTATAAAGATAATTACAGCACGCAATAGGGCGGAAGTCAGCCAGCAAAGTCGCCCATTCTTTCTTCGGCACCAGGGTCAGGAACGTGTGGTTGAGCTCCTTTAGTAGTTTACCTTCCTCAAAGAATTCCTGAAGTGCTTCAAGGATTGGCATCTTCAAGGAATCCCAGTGTCAATTGTAGAACCCACTGTTAAACCCATCCGGCCCGGGACTTTGTTCGGATCCGCCTTCATGACAATAGCCTCCAACTCCTCCAGCTTGACCGGCGCCAGTAGCTGGTTGTTGCCATATGGCGTCACCAGCTTCTTTGTGATGATATCCGGAAAGACAGATAGATAGTCAGTTTAGAAATACAACTCTGAATAATACCTGACAGCCTCCCCTTGGATCGTCGTTGGGTCGCCAACCAGATTGCCCTCTCCATCAATAAGCCGGAGACACCATCTCTGTGTTGTCTGGTACGGATCACATCGTAGAAGAACTTGGAGCAGCGGCCCCCCTCCTTAAGCCAGGAGCATTTAGCGCGCTGTGTCACGCCCCGACCCGAAAAATCGCTCGTCCTCGCATCGATTTATCTGAATCATCGTTCTCGCTGGGGGTGATGTCGTACGAGTATGGAGTTGCACTCGTACAAGGCAAGATAACAAATTCTCAAATGGTTATCTTTGATTTGATATTAGCAAACGGAAGAAAACAGAGTATACAAAACAATTCTCTTTATTGATAAATGAACTGAGATTACAAAGGCTTTCAACAGTCCAACTGAATATGCCAGATTGGCTACAACATTCAAGTTCTCTCTTGCCCACAAAGGATTTCACCGTTCCATACATCATACCTTCTATATCTCGGTCACAACAATCATGTTGCAAGTCCGAGCGTCAATGCGATCGCACGCTTCAAACGCTACGATATTTTATGTCTCAGCGCGATCAAGCGAAGCTCCGTCGCGAGCAGACCATTCCCTGAACATGCTAGCAAACTAGTGGAGGATTAGTACTTTCGTCCTCGCTGTACTGATCAAAGACCCACTTTAACTAAACCGAGATTTAGTAATGTATTGATTCATACAGCATACAATTTAGTTATCTTTCTACGTTCTCCTTAGGATCGATTTCATGGCATATTCAAAAGCAGTAAAACATGTTATCATGGAAAGCATGTTATTTGATTCGTATAAGCAAGCAGACAACCAATAGCAATCTCGTGTTGTTTCGTGACTTCTTACCAACATCGACGCATTCGCCCTTACACCGACGCAAGGTGAATACGCATCATTCCTTCCCTGTCATGTTATATGTGCTCTGTGCAGGATCTATTGTTCCTGCACTTTCGGCCCACCGTTCCTTAACTATATGAAAGTCGTTGGCGTATCCGTGCCAGAATGGACTAAAAGTGTTTCTCTTTTTCTTTTCTTCTCTTTTCTTCTCTTTTCTTTTCTTTTCTTTTTCTTTTCTTTTCTCAATTTGGGTAGCCCAACGTCTCACGGGATGGATTGTTATCCCAATAACTGGAGGCTTACTGTTGCATACCAATCAGTGCATCGTCACATCAATAACCGGTCGCTAATCGTCTTAGAGATGTGTGTCCAACAAAGTTTAACGTCCCTCCTAGGCCAAACGATCCCGGCGCCCCGGCGCAAACCCGTTCGAGGGAACACCCGTGCACGGAAGATTATCTCCAATTCATTTCTCAAGTCCATTCGACCATGCAACGCGCGTCTTATTCAAACAACCAAACATAACTTGAGTTCGTGACTCAGACTTCATATCATCTCGTATTTCTCAAACTTTCTATGTTCTTATATTCCATACTTCGTTTTAATGTTCAATCGCATCATGCCCAACTCAATGTTCGTCAACCGAACAACCCGAAGGTCACGAACATTTTTGAGGCATCATGTCATATATGATAGTTCCGTCACATTCATGCAACAACTGTTCTCTACGCAACGAAGCCATCTTTTATGATTCTCGTGCACGTATGCACGCTTTGCAAAGTCTTACTGGAGTGTTGCATTACTTATTGCATGCTATCTCAACTATTTTGAAAGGACAAACTCCATTTTCTTGTCTATATCCCACTAAATCACCTTTTCCATTGCCACCTAAACATATTCGGGTGTGTTGTTTTTGTACACATTCTTGAATCTACTTCTGATAAAACTCAGTCCACAATCGTTGAATGCTCACACTCAGAAAGGGTACCTTTGCTATGATCCTCTAACTCGTTGTACCTTCCTTAACTCCTTGTACCTTTCTTTCTAGTGACGTGATTTTTTTAGTCCACCCTTATCTTCTCTTCTCCTCCCTCAACCAGGCTATCTATACGACTTTCTTGTCCTTAGTCACCTCCTATTGGCCTTCCCTTAACCACAAATACTTCAACTACGGACTCGTAACTTCTCAAGATTCCTCCTACTATTTTCCTTTTCCTCCTACTATTTTCCTTGGTGTCTATCAACGTAAACTACGCCCTCACACTCCAACTAGTGTAACTCTACAAGTTCTGTCTACCTCTCTTGATGATTCTGATCTACCCATTGCTCTTCACAAAGGAAAACATACATGCGCTTTCCATCACATTGTTGATTACCTTAGCCTCGCATGTATTGGTCCCACTAAAAGTGTTTTTGCTATGTTATTGGATTCTTACCAGATCCTTAAGAAATATCAACAAGCATTATCATATGTTGGATGGAAAAAGGCGATAGCTTGACGAGATGGACGTACTCACATATCGCAAGACGTAGGACTTGTTGCCTCCCTTCGGAATTGATATTGTGGCATGTCAGTGGGTCTTTACGGTTATGTTTCTTCTTAATGGCTCAGTTGATAGTTATAAAGCTCGCTTGGTAGCCAAAGGGTTCACTCAGACATATGGAATTGACTACATTGAGACTTTCTCTCTATTGATCAAATTAAAATCTATTTGCAATGCATACCTTTTTTTCCCTTGACGATGAATCACTCTTGGTTGATATACCAATTGGACGTGAAAAAACGTCTCTTTATGGCGACATGACTAAAGAATTTTATATGGAGCAACCACATGGGTTTGTTGCTCAGGAGAAGAAACTTGTATGTAGACTTCAAAAGGTTTTTGTGGACTCAAACAAAGCCCTCATGCTAGGTTTGATAAGTCATGTCAGTTGATTACCGAAGCTCGATTTCAAGGAGCCATGCAGACCATTATGTCTTCGTTAGAAAACGGACTACATGCATAGTTGTTCCCACGATCTATGTAGATTACATCCTTCTATCTTGTAGCGATGCAACTGGCATAACACTTTGTTAGGAAGGATCTAGGTCGACCTAGATACTTCCTTGACATTGAGATTTCTCATAGTTGACAAGGTATTGTACTATCTCAGAGGAAGTATGCTGCTGGCTTCAAGAAACTGGTATACTTGGAGCAAAGCCAGTATATACACTTATTGAGCATAACCTAGCAGTATGAAACTCAAAGAGAATATTTTGAAGACAAAGTCAAGTATAGACGACTGGTTTAGAAGTTATTATCGTTGACGGCCGCTAGGCCTGATATCTTTTGTAGTAGGGATAGTCTGTCAATTTATGGATAGTCCCAAACATTGTCATTGGGAAGTTGTCATGTTCATATTGAGGTATATAAAAGGGTCACTTGTCAATTTTCTGTTTCAACATCAATATCACATGAAGATCAAAGCCTACTCCGATGTTGTTTATACCGATTCCAAAACTGACAGAAGAACTACATCCGGTTATTACACTTATATTGGGGGAAATATCGTCACGCTATCACATAGCGTAGGAAGAAGCAAACTATGGTGGCTAGGTCTGGTGCAGAAGCTGAGTACATGGCCATAGCTCACACAGTGTGCGAAATGTCATGGTTGACTACCTTACTTAAGGATCTTGAGGTACAAGTGTCTTTACCAATGTCTTATGTATTTTGATAATCAAACATCTATCTTCATTGCTAGTAATCCTCTTTTCCATGAATGGACGAAACATATTGAGGTGGACTGCCACTTTGTTCGAGAAGTTGTCATGATTGTCGACATATTTACCAAGCCGCTCAATTTTTCTCGCTTCTATAGCCTTTGTTCCAAGCTGAACCTCGTGATATCTACGGTCCAACTTGAGGGGGAATGTTAGAAGTTAGAGTTTTTTAGGGTTGCTTTTATTTAGTCTTATCTTACATGACCTTATGTTATGCTAAAAGGGAACATGACTACGCAATAAAGCATAAGCTTCAGCTCTCTTTCTCAATATTAAAACAACCCTAATGAAGAGGGTGAAAGCCAATAGGGAGACTTGCCTGCTCAGATAAGTACAGGAGTTGGCGATTTTGGCACTTGTGTTGCTCCAACTGAGGACCCCAGCTATATGTACAAAACAAAAAGAAGAGAAATAATAAGATGGTGAGTATCTATGAAAATGCAATAACAAAATCAATTCAACTTAGGCAACATTGAAGGCTGGCGGCAAACTAAAGGAACTAAAACTCTCAAACAATGACCAGATGTTCATAAGAGATGGTAGATACAAATATGGATTATATATATATATATATATATATATATATATATTGCTGAACTCATATATTGCATCTCAGCCTGTATGAATCAAGGCCTGAGAAACCTCAATAACTAAGTAATTAATAAGCAAAAGAGAAGTACGTCTCTTTTGATCTTTTTATACGTCTCTTTTGATCTTTTTATACTAATAAAGCACCCATTTAGTAAAGCTTTAAGCAGTGTTCTAAAAATCGGCCTAGGCGGTCGCCTAGGCGCTGTGCGGCCTTCCCAACGAACCGAAAAGCCCATGTTCGGCTGACCTAGGCGCATATTCAGCCATGTTCGGCGCCTAGGCGGCCCTGTTCGGCCCTGGGCGACCTGTTCGGCTAGGCGAAATTTTTTAAAAATTTCAATTTTCAAAATAAAATAAAATAAATTCAGATTTCAAAAAAAATTCAAAAAATTCAAAAAATTCATAAAAAAATTTATAAGTTTTAGAATTCATATTTCAAATTCCAAAAAAAAAAAAAAACTGTGCAGCCGCCTAAGAGCTAGGCGGCCCTCCGCCGCACCGATTCCGCCTAGCGAAACTATAACACTGGCTTTAAGTATTGATGACATAAAAGATCAAAGAGAGAATCCTTGAAGTAAGATTAGAAATTTGATTCTAGTTGTAGAAATTTATTTGGAGAACAGCTGTGCTTTTCTTCTTAATGAATGCAAGTTGAAGTATAATATTACAGATGATCTTTATAGGATCTCTTGCTCGTCCAAAAATGTCAGTACCCATACCTGCTTCAAGTACCTCCTCTTCCATCCCTTACAAGCAAAAAAATATAATACATAATTCCAACTTTTGTGTAAAACAATAAAATTTAACTGAATTTCTAATTTGAATCATCTTCGTCTTGTTTTGGCTTTCATTCGACTGTGGTCTACTGCGTCCTAAAACTATGACAAAAGTGTTTAAAAAAACAAATCGATAACTTGAGCGTTTTCTTTAATCTTCAATCGATGTTTGGTTAGGCATAGCCTAGTCCATGGCTCCTTTAACTATTAGCTTATAGAACCACCACCACCCCCCTACCTACCTATCTGTTTGCATTACAAATGTCCAAAACATCTAACCCGATTTCTCTCATCTTGTCCTCAATTACTGACACCAACTTTCCATGAATCTGCTCATTTCTTATCATATATTTTAATGTATTGCCACTCATCCATTTTGGTGTTCATTTCAATCCATCTTAGCGTTATAATTACAAGTACGCTAATTTTCTAGACATGTTTCTTAATTAACGAGCACTCTGATCCATAATGTATGGTGGGGTCTTATATTTGTCTTATAGATTTTTTCTACAATTGTATTTTCAACTTCAATGGTATCATGCGATCACAAAGTACTCATGAAACTCTCCTATATGTACTCCCTAATTATGTTTGGTCTTTACTCTTGGTACATCTTATATTACCTAAGTCTTTACTCTTTTCTCTCCTCTTATCATGCCATAAATATCTTTTTATCCCTTAATTTCTCACTTGTACAAATGATCACATGCAAATATAGCTTCAATAATTGCTTTCTTGGCTTCCTTCTTTGCTACTTTATCTTTCAAAATTATTATCATTTTTACACTTTTGTCAATCTTTATAAGAATTTTTCTTTGCTCGATTATCTTTCGGAACTTCCTCGTTCCACCTCCGGCTTTCTCTCAAAGACCAACTGCTACATTTAGAAACTCCTAATATCTATTTGCTAATTTCTTGATTCAATGACATAGATCCCTGTCTATCCTAGTCTCTCTCTTTCCAATTTGACTGCCTCAGATCAATTCTGTTCAAATCCAATCCCAAAATAGCCAATATGCATCACTCAATTCTTTATAACTTGATTTAATCATATGATGTATGGTCTATATTTCTTTGGCGAAATGTAGCAGCAATGCAGCTTATATATTTTGATATTTTTAAGGAAATTGTTACTTGACCTTCTTGAAGCTACGCTACACAGACAAAGTGCTATTCATTATGCACTCAATTTTAGAAAGTCATACTATAAATAGTATATACAGGGAATGATGCCCAAAAAATAAGTTCAAAATCATATTGACTTGATTTGTTCAGATCCAATTTTGGGTATGCTTGTTACTACAACTCTCTTCACCAGCTTTTCTTATTGAAAATGGCCACACCAAAAAGACCTATAGAAAACAGCATTCAATAAAGTGAACATGTTAGTCTTATGATTTCAACATCTATCCAGAGAGAATACAAAATTATTCATGGTACATGTATAATTTGCTGGGCTTTTTGCCAGGTATTCTATGCAGTGATAATACATGCTGGAAAACATCAGTGTAACAAATTTGGAGCTAATTTACAACATTAATGATTAAAAAATGGTACTAACGGCATGTGAATGCACTAATTAGCACTTCCGTCATATTGAATCTTATTGAATACTCCTAATCTTCTAGTGTTGGGTATTCGACTGTCAGGAGGGATTATTGAATCTTATTTCTTTTCTAAAGTTTCCATAACCATCAACGACCATAACAAAAATGATTCTTAGAACAAGATGAAGTATGTCCTTTCTCGCTTCTTGTAAGAGTTTAATGGATTTGGTTGAAAGCAGACTGTGACATTTATACTATAGATCATCACTTCTCACACATGTTTTCCTGTGTGTATGTTAATCAAAATATCTGATCTTCAACAAAACCAAAACACATCAATGACTCAGTAATCATGTATCTTAGCGCTGGTATTAGAAGGATAGCATAAAAGACCAACTATGTTCCCCAAAGAATACAACATATACACGATTATATTCAAAGTTTCAAACTGGCCAAAAATCGTCATGAAGATTAATATATAATTTGCTGATTGAAGGAGACAATGATTATGTATCATGTCCCAATTTTAGGTCTTTGGCTCAATATTTAAACCTCAAAGGGAAATTCACTTCCTAATCGCTACGTTCGTCCAAAATCTTCCAAAGTCAATTGTCATGTAGTTGCCGACCAATTGCAAAAAAAAAATTAAGGACTCGTATAAGAACACGCCGAGTTTGGGAAACAAATGGTGAAGTTAGGTCTCCAAGCTCCAAATAAATCAACTTAGGAGCATTTTGGTGGGGTTTTGGAGTTCGAAGAAACTCCATTTCTAGCTCCAAAACAGTCTCCAAACTGCTAATACTAACAAACTCCCAATAACTTGATCATTAAGCCTGTGACTCCATTTTTTTCTCGAAAAAGTTTCATCTTTTCGAACCAATATTTTAAAACTCCAAGCTCCAGAACAAACCAAACTCCAGTTTAGCAAAAAAAAGTCTCTTTCCCCTATGAAGCACGGAAATTCCAGGCGTGTTGGGCCGTGTCGTGTCGGCACGTATCGGATACGTATCGATACAAACAGGACACCAAAATACACCAGGTCCGTGTCCATGTTGCCATGTCCTTGCCGTGGTCGTGTCCGTGCAACATAGTTGTTCCCAAACTACCTTCCTTGAGATCATAAACCCTAATTTTCCTGAACCCTAACATTAGAATTTGAATGGAGAAGAGTAAGGGGTAGTTTGGTGAACAACGGACCAGCAAGAGAGGGATGGGCAAACAAGATTGTTGTGGTTGGCCAGCCAATCGTAGAGCACCGGCACTAGCTGACTTCCATTGGGTGTGGAAGCAGATCTGTTGCCCCCAGCTTTGATGTACCAAACTAGTCCCCCTCCTATAACAATATGGGTATCACCAGTTTTGGCTATTATTTTGGAATATTTTGTATAAGGGTATCAGGTTTAGAACCTAATTAGACTTTGGGTACTGGGTTTGTCCGTTTTATACTTTGGGGTACTCGAACTTTTTAATGACACATTTTAGTGACGCACATTCGTCATTAGCAGACTCATTAGTCACTGAAAATCCAATTTCGTCACTAAAATTTGTCATGAAAAAGTTCGAGTACCCAAAGTCTAAAACGGACAAACCCAGTACCAAAAGTCTAATTAGGTCTAAACCTAGTAACTTTATACAAAATAATCTTATTATTTTTATACACTAACGGGATCCACATTTCTATAAGAGGAAAATTGGTTCGGTACACCAAAATAAGAACAACAATCTACTCTCATTGGGTGTACCTCTTGTCCACCCCTCTTTCTCACATCTCTCTTATTTCTCAAATAATAGTCAAGGCACAATCTTTTTTAACTTATGGCGTATTAGGAGGCAACACATATTACTTGTTTATTAGGGACTGTCATCAAAATTGATTAAGATAACACAAGTTAATTCTCTCTATCTTCTTCTCTAACCGTCCATACCTTTTTTTTTCCTTCCTACTTTCTTCTTCCCTCTTCATCTTCCTCTTACACACATCAAATCTCCTTCCCAATCAAGGTAAATATTTCTATTTTGCTTCTTATATATTTTTGCACTTCTAGGATTTTTCTTTCTTTTTTGAGTCTTAGTCTCTATGTTTATTTCATGTGTTTTTAAACGTAACTTTGGCTATCTCCAATGGGGGTTTATATCTCCCATATTTCTATGGTAGAAATTCTCTTTAGAAAAAAAAATACCTCCCAATGGAGATTTTTTATAACAATTTATATCCTATGTGGCGGTGAGGTAGGATGAAGAATTTCAATGAGGGTTTCTACATGTAGAAACTTTCATAGAAATTTTTCATCTCTTATAGCAATTAATATTGGACCCTACATCATTAAATTGATCAATTTATGTTTTGCCACGTAGGATAGAAATGGAGAACCACTGAAGAGTATTTTATGTCTGTGCAATTTCTATATAGAAACTCTACCAACTAGGATAGACATTTCCATAAAGAACAATGACAAATAGGATAGAAACTCAATTTCAGAAATCTCCATTGGAGATGGCCTTAGTAGATTGTATGTTATTGATTTTTTTCGTGGGTATTTTTATGATGTTTCGGACCAAATTTAGGGATTACTAACTTAATAATTCTAAAATTTTGACAATCATGACTATTTACTAAAAATCACCCCATAAAAGCTATGGTTTGGGACGAACTCTTTAAATGAAAAAGGTGTGTGATTCTAAAATACTGATAATAAAGAATTTCAAAATCACAATCCACTTATTAAATCACTAATGCGAAGGAGCTCTTGTAAAAGTTGAATTTGAATGTTAACAAAGAGATCATAAATGAATTTTGGATCAAGGTTTGGGTACTTAAATATGAAACCTAAAATTTCGGTTTTGGAGATACTTTTTTTTATTCAGTTTCGGTTTTCGATTTTGATTTCGGTTCCAAAAACTGAATAAAGCTTACGCAATTATGTAAATACCCTCAATTTTATGCATATTTTATGATTAAAAAAATTTGGGTTATTTTGAAAACAACAATTATATTTATTTGTTTTAAAGCAAACTTTGGTAATTTAACAACTAGTACAACTGTGGACCAACTTTAAAATACAACGAACGTATGTATATAAAATATATTTTTTAGGGTTACTTACAATAACTATCCCTAAGTTTTAAACACGGGATGCCCCTACTTTTAAACTAATTATACTGACCACCCCTCCCTTTAGAAAAAAATAATAAATAGGGATAGTTAGTGTTATAACTTTTTTTATTCTATCTTAAAGTATGGGTACCCAGTGTAATAAACATAAAACATGGGGGTGATTAGTGTAATTAGTTTAAAAGTAGAGGTATCCCGTGTTATAAACCAAAAACTTAGGGGTAGTTAGTGTAAATAACCCTATTTTTAATACAATTTAACCACAATCATAACTTTGGATCCGACTCATTAAACAATAAAAATAGTCCAACCGAATCAATTATCGGTTCAGTTTCGGTTATGGTTAATTTTGGTTCGCTTTTGGTTTTGAATTATTCGATTTTGACTATTTTGGTTGAAAACGAATAAACCTACAATCGCCTAATTATGTCTGAGTAACAAGTGGGCTAAGGTTTAGTGAACGGGATCTAAGAATTTCACTAACCCACATACCAGTTAGGCCAGTTAGGTAGGCCGGGTGATTTGAAAAACAATTAAGTAGTTGCTCAAATCTAGTCCGTTAGACGTGTTTGGTATACGGAATACTATACAGCCTTGAATTCTATATTTCTGGGAATCAAATTTTCGGTAATTAAATTTTTTGGAACTTATATTCCCATGCTTGGTGACTATATAAATATTTCTAGAAAAGAATAAAAAAGGATAGAAAAAACTGAAAAAAAAAGGATAACAAAACTAAGACTAAACCAAAAACCAACCAAAAAAAAACTTTAAAATGAAAAAAAAAGTCATTCTCAAAACAATAAAAAAACATTAAAATTTTCTTCAAAAAATGAAAATAATGAAAAATAAATCCAAGAATCATAAAAAAATTAAAAAAAAGATTAAAAAAACAAAAAAAACTTTAAAAATGAAAACAAATTGAAAAAAAATTGAAAAAAAAAACCAAAAAAATGTTAAAAAATAAAAAGGATAAATAAGTATAAAAAGGAAAAAATAAAAAAGAGTGTTAGAAAAAAAAAACAAAAAAATTCACTTGCAAAAAAAAGAAATTATTGCATTACCAATAAGGTAAGTATTCATTTTAGTCTTTTAGTCTTGATTTTGCTAGAATTTCTGTGTCAGATACATCATCAGTCATACACTCATTTAGGTTGTACCAAAAGCCTCAACTAAGACATCCTGAAAAACTTGACCTTTTTTATTTTCATTTTTTTGGTAAAAATATAATTAACAGTTAAACCTCTCAACCTAGAATAGTGTTGAAACACTATATTTCTACATAATAAATTTTTACTAAAAACATATGGCAATCACGTCAAATTTAGCTCTTTCCCTCGATATTTGAACCCTGAAGAGAGTAATGGTGTGTTTGGAAAAAAAAATTGGGAATGAAAAGGAAATTTTGAAGGGAAGGAAAATAGAGGGGAGTAAACTGAAGGGAAGTTAATTTTTCCTTCCCTTGCTTGGATGAACAAAAAGTAGAAAATGAAAAGTTTAAAAATATTTTTTTGTTTGTTTGTAGATAGAGATATAATTACTATTTAGCCCTCGGTATTCTCAAATCAGAATTTATAATTACCTTTTTTAGGGATAGTTGGGTAAATTCTCTCATCTCTTTCCTCCCACTTTAGGAGAAAAATTTTTAGTGGGGCCCACATGGTGTTTTTCCTCAAATTCTCCTCCCCTATTTTTCCTTCCCCTTCCCAAACATAATGACTTTTAATTTTTCTCTCATTTTCCTCTAACTTTTTCCTTCCTCCCATTTTCCCCCTTCCCAAAGAGTACCAAAGTGAAGTTGCTTTAGATCAGATTTGGACACTACATAAAGTATGGACCAAGAAAATATTAATTTGGCTCATCTTTGTGACAGAGAACGAGAGAGAAGTCATAATCCCTTAGACATGTAATAGGCTTCTTAGATTTGGTCGTATCTTATGGAAAAAAAAAATTAGGAATTGTTTTGGTTTTTTAGGTATGAGAATCTCAATCGCTTGTATCAGTTTCAATGATTGAGATTTACATAGACTGTCCTCCTTTTTTATTAGAGGAGAGGATCCAAATATAGGAAATATAATACAATAGAGGAAACAACATCTACACAATTCTTTTAAGGAAAACCTTTCTAAAAGGTGATAATCGATCTTTAATAGATAATCATTAAAAGAGGAGGCACAATACTAATAACATTGATCTTTTTGGCAAAAAATTGAATAACAAGTCTATTAAACCCTAGAATAAAGATATTTACTTTAAAGTATAGTTCTAACCCTAAAGGAAGAGGGTAACTTGATACATACCGGCAAGAGAGGGATGGCCAAACAAACTTGTGGTTAGTAAACCAGTCATACGTAACCGGTATCACGTTCGACTTCCATTTGAGGTACTCATCACTCGGTCGAGCTTCTTTCTTTCCTTTAGTCATCTCTCTATCTCAGTCGAGCCCTTTTCTTTCCTTCCTGTAATAAGGCAGTGAGGGTCAAGATTGTGAGCTTCCTCGGTTATATAACTAGATGGACATTCGGCATGACATCTTGCAATGACGTGTCAATGGACAACACTGGGATGTATGGAATCTCGGATTCCCTCCCCCAATAAGACTTCAATACTTCCGAAAAATACAAGTTGGGACCCTTTTTCCTTGCAATCTAAAGTCCAATTGCTTGTGTGACTTGTGTCCATATATATGTCAAACTAGAAATCATGTTGGGCTATACTTGAACCTGACCTAAAGTCATCTAAGAGAATGGAGTTCAGATATAGGTTGTTAAAGCCTAAGTTCGATATAATTTTATTTTTTACAATATTATTCTAGATTCGTGCAAAGTTTTGACTTCGTCAAGAAGGATTTGATCCAAACACAACCTAATACATATGGCATGGAAAAACTCATAATATAATATAATTTAGGTTTCTAATTAATTTTCTAGTCTTAATCATTTTCGTTTTGGTTTGTACATTCAATTTGTTTTGCTAAATATAGTTCTATTTGAGTTTTTTTATTTGTTTACCATAAAAGTATAAACCCTATCGAAACTGCATATGGACCAATTTTGGATTGTTGATTTAAGAATACTTGACAAATTAGGACCAAAATTTGGGTGCAACTCAAGGTTCTAAGTATACTATTGTCGTCTTTTTATTACATTATTATTTTAGAATCAGTAATTCTACACTGATTGTCCGGTGCGTGCACAAACCTTTCTTATTACAACCTCTTACACCCTATCTCCGAGGATCCACGGATCTACCTACATTGCAGCCTGTCATCACTTAGGCTTAATCGTTAGCACCACGATCCTATTTGTGCATGCACGTGACTTTCTTATTACTACCTCTCACACTCAATCCCTTGGGATCCACGGATCCACCTGTATTGCAACATGCCATACTTTCTTATCTTTCACACTTAATCTTTGAAGATACACAGATTCACACACATTGCAACCTGCCATGGCTCGAGCTTGATCGTCAACACCACGATCTTATCCGTTCGCTCCTCCATGTCCTCCAGGTTAAACTCTCACCTATGTCCTTCCAGCCTTGGTAGGATCGTTAGCACCATGATCTTATCCGTCTACTCCTACATGTCATCCAAGTCCGACTCTCACCTATGTCATAGCGTTGGTAGGATTACATGAATACTCGACATTTTTCCTCTTTAAATTAAGCACACAATGCATTCACCCAGCAATTAAAACTGGAGATTATGTTAGTAAGTGCTCACCAATATATATATATATAAAATATATATATATATATATATATATATATATATATATATATATAGCAAATGACCTCTAGCCTAGTGGTTAAGAGAGATGCATGCGGCCCGAGTGGTTAGAAGATCGATTTCCGATGGGAGAGATCGCCAAAATTACCTTATATATATATATATATATATATATATATATATATATATATTTAGGGAAAAAGCATATATAAAAAGCCGCGCCAACAAGGCCGGACCAAAACCGAAGGAGCTACAAACAGGCCAAGCAGGCCCGGGAACAGAAAAGAAGGAATAAGAAAGAAGCAAAAGCCCGTATACCCCAAAATGATGAACAAGTATACCCGACACCCCCCTACAAACAAAATGGGAAGGCCCAAAAGCAAAAGGAACAGCCGACGTTACCCAGTGCAGCCAACTTTGGACAGTTGCCTCTGAATCTCTGAGATCACCTGTCTGGTATTGTAAGTGTAGCCCTCATACCGTGATTTGTTTCTATTCTTCCACAATACCCAAATGGTAGCCGTAGCAGTAATTCTAGCCTCGGCCGGCCTAGGGAGACTCCACCATAGAGTGATACGTTCCATGAGCGTGATCGTTGCATGGGGCAGACTCCAAGAATCGCCGAAGTGGAACCAAACATCCGCAGGGGTGTCGCCTTCCGATAACACGTGCGATGCCGATTCGGGAGCCCCCCTGGAGCAACAATGGCAGATGTAGGTACAGGGAATACTCCACTCCAGAAGCCTGTCATCAGTCGGGAGTTTCTTTTTAAGGCTCCTCCAACACATGATACTCCATTTAATAGGAATAGTCCTGCCCCACAAGCCCGCCAAAATGGGGTCAGCCTCCCATTTTTTCCGCACTATGTCCCATGCCGATCTAAGCGAGAAGGCTCCAGTATTGTTCGGAGTCCACACAAGTCTATCATCCTCATCCTTAAGTTGAGGCAGAGAGGATTTGAATTCCTCAACTCCCTCCACTCCAAACAACTCAACAAGGGCCGGGTAGTCCCATCCCCGCCCTTCCATCCAAACCTGGCGAGCAGAGATATTAGCCATACCAGTGTAGATCGGGGAAAGGAGACGGTTGCCGATCCATTTTTCCTCGAAGATGTCATGTTCGCCTCTTCCCGTCCTCATTTGAATATGCTGCTCCCCCAAATCTCTGCCCTGAATAAGTCTCCTCCAGATGCGTGAAGAGTTGCTATTGGCGATAGCCTTCGATGGGTGGCATTTTTTGAAGTATTTAGCTTTCATAAAAGAAGCCCAAAGGGAGTTTTGAATGCGGACCTTCCACCAAAGCTTGATAGAGAAGGCGTCGACGATCTCCTTGATGCTTCTGATGCCAAGACCACCTTCGGCAATAGGCTTCGTCACGCTATTCCATCCAGCCCACGCATGCTTGGCTTGTCCGTCTTTGATACCCCAGAAAAAGGAAGCGAAGAGTCTTTCAATGAGTTTCATGATCCCTACTGTAGGGTTGCAAGCTGCAATCGTGTACAATGCAAGGGAGCTCAGCACATGCTTGATTAAAATCAACTTACCGCCCGGGGAAAGGATTTTGTAAGCCCATCCAGCAATTCTCCGTTTAACAGATTCAACAAGGTCGGTGAAGAAAATCGCGCGCCTCCTCCCATAGGCGATGGGGCACCCAAGGTAGATGAAGGGCGGGCTATCCGCCAGGAAGCCAGAAGCTCGCTCGATTGTGCGCTTCCTGGCAGTAGTGCAGCTATGATGGATGTAAGCTCTGCTCTTCCGCGAGTTGATCTTCTGGCCCGAAGCGGTGGTGTAGTCTGTGACCGCCTGCATAATGGCACGGACAGACGAAGCAGTGCCAGCCGAGAATAGGAGCACGTCGTCGGCAAACGCGAGGTGGGAGATGAATGGGCAGCCTCTAGGCGTGGAGTAAGAGACGAAGTCCTTCACGTCCCGAAGCTTGTTGAGTCTCCTGCTCAGTGCGTCCGCCGCGAGGATGAAAAGCGAAGGAGAGATAGGGTCACCTTGTCTGATGCCTCTGCTGGACTTGAAGAAGCCAGCCGCCACGCCGTTGATAAGAGGAGAAAACCAACAGTTGGAGATCGCTCTCCACGTAATGTCAATCCACTTCTCCGCGAATCCGAAGGCCCGTTGCACACTGTTGAGGAAAGTCCAGTCCACTCTATCGAACGCCTTCTCCATATCCAATTTGATAGCCACATTGCCCCCGCACTGGTTGCTGTTCATGCTGCTAATCAATTCTTGAGCCATAAGGATGTTGTCCACAATTTCACGGCCTTTCACAAAGGCACTCTGCTCGGCCGAAATGATCCTCGGCAGGACGCGCGCCAATCTGCTCGCAGCAAGTTTTGTGAAGATCTTGTTAATGAAATTACATAGGCTCAGAGGTCTGTAGTCCCCAAAAGACGTCGGGTTATCATTTTTAGGAATGAGGAGAAGGAGAGTGCTCGTGATCGCTCTAGGAAGAGAGAGACCCTGGAAGAACGCAAGAGTTGCTTCGTAGATATCTTGAGCAATAATATCCCAACAACTATGGTAGAATTGGCCGGAAAG
Source organism: Iris pallida (assembly GCA_029216955.1). Lineage (NCBI taxonomy): Eukaryota > Viridiplantae > Streptophyta > Magnoliopsida > Asparagales > Iridaceae > Iris > Iris pallida. The sequence continues at coordinate 1,818,734 of JANAVB010035620.1, forward strand.
GCCATCAGGGCCCGCAGCACTGTCCCTGTCCATTGAAAGCACAGTGTGCTTAACTTCCTCCATGGTCGGGTCCTCACAGAGCATGAAGTTTTCCTCTTCAGTAATGAGATTAGGGACATGAGTAAGGAGGTCCCCCAATTCAGCAGGTCCTTCCCGCTCTAGGAGTTTTTCAAAGAAGCTCTTGGCCGCGTCTTGAATCTCCTTTTGTCCGGTGTGGCTCAGCCCATCGTTGATGATGTGTTGGATGTGGAGCTTTAGTCTCTTGCTTCTAACGCAGCCGTGGAAGAATTTTGTATTCCTGTCTCCGTCGCTGTCCCACTTGATACGGGCTTTCTGGCGCCAATAGGATTCCTCCCTGGCCAAGCAGAGCTTGAGCTTCGCTCTAGCCTCGAAAATAGACGCTCTCCCCTGCCCGTCCGTGCCCGCGCTAGCTTCAACTCGAAGAACTACATCTTCAGCGTCCTTAACGACCTGAAAAATGTCGCCGAAGGTGCCTTTGCTCCATTTCCCCAGAGCGGATCTAACTTTTTTGATTTTGATAGCAATCCTCGTCAGGGGGTTGATGTGGGAGACTTCATTCCAAGCTTCTTGCACCACCGGAATGAACCCATGGTGGTTCGTCCAAAAGTTCAAGAATCTGAATGGCTTAATGGTAGGGGGGCTGACCTTGACCGTCGTAAGCAGCAAAGGGCAGTGATCGGATTCAAGACCATTGAGATGCTCCACCGAGGATCGGTAGACGGAGTCCTTCCAGAGCTGGTCCCCAAGGATTCTGTCCAAGCGCGATCTCTGATTCCTATCTCCCTCCTGTTTATTGGTCCATGTGAAGCGAGAGCCCCTATAGTTCAGTTCCTCCAAATTGGCCTGGAAAATGAATGTGGAAAATTCCTCCATGGATCTGTATATGGGGGGGAGGCCTCCCGCTTTCTCATCCACCCTACGAATGGCGTTGAAGTCACCCCCACACAGCCAGGGGCAATCGTCTCTATCGCCGCGAATCTGGAGGAGTCTGTCCCAGAGCAATCTTCTGTTCTGCACACTGTTGCCACCATGAACAATAGTGAGGAGTAATATATTATTCGTACTTGTTTCTTCCATGGTAACAGTAAGGGCTTGATCATGGTCGTCGATAATGCTAACTTTGAAATCCTCCTTAGCAAAAAGCCAGATATCCTTGCATCCAGCAATGCCAATAGGGAGATTGAGCTTCATTTTGTATGTCAGAAGTTTGTCCGCCTCCATCTTGGGTTCAATAATGGCAAGAACAGTCACATTGTGAATTTTGCAGAGAGCCGTCACACGAGTAAGAGTGCGTTTGTTGGCCATCCCACGAACGTTCCAAAGGAGGAGCTTATTCATGGAGAGTGGGCTTGGAGGTTAGGTTGGGCTTTGACCAGCAGGGAGAGGTCTCCTTGCTCAGAGGAAGTCGATGTCTCTCTGCTGACATTCCGTTTGCTAGCCTTTTTCTTCTTCTTTTTGCTCCTAATTGTCTGGGTTGGCTCGTTTCTCCTGGTAGTATCCCTTTGAGGCTCTGATGTTTCTTCTTCACTGTCCTGCTCCTCTCCCCAATGCTTATAGAGGGTGGCTGGCATGGTGTCGCGGTTGACCTGGGCATCAATGCTAAGGGTGCTAGTCTCTCCATCCTTCACCGAATCAGAGCAGGAGGTCCCTATCTTCTCTGCTATGGGTTTTTGTAGTCTCGGTTGGTTAGTCGCCTCAATCCTTTCATCTATGTCGACTTGTCCCTTCAATGCTATGGTGGTGGTGCCTCCTCTGTTCTTACCCCTATGCTTAGCTGCTACAGGTAGAGGAGTACGAATCTCTCCATCTTCAAGCCCTGCCCCATCGTCTTCCTTATCTCCAGTAGCTAGCTCTGTATCCGTTTCTTCTCTAATCACCATTAGTTTCTTTCCTTTGTCCACAACCAATCCTTCTTTTATTCCACCGTCGAGGCCTCCCCTGACTCGCTTCCCAGGATGATCCGGCCTGCGCTCCCCCCTGAGTGAAACATCAACTGGGATGTTGCCTGCTTGCTCTGTGTTGGTGGTGTGCCCCTCACTATCCCGGCTCCCTAGCTTGGTGACAGGTTGGCTAGCTTTGCATCCTTCGGCAATGTGACCCCTGTGTTTACAATTGCTGCAGTACTTTGGCGGGTTCTCATAGAAGATGGGTTGCCAGTAGCTCCTGTTCCCCGGCAGGTGAATGCGCAGTTTGTGGAGCAAGTTGGAGCTGACGTCCACCTCCACGAGAATCCTGGCACAGTTAGGCCGGGAGCCTAATGAGGTGGCTTTGTCGATAGCCAGCGGCAGTCCTATGCACTCAACAATGTTAAAGAGGACTTCTTTGACAAACAGATGGGGAGGCAGGTCTGGGAGTGAGACCCAGACCGGAGCAAGGGGCGTTTCGACAAAGGGGGAAAAATCCGGCGTCCATTTGAATAGACGCATGGGGCATTTACCAATCATCCAAAGATCTCTCGATCTCAGCCGTAGGTAGTCGATCTCCAGGCTTGGCTTGAACAGGAAGTGTCTCGCATCCAGCGATCCAATAGCAATATCACCTTTGAATCCCATGGCGCCGACGACTTGGCGCAGCTGAGCGAGAGGGATGCGGGCTTGGGAGAATTTACCCACAAGCGCGAATTTGAGGGGAGTAATTAGGGCGGCTTCATCCTGAAGATCGAAGGTGATCGCCGGGAAGCCATTGAAAGAGTTGAAGCTTTTGTGAGGAATCGAGGGGGGGGGAGGAGGTGGGTCTGGCGGCCGCGCAAGCGCCGCCGCATAGGAAGGAGGCGGTGGCTCCGGAGGCCTCCTGGCTGAGGATCCAGACCAGCAGCCTCCAGCCGCAGGGGAGGTAGACGGAGCCGCGAGAGGTGGTTTGGGGGCGCCTCGCTCGGGAGCTAGGTCAACCATTTTATATATATATATATATATATATATATATATATATATATATATATAAATGAAGAAGGTTATTTTTCATAGATAAACATGGAGATTACAACTATGATCGAGCCCCGATTACAAAATGATCATCTGGGGTCTATACTATCAATACCAGCTTGTATATTCCTTTGTACAACTAAATTACTGAGGGAAAGACTCTGAAAGATGTGTCGATTCCGTTCCCTCCAAACATGCCAAACTACCGTCCCAAAACTAAGACATATGCGACGGTACTCTCTCGCTCCGCTGCCTTTCTAGTCTTTAACTTGATATATAACCGAGAAAAAGTCTATCCTCTATGCGCCAGTAAGCCCACACCTAGCTCTTTGTGCGCTCCATATCTCCCGAACGAAGTCACAAGCTAAAAACAAACGATCCCTAGACCCATCCTCTTTATTACATAAGCAGCACTTTGTATCCTCACAGTGAATCCCGAACTTGACAAGCATGTCTCTTGTAAGTGTAGTGTCCCGTCCCGCTCAGTCAATCGGAGGAATCGAAACGCCAACGGCGTTCGGACTTAGCCTTGCAACGGCTACTCGAAGACATCGTTCGGTCGAGACGACCGCTCACTCAGGTGGGATAGTTTCGGTGAACTTGCCTCATCTTAGCCTTCACATAATAAATCGCATGTTTTCAACTTGCACAAGTAGGCTTGATGATAAAAGAGACGAATCCACAGCTAAAGGGAATAATCCCGACGGGTCGAATTGAGTTAGAATATGGAAAGGTCCAACGGTCGGCTTAGAGTTGGTGTACGGCGTGCTTTGAAAATGACACTCGATCCTTCGTCCCGTGGCTTGGAAGAAGGAAAGTTGGTTGAGTAGACGAAGTTATGATCGTAGCCTAAGTCATAGTCGTCGCCCGCATTAATGCTTCATAAAGCATGCACGGTCCCATCATCCAAGGCTTGGCATAACCTTGGCTTGCCCATGAGTTAAGTTGCGTTGAGCGGCTTGTGACCTAAGTCTAGGCACCCGAGTGACTTGGTCGTTCAAGTCGAATGCGTGCACGACACGATCCATTAAGGCAAAGCTTGACGCAGCCTTTGCTCATTAAGTTGTTGCGAAGTTAAGTTAGGCAAAGTTATGCCGGTCGACCTAAGACATTACAAGTACCGTCCCGCTCTTTCGCGGTTTGTCAAAGTTAAGTAGTCCCACGATCTCAAGGCCCGTCGACTTGGGCAGGAGTGTCACGTAGAGCACGATTGGCTTAAGGCACGATGCACGGACTTAGTGTTTAAGGCAAGGACCACAATTGATTCAAAGTGAGTTTTGAGAAAGGACTATCAAATAGGCGTTCATGAGTTGAACAAAATGATAGGGTAACAAGAAAAGAATGCTCGCGACCGTGGGTCGTCGAGGGGTCTCAAGGATAGAAGTCTTGAACTTGGTTTTGAAAGAGATGGTAACATTGGAAGAAGAATGACTGTGTGAGAGGTCAGTTTGTGTCGAGTCTTGCATGGTCATTGGACAACTTGTCGACAAGGGCGAAGATTTCCTCTAGCGGCAACCCTGGGCCATGGGACCGACTCGTCCTAGGAGGAAACGGGTGTATAGCCGAGCTGGGAGTACGCTCCCGCTCAGGTTAGTCGGGACCTTTCAGCGGGGATCGCTACTTGCGCTGAAAAGTATCTCGAATAACAAAGCTATAAGTCCAGGTATAGCTTGTGATGCTAGTGACTAAAGTTCATATAGATGTCGGCAAAATAGCGGCGATCCACATGTATGCCTTTGGAATGTGTCGTGTTGAATGTGTGTACATTTTGGAAGAATGTTTGGGCCTAAGATTGGCAAAAACGTAGGCGACGTGCTTTGGCACGAGATGTGGCGTCGAGTCTTAAGTGTCGGCATGTAAATTGCATAAGTAAGATTTGGGTCTTTTTGAGTCCAAGTCAGGAAACCGCCGTAAGGCAAAGTTGGTTGAGTGACACTAAGCCCAGAAGTCTTGATTGTGTCAGTTGGTGATCAAAGTAGCAAGGGCCGCGAGGCGACGATATGGTTAAGTTATACTAAATTGCGAGGCACGGTACGATAGATTTGTAGCACGGTCACAAAAAAATTGGGTACTATCGCGTAGTTCGCGTATCTGATTTTGTGCCGAAAGGCAAGCACGACTTGATAGGTGAACATTGTTGTTGCAAGCACGGGATGGTCTAAAGACACAAAATAGTCCAAGACGTCGGTCATAAAACTGATCCTAAGATAAGACTAGAAAGACAATCGATAAGAAGAGCCTATATTGCACGAAGTAAATCAAACGTGTTGGTTTTGTATTGGTGGGCGAGGAGCTCATTCCACCAGTACAGTTGAGTACTGACACCCACATAGTTTTTATGTGCAGGCACAGGTAGAAGCTCGTGGCGCGGAGCTCGTTTGGATGCGTCGAGGCACGAAGTTCCTTGGCGATTCGAAGCGTGCGGCCGCATGGAGTCAAGGCTTATACGGGACATAATGTATGGACGTCGTCTTCCGAAGCATCCGCTAGCTCGAGACATGTATTGAGAGATGAGAGAGAGGTGAGTGACTTGTAATGGGAGAAGAGTGAGCTTGAGTGACTTGTAATCTTGGCCTTGCGTCCCATTGTAACCTTTGTTTCAATATCAATAAAGAGCTTATTTTGAGTAACTTGTGTTTTGTTCTAAATTTTCGCTGCTATTATTCAATGTCTCTGCTTGGGACTTCTGTGCGACGATCCCGTTGCAGCCGCTGAAATCGGTCGTTATGGAACCCGCCTTGCACGAGCGCAATCTAAGCTCGTGCGACATCACGCCTTAGCGAGGACGATCGCTCCTACGAGAGCGGGGCGTGACATAATGGTATCAGAGCACGGCTTTACGTCCTTGGACTTTCGATTGAATTCTTTAACATCGTTGTTTCCGCAAACTCTGTTGCTTCCGCAAAGTTGATATCGTTGGTGCGCTCTCTCTCAAATGTCCCACGGATGTCCATACAATAAGTCTATCTATTTTGCAAAACATAGGAGAACAATTTTTGATAAAAACAAAAAGTTGGTTTGCGTAAGCACGGTTGGCTAAGTCGGATGGGCATATACACCAAAGTTGCGTCGACCTTAGAAAAGTCGAGTGCGGGAATTAAATAGTGTCGAGCAAGAATGAGTTGAACACGATTGAGTAAAGTTAGATGACTATCGATAGGGGTGCTATCGAACGACGATAACGTCGGTGCGATTAGATGAGCGTGCTTGGATATCGAGTAATGGTTCGAACGGAATATTTGAAGTAGTCGATTTTGATTCGAACGATAGTGTTGTGGATTAGTTGAATGACTTCATCCCTGAGTGGTGTATGCGATAGCCTCAGGATCGATCGATTGAGGATGAGGGATGCCGATGAGTCTATCAGCAAGCATCGCGTGTATGTAAAGCCATAGATTGAGTATCATTGAATAAGTTTAGTCTTGAAGTTTGACGAATTGATTCGAACAACCTAGAAATGGACGCGCACGGAACGTGCACAGGATTGAGGATTGTGCGAGTATGAAACGCAAAGGTGATTGAGTAGGTAAATTAAATCGAGGAAAAGTTAAGGTGTAGCGAACGGATGACTTGATAAAGGAAATCGATAGGTGAAATCGTATAGAGAAAGTTAGCACGATGGGAAGATAGCATGCATGAAAAAGTTGAATTTTGAAGTTACGCAATGACTCTGAGGATTGGAATGGATGTCGTTCGATGACTGAGTTAGCAAGAATGATGCGAATTGAGGAAATACGTTGGTCGATGACTTAAGATAAAGGGATAACGATCGAACATGAATTTGAATGTCGAGGAGATTATCCTGTCGGACGATAGCAATCATTCACACGACTCGAAATTCGTTGCAAAGGAAGATCGTCAGGTTACGCATATCATCGATGGTATTGAGGCGTATCAAAGATCGATATCCGATAACTCGGGGGCACTCTAATTCGAGGAATGACGATCGTGCAATTGTAATTGTTCGGTTGGATGCTATACTTAGGATTTTGATTGAGATGAATGTTGAATAAAAACGAAAGTGTCTTGATGGTTACGCGGATAACCACAGCGTCGACATTCTTGTCTTGCGCGAGCGCAACTCTAGCCTCGCACATGCGTCGCGTCGGATTTTGGGCGATCGTTCCGCGTGAACGCTGACATAGTGATTCATGTCGCGGGAATGGTCGAACTCGAAAAATCAGGACACGGAAACTCTGATTGTCTCGACTTGTTGGCTTGATGCGAAGGTGAATTCCAGGATTTGTAAGACTTGTGATTGACGAATGAATGAAACTTGAGGATTGAGTAGGTCCAATCCGCGCATCGAGAATGAATTAGTCTACACACAAAACAAGATTTACGTCCCGAGGAGGATGATTACCCTGCGGGAGCGTGCATGGTGATTCATGCCTACCGTGGATAATCTGAATCGCGTGAGATCGGGACGCAACATATTGTTAAGTTAGACGACCTCATGATCGAATACGTGAATGGGACGAATGACTTAGGGAATATGAAATGTGAATTATGGTTTGGAGATGAATCATGTCGTAGCATGTTTGACTTGAAGGGATTGATAGACGAACTATATCGAGCGTGTTTGAAGGGATGACTATGCAAGATGGTTGGTTGAACGAGCGATATTGATACGCCGTGGAATTAGTTGAACGTAAGTTGTCGTAGGATGGCTTTGCTGAATGACTCGGACCCCGTGCGACGAATGTTGGAATGTGGGTAGGAAATCTATGCTCGAAGTTTAGAAATCAGAGTGATGCGAGCTTGGATAGAAAATCCCGTACTACCAACTTGGTTTGACCTTAGGATGGGGTCAGTGTTGATATTGTTGTTTGGGAACTATGATTCCAATACTGACGGATGACTTTAGCCTAGAGAGATGACCTAGCGGCTAGGCGAGATATCCATGTTGCGAGAGTTACATCTGTACGATTGACTTTCGGGATTGTGGATGAATCAATAGGTGGGATTGGATTCACTATCACAAGGCTTGGTTGAAATGCATGTATTTCGGGGATGCCTGGAATGTGTGCACGATCCAAACTAAGTGATACGTTAAATTCAAGTGAGACTTGAGGAACGAGAAGTGTCGAGGATTTTGAGATCGTGAATATTGAAGAAAAGATGTGTGCGAGAGTCGTTGAACATTCGAGTGATAAATCGATTTTGAGAGCGTGGCTCGGATTTTAGAAATGCATAGGAGAAATGTGTGCGAGAGTCGTTGAACATTCGAGTGATAAATCGATGAGTAAGTACTCAGTTAGTTTCGAGGACGAAATTTTTTCTGAGTGGTGTATGATGTAGTGCCCCGTCCCGCTCAGTCAATCGGAGGAATCGAAACGCCAACGGCGTTCGAACTTAGCCTTGCAACGGCTACTCGAAGACATCGCTCGGTCGAGGCGACCGCTCACTCAGGTAGGGTAGTTTCGGTGAACTTGCCTAATCTTAGCCTTCACATAATAAATCGCATGTTTTCAACTTGCACAAGTAGGCTTGATGATAAAAGAGACGAATCCACATAGCTAAAAGGAATAATCCCGACGGGTCGAATTGAGTTAGAATATGGAAATGTCTAACGGTCGGCTTAGAGTTGGTGCACGGCGTGTTTTAAAAATGACACTCGATCCTTCGTCCCGTGACTTGGGAGAAGGAAAGTTGGTTGAGTAGGCGAAGTTATGATCGTAGCCTAAGTCATAGGCGTCGTCCGCATGAATGCTTCATAAAGCATGCACGGTCCCATCATCCAAGGCTTGGCATAGTCTTGGCTTGCCCATGAGTTAAGTTGCGTTGAGCGGCTTGTGACCTAAGTCTAGGCACCCGAGTGACTTGGTCGTTCAAGTCGAATGCGTGCACGACACGATCCATTAAGACGAAGCTTGACGCAGCCTTTGCTCATTAAGTTGTTGCGAAGTTAAGTTAGGCAAAGTTATGCCGGTCGACCTAAGACATTACAAGTACCGTCCCGCTCTTTCGCGGTTTGTCAAAGTTAAGTAGTCCCACGATCTCAAGGCCCGTCGACTTAGGCAGGAGTGTCACGTAGAGCACGATTGGCTTAAGGCACGATGCACGGACTTAGTGTTTAAGGCAAGGACCACAATTGATTCAAAGTGAGTTTTGAGAAAGGACTATCAAATAGGCGTTCATGAGTTGAACAAAATGATAGGGTAACAAGAAAAGAATACTCGCGACCGTGGGTCGTCGAGGGTAGGGGTGAGCATTATTCGGTTTTGAACCGAAAACCGAACCGAACCGAATAAGAGATTCGGTTCGGTTTTAAAAAAATCGGTTCGGTTTCGGTTTTGAAAATACTAAATTTTCTTATTCGGTTTCGGTTTCGGTTTCGGTTTTGGGTTTCGGTCCAAAACCGAATTTTATATATATATATATATATATATATATATATATATATATATATACATATATATAGGTATATTTATTTATTATATATATTAACAAAAAAACACAAATAAACACAAATAAACCCAAAAACCGAAAACCGAACCGATTTAATTCGGTTCGGTTTCTGTTTTGCTTATTCGGTTTTGGTCCAATTCGGTTTTCGGTTTTCGGTTATTCGATTCGGTTGGAACCGAATAAACCGAATACTCACCCTTAGTCGAGAGGTCTCAAGGATAGAAGTCTTGAACTTGGTTTTGAAAGAGATGGTAACATTGGAAGAGGAATGACTGTGTGAGACGTCAGTTTGTGTCGAGTCTTGCATGGTCATTGGACAACTTGTCGACAAGGACGAAGATTTCCTCGAGCGGCAACCCTGGGCCATGGGACCGACTCGTCCTAGGAGGAAACAGGTGTATAGCCGAGCTGGGAGTACGCTCCCGCTCAGGTTAGTCGGAGACTTTCAGCGGGGATCGCTACTTGCGCTGAAAGGTATCTCGAATAACAAAGCTATAAGTCCAGGTATAGCTTGTGATGCTAGTAACTAAAGTTCATATAGATGTCGGCAAAATAGCGGCGATCAGCGTGTATGCCTTTGGAATGTGTCGTGTTGAATGTGTGTACATTTTGGAAGAATGTTTGGGCCTAGATTGGCAAAAACGTAGGCGACGTGCTTTGGCACGAGATGTGGCGTCGAGTCTTAAGTGTCGGCATGTAAGTTGCATAAGTAAGATTTGGGTCTTTTTGAGTCTAAGTCAGGAAACCGCCGTAAGGCAATGTTGGTTGAGTGACACTAAGCCCAGAAGTCTTGATTGTGTCAGTTGGTGATCAAAGTAGCAAGGGCCGCGAGGCGGCGATATGGTTAAGTTATACTGAATTGCGAGGCACGGTACGATAGATTTGTAGCACGGTCACAAGGAAATTGGGTACTATCGCGTAGTTCGCGTCTCTGATTTTGTGCCGAAAGGCAAACACGACTTGATAGGTGAACATTGTTGTTGCAAGCACGGGATGGTCTAGAGACACAAAATAGCCCAAGGCATCGGTCATAAAATTGATCCTAAGATAAGACTAGAAAGACAATTGATAAGATGAGCCTATATTGCACGAAGTAAATCAAACGTATCGGTTTTGTATGGGTGGGCGAGGAGCTCATTCCACCAGTACAGTTGAGTACTGACACCCACATAGTTTTCATGTGCAGGCACAGGTAGAAGCTCGTGGCACGGAGCTCGCTTGGATGCGTCGAGGCACGAAGTTCCTTGGCGATTCGAAACGTGCGGCCGCATGGAGTCAAGGCTTATACGGGACATAATGTATGGACGTCGTCTTCCGAAGCATCCGCTGGCTCGAAACATGTATTGAGAGATGAGAGAGAGCTGAGTGACTTGTAATGGGAGAAGAGTGAGCTTGAGTGACTTGTAATCTTGGCCTTGCGCCCCATTGTAACCTTTATTTCAATATCAATAAAGAGCTTCTTTTGAGTAACTTGTGTTTTGTTCTAAATTTCCGCTGCTATTATTCAATGTCTCTGCTTGGGACTTCTGTGCGACGACCCCGTCGCAGCCGCTGAAATCGGCCGTTATGGAACCCGCCTTGCACGAGCGCAAACTAGGCTCGTGCGGCATAACGCCTTAGCGAGGACGATCGCTCCTACGGGAGCGGGGCGTGACAGTAAGTAGTTTGTTCCTGATCGTTTTGTAGAGGCTTAAGGAAAACTTGACCGCCGCCCCTTTCATCCATACCACCTTCGTCCAATCGACCACCTCGTAGTAGGTCATAGTCTGGTTCACTGCTATCCGGAGCTTGAAAGTGCCTTTCTCCATATCCTTCTGAATCCAGTAGTCCTCCGTCCCCTGTCTATCAATTTCCACTACACGAATATCTTCTGCATGGGCTGCCTCGATGAAACGACCATGTAGCTTCCACTCTCCTTTTTGAATAACACTACTCACCATATATGTAGATGCCATTAGCTCGTAAACATGCCAGCCCTCCCTCTCGATCAAGCCGGAATGATTGATCTACGGGGCATGCCAGATGCTGGTTTGAGCCCCAGAGTAATATCACCCTGATGAGCTTGTCATTAGCCTTGCACCTCGTAGCCAACAACGATTTAATCGTGACTGAGAAGTTGTTGTTGCTACTAGTAGACCAGAAGTTACCTTCCGAAAAATATCATTCCGTAACCCAGTCAGCCAAGAGCGACTTCCCGTTAATAAATTTTCAGAAAAGTTTGAGGAAGGCCCTTTCTCTGAGGAAGGGACAAAAATCTCAGACCAACTCCTCCCTCCTTTTTCGCCCGACACTCCTCCCAACTTATAACATGCATGTCCCCCCTCCACAGGAAGTCCGTCGACTCCACGCACATACGTTCAATCTTCTTGATGATGTCCTTGAAAAAAATAATGGCCTGCAGCCAGTACATAGCTACCGCCAAAATGACGGCTCTGATGAGTTCAATCATACCCCCAAAGCACAATATGTGACGGCCATCCCTCCAGCGTCAATTGCACGTAATTGAGGAGACCCTCACAATCTGCATCAGCTGCATAGTTTGATGGATAGGGGAAGGCCAAAATAGTTTACAGGAAGCTTCACTTCTGGTACGCGCATCTTGTCCCGCCAAGCTTCCTTGTTCCCACAGGTGCCATTCATGAATATCTGGCTCTTGTTTTTGTTAAGATGCAGTCCCGACCATCTCTCAAAAGAATCAAGGTGTCCTTTAGAGTGTCAAGAGAACTATTCGAAAGCTCCGTGAAGAGCAGCAGGTCATCGGCATAAGATGGGAGACCAGAGGATCCGTATGTCGAAATAGGGGGATAATCAGCTCCTCCACAACCGCATCATCCAGAAGACTAGGTAAAGAACTCCATCACAATCGCAAATACGTACGGAGATAGGGGTCCCCTTGTCTCAGGCCCCTGGTGCTGCCAAAATACCCCTTCGGCTTACCCCTAATCATAATAGAGAAAGAGGATATATATATATATATATATATATATATATATATATATATATATATATATATATATATATATATATATATGGAAAAAAGGTGAATTTTATTCCAAAAGAAAAACCATAATCTTACAACATACAACCAGAGTGGGACTCTCACTCATCACACATCAACTCTCCATAGCATTTACATCAAAATCGATGTTATGGAGAATGCCAACTGGAGGGGTGACCAGCCCCTCAAAGATCCGACGGTTTCGCTCCCGCCATACATACCAAACCGCAGCAGCTAGACGAACTCTGGCTGTTCGGAACCAGTCCTGCCCCCTACCCCTGCTATCTCGGATCGCCGTGATGATGTCCCCAACACATTTTCCGGAGGCGAACACTCCCAATACTCGACCCTGCTCCAACCAGATCTGCCACGCCAGAGTGCACTCGAAGAAGATATGCTTTATAGATTCAGGCTCTAAACCGCAAAGCACACATTTGGGATCCGGAACTGGCACTCCAAACGAACTCAGTCGATCTCTAGTCAAGAGGCGGCCCAGAAGCAGCTTGTAAACACACAACTGCATCTTCCTGGCCAGACCCTTGCACCAAACGAAATCATAATCAGAACTCAGCGGGAACTTACGCCGGATAAGGTTGTAGCAGCTACGAAATTGGAACTCCCCAGTCCCTGAAGAAGCTCCAGTCGGCTCCCAAATCCACCGATCCTCAGGCAAAGTCGGATCAATGACAGTAGACATAATGCACCCACCAAGCTCCTCAGTGAACCGATAAGAATCCGGCCTCCACTCCCCATCCCGTATGATATGACTGCACATCAGACCACGCCTGTCCTCCTGATGAGCCGGGGCACCTCTGATATCCAACAGCGAACGTCGATCTATCCAAGGATCCCGCCAGAGGTCCGTACCCGACCCATCCTTCATGACCCTCCGGATAGCAGACTTGAGCACCCCCGTGTCTCAAAACAGTCTTGAACGTGACTGAATGGTTGTTGTCAGTAGGACACGTCCAAAAACTGCCCTGCTTTACGTATCTGCTGTGCATCCAGTCCGTCCAAAGAGATCCCCCGCTGATGAATCTCCAGGCCAGCTTAAGCGCAGAAGCCTCCCTAATCTCCATCAACGGTCTGAGCCCCACTCCTCCCTCCTTCCTGGGACGACAGAGCTTATCCCAGAAAATCGCATGCATACCTCCCCTCCAAATGAAATCGGCACAAAGAGCTCCACTCGCCGAATAGTGGCCACTGGGAGGAGGAGGGACTACAGCCAAAAATGTGCCACAGCCGAGATCACCGATCTGACCAGCTCAATGCGACCGCCAAATGACAGACCTGCCGCTTGCCACCCTTCTACTCGTCTCTGGACATATTCCACCAGACTGTGGCAATCATGATCCCGCGCATAATTGACTGTGAGAGGCACTCCTAAATATCGAACCGGAAGATCACTCCTCGCGATACCATGAACATCAGCCCGCTCCTCCTTCCGGGTGCACAGGGAGTTGAAGTAGACCCTACTCTTATCCCTGTTCATCTGGAGACCCGAAAAGGACTTCAAATCTTCCATAATAGCCGCAAGCGTCTGCAACCCCTCCGTCGAAGGCTGGATGAAGACAAGCAGATCATCAGCATAAATAAGGTGGGCAACTGGGGGGACCATCCTCCGAAATAGAGGAACCAGCCGTCCACGGTGCACTGCCAGATCCATCAAACACGTAAAGTACTCCATAACTAGCGTGAATAGGTAAGGGGACAATGGGTCTCCTTGCCTAAGACCACGGTTGCTCTGGAAGTAACCATACGGGACGCCCTGGATGAGAACGGAGAAGGTAGGTGACGTAATGCACTCCCGGATCAACTCAACCCAGTGTTCCGCGAATCTCATGGCGGTCATCAGATGACAGAGGAAGTCGCGATTGACCATGTCATACGCCTTCCTCAGGTCCAGTTTTACACAAGCCTTCTCCCCACCGGGTCTGCTAAATCCTCTCACCATCTCATGTGCCAGGAGGCTATGCTCTGCGATCGACCTCCCCTTGATAAACGCAGCCTGATTCGGAGATACCAAGTCCTGCATGATCCCCTCCATCCGCCAGCACATAAGATGCGTAATTATCTTATAAAGATAATTACAGCACGCAATAGGTCTGAAATCAGCCAAAGCAGTCGCTCCCTCCTTCGGCACCAGGGTCAGAAAAGTGTGATTCAATTCTTTCAGAAGCTTCCCGTTGGTGAAGAATTCCTGGACCACCTCCACGACCTGTTGCTTCAGAATGTCCCAATGTCGTTTGAAAAAACCACTGCTGAAGCCATCCGGACCAGGAACCTTGTTGGGATCTGCCACCTTGACAATAGATTCCACCTCCTCCAGAGTAACAGGGGCAAGAAGAATGCTATTTCCGTAAGGAGTCACCAATCTCTTCGTAACAACCTCTGGGAACACGGAAAGGTAGTCAGTCTGGAAATATAACTCAGAGTAGTACCTGACAGCCTCGCCCTGGATCTCAGCCGGCGTCCCCAACAGAGTACCATCAGCATCAAGAAGCTGGGAGATGTGATTCCGATTCTGTCTAGTCCGGATAACATCATAGAAGAACTTGGAGCAACGGTCGCCATCCTTCAACCAGGAACATTTGGCTCGCTGGGCGGAGCTAATCTCCTGTTGTAGCCTCAGGATGTTGACTTCTCCGATCAGCTCCTTCTCTCTAGCCGCCAGGTCCCCCATTCATCATGTCAGCTTGCATATCCTGCTGCAAGGCCCTCAACTCCACCTCCTTATCTTCTAAGGAGGACTTGGGCAATCCCTTCACCCACCTCCTAAGGGCTCTCTTCGTGGCCTTGAGACGACGAACCAAACGGAATTGAGCCGCCCCCCTCCTGGCCACTGGTAAGCCCCTCAGCGACAGCCTCCAGGTAGCCCTCCGAAAGATACCAACTGTTGTTATACCTGAACGGGCGGGCCTTCCCAAGAGCCCGAGCAGTGAAGCCAACCCTGATGGGGGAATGATCACTCGTCCCAGCTGCCAGACCCTCAGCCGAAGTGTTGGAAAAGTGTCGGAACCACTCCCCATTGCCCAGAGCTCGATCCAGCTGACAAGCAACCATGTTATGAGTTGCTTTGTTGTGCCAAGTCCAGATGAAGCCTGAGCGAGACAGTTCCCGAAGCCCCGCAAGCAGGAGGCATCTCTGGAAGTCGTAGAGGATAGAATCTGGAACCGGACGACCACCTAGCTTCTCCCCTTAGTGCAGAAGGGCATTGAAGTCCCCAATCAAGAGAAGAGGAAGGCACGACGAGTCAGCAACAGATGCAACATGGAAGATGTCGTTCCATAGTGACTCCCGTCTCCTTCTGTCATTGTGGCCGTAGACAGCCCCCAGCAAGAACCGGAAGCCACCCTTGTTCACGAAGGAGATGGCAATCAACTGCTCCGTCATCAAGAGCAAGTCTCCATCCCAACTCTTCAAGTTCCAGCGAACCCAAATCCTGCCATGTCACAAAGAGCCAGGTTGTGCAGTTGGGCCCAATGAGAAGGGGTCCGTCGAGAAAGTCTTCTCACCTTTGATTTTGGATTCTAATAGTACAGAAATGTCACATTTCTCTCTGTGGAGCACCCCACATATCTCTCTCCACCTCCCTAGCGAACACGCCCTCCTCACATTCCAGACGATAATGGCCATTAATTAATGAGAGATGGGGTCCCCCTGTAAAACTCCCGGGTCGGCACCTGGGGAATGTGCCGCATCCGTCGCTAAGGAATCCTCCTCCATCCCAGTCGGAGCCGCCTGGTGGGGAGCGACCTGAGATAGAACCAACGCCCAGGCAGGGTTGTCAACACACACCGCCTCCTCCCTGTCTGTAGTATGTCCTACCACCATGGAGGGGCCATCTCTCAGCAGGCCGACAGCCCGTCTCTTCCTACAGTAAACCTGCCCTCCAGACGAACCGTCCTCCCTTCGTGCCTCCATCTCCGACGCCACCATATCTCTAGTAACTATACTACTCAGCCCATGGCAAGTGGACATCACACCACCCGTGGGTGCAGGCTGAGTAGCAACAACGAGGCTCAGACCACCGTCACTCACATGATGAGTAACCTCCCCCTCCAAAACCTCCGCTCCGCTCTCATCTCTAAAATCCATATCGTAGGGGGCTTCTGGATCCACACTAGGGTGGATAATAGGCTCCACCGGAGGTCCAGCCTCCGAACAAGCATTGGCCAGATGCCCGAAACAGGAACAACGTGAACAGGTAGGTGGAACCCATTCGTACTCCACCCTCTGGGTAAGCACCTCCCCAGAAGGGATCTCATATTCCACCATCTTCGGAAGCTCCCCACCTGCCCGAATCTCCACGAAGATCCTAGCGTACATCAACCGCGTCCGAAAGGCAGTAGCTTCATCTGCCTTGATCGGGTTGCCCACCAAGCTGGCCAGCCGCATCAACAAAGGTATGAGCCAAAATCGGACCGGGAACTCAGGGAATCGAATCCATACTGGGATGGCATTCAGAACTTCCCTCTCACAACGCAGCTCCGGAGTCCACTCCTTGAGAATGATCAGTCGACCGTCGAACGTCCAGAGGCCACCTTGGTCCTAGTGACATCCTCCGCCAGTCCGAACTTCACATAATAGAAGCCGTTCTCGCGAGCATAGAACTCCATACTACCCTTGGGCTACCAGACACGCACTGCATAGCCCCGGATCTGCCCGTAGAAAGGCTTGTTGCCCAAGACATACAGGACGAGGGTATTCTCCCAGTATGCTGTCACCTTCTGGATCTCCTCCGCAGGAAACGAGGCCCGAAAACCCGTCCCAGTCTTGATCGGTAGAACGTACTCCATCGAAGTGGGGGTTTTCGGCCCCACAGGTTTGCAGATCTCGGCCCAGGACCTTCCAGCAGGCCGATGGGTCGTCCCGAGAGGCCTCAGGGCAATCACCGGACGAGGAGTCCCAGATCCCAGGACATCCAGATCCACCACCTTGCTCTTCCCCTTGGCCGCCGCGGTCGCCTTAGGCCGCCAACCTACCGAACTCACAGCAGACACCCCCGGACCCCGGCCAGATGGCCGAGCCCCTGATCCGTTCTGACGGCCAACGGGATGGCGATCCCTAGTCTGACCCTGTCCGCCTCCCGTCTTCCCCCCGGTCTTCGCCCCACGACGGCGTGTAACCGTCGTCCATCCGTCTCCCTCCGTTTGGCTTCCCGAAGATCCGGAGACGGCTCCGAATTCAAAATTAGGGGCAATGGTACCGCCCCGCAAATTCCGATCCCCTTCCATCAACGGAGCAAACCTCTCCGCCACCTTTGGAAGGTCACCCGACCCCCCTGCCTTCGTTCCCGACCCCCCTCCCACGCCCGGGGAGGCGCCGCACAAACCCGACGTAGGGAGACCGCCCCCCCCCCCCCTTTTTTCCCACTGTCACCCCCCCTTTTTTCCCACCGCCCGGGGGGGGCGCCACCACCCACCGACAGCCTAGGGCTGTTCGCCTCCGGCCCAGGGCCCCCCCACCCCCCGTGCTCCGGCCCCCCCCCCCTCCGCCTGGGGGGGGGGGCACTGCCCCGCTCACGCGGTCCTGGGGGTCCGCCTGACCCCCCCGCCGCTGCTCCCAAACCCCCCCACCGCCTCGGGGGGCGGTTGCTGACTTGCCGAAGGTCCTCCCCCCGCCAGCAAGCGGATCAGGCGGCCGCGGGGGAGGAACCCTAGTTGCACCTTCTCCGTCGCCCAGGTCGCCGAGTTCGCACGAGAGATCCATATATATATATATATATATATATATATATATATATATATATATATATATATATATATATATATATACCTTAGGGGTTACAAAATAGAGGACGGGTCTCAATTGCCCACCCTCCTTACAATGCAAACTCAACACAACCATACATCACCCAACACACACAAAACCTAACTTATATTACAAAGATTATTCTCAATAAGACCGTTGTTGCCCTTTAGTAGCCTCAGAGCTAACACGGACTGACAGAGAGGATCGAGATTTGCTTTGTCTAGCTCTATGTTTCTGAAATAAATAAAAGAAGTAACGATATGACTTCTTTTATTTATTTCAAGTACTAGTCTTAGACGGCTTGGTACTCGGACTTCTTTTCATCTCCCTTGTCTATGGATTGCCCTTCTAATATAGAAGTTAGAGCCACCGATTACTTTGGTCAGTGTGCCATCTCCATATGGCACATCCACCTCCGTTTGAGCATAGCCCGACATGTCCCCATCATTTACATCCGTAGAGCTCTATGCGTGACACTAGTTTTCTAAAAAAGATTGTACATCAACCTTTTAAGGAAGCTTATGAATTGGTAAAGCCAGCTCTTCTCTAGACCCGACATCCTTTCCTTGAGTTCCTTTCTCAATGTAGGCCGGAGCCAGGCACTAGTGGATTATGAACCACCTGGCCTTCCATTACCCCATGTCTATCTCCAATCTTAGCAGAGAAGGATGGATGGATAGGCCAGGCATAGATGGATAGGGGACCTACAGCGAAGCCATGCCACCCTCGCCACACTCATTGCCTATGTTAGGTATGGTATCTGCGTATACATACGTCCATAGGGGTGACAAAGGCTCAAGTATCTTAATGTATGGTATCTGTGTATACTATACTAGCATTTGGCACTGTTATCCCCGAATCAGGATGTCTTTCCTTGTCTCTACCTCCACAAATTATTCATGCAATACTTCTGAGAGCTCCTCTCGTATTATCTCTCATGTAGGATAAGGGCAGTGCATCTTCTCGTGCCCAAAGCACCAACAAGCTGTGCAAGTAGGAGGCTCTCACTCACAGATGATCGGAATCTGGAGGCAATGACCTGACGGTGACGGAAGGGAAACTGGAATCTCCTTGGTCAAGGTATGCGCCATGGAAACTTTCAATCAGAATCCTAGCAAATGCAAGCCGAGTACGGTTTATCGTCGGGACGTCTATCTTGATTGGGATTACCACAAAATTTGCCATCTTCTGAAGAATCGAATGCCTTCAAAGAACCAACAAAAGTTTGGGAAGCTGAATTCAAACATGCAAAACCGCTAGGAGCGGTCAATTACTCTCACTTATAGTTCCACCCAATTCAATAACACAAACATCAGCAGGCCCTCCTTTGCCGTCCCATCGACGAGGAACATAGCCACACGTTCAATCCACTATTGTATGGCATCTGTAATGTGTGGCACAACCTTGCAACTTGGCAAGCAGACAAAAGGATCAAATTTCAGAAGATAACTTATGCAAGATCCAATTAAAACCAACAGCCAAAAGGTATAAAGCTGACAATTGGCAGTCACCTGGACTATTTTGCCAAGATAGTCTCCTTTCCTATCCTTATAAATGACAGACTATGCCAAACACAGTATCATATAATAATAAAAAAGTGTAAGAAAATTCTTTTGTAAACTTGCGTAGGAAAATTATTGCATGTTGCATCATCCACGATATCTTTTGTAAACTTGTGTAAGAAAATTTTCTTACACAAGTTTACAAAAGATAATAACCAGAAAAATCTACAAGACATGTTGCACATTATTCTTAAGAATAGCAAAGATATAAAGGAAAGGGAAGGAAAATGAACACGCCTTTATATTGAAGCCAGCTTTCGCACTTATTTTAATAAACATGACACCAAGATCGTGTGTTTTAGCCTCTCCTTCCTCTATTGATACTTGCCAGTTGATCATCCACGAGTTCACTATTATACATAATGGAATGCACACTTACAACATATGTTTAACAATCATCAGTTTAAATCCACTAGTATTGTTGCAAACAACATTATTAGTTTATTTTTGAAAGAGAGTGAAAAATTAGGAGACACACAATCTTTTCTTCTCCTAAGTGGGAAGTTTTTTTTTTAGATTTACCATTGTCCCTTACTGTGTCATCAGATATTTTGTTGGCATTTTAAGTGGGAGAATAAAATTGTTGTATTGGATAATTACAAGTAAATTGAGCAAAACAGCCCACTTCACCCAACCATACATGTTATTATGAAATACTCGGCTCAAGGATACAATGGGCACCTGACAACCTAGACTATATCTATCCACCCACCCATACTGGAAAACATCACTACTCCAACCATTTTTATGTTTTACCTAAACAATTTGATGAAGTTCAGTACGTTTAAAGCTGAGATGACACAAAGTGTGTTTATGATGAATCTATGGAATGATATCAGCAGTAAAGCATAATCCCTGAGTACTGCTGGATGGAAACCACCTATTAGATGGAGGATAAGGCCAAACACAACCTAGCTAGCTGCTGAACCAGTATTAACCAGAAGAATTTTCTTACGCAAGTTTACAAAAGATATAATAGTCTCTACATTTATAATGAAGGGAACAACCCGATAACAGAAAACTAATGATTTTTACGGGTTCGCAAGAGCATAAGAATATTCATAGCAAGTTGTCATTTATTCTATTGTAACCGTTAAATCAGGATTGATCTACGAAATAGTAGTCTACGAATCTCATGTTTTCAAACCCACATTTCCTAACATGGTAATCGAGATGAATAGTGTGGATTAACATTTTGGATGGTCCATAAATATGTGGTGAAACATTTTGTCGGATACATGAACACTGACACTAGTGCCTGAAGACACGTATTGGTGCATCAAGGAGCAAGAGAATACCTTTGTATAAGAAAGCCCAACTTCAAAGAAAGAGATGTCAGTGGGCAGCACAAGAAAAAGGATTAGGCCAAAGTGCCAATTCATGATATTGAGCATTCTAAGAAATGATATTTACGTTTGATGCCATCTAGAGATCTTGTATTCCTAATGAATGATATTTTCGCACCACCAGATACATAACAGGATCCGTCTTCCTCAGACTATACCATGTTCTGCTCTTGTGTGTTTCCAGAATGACCCCCCAGCTAAAAAAAAAAAAAGCTCCAGTTATCATTCTATGTATGTGTAGTAAACAAAGCTTCAGTTATACCATAAAATGAAAACAACACCCCATCAAAATGGAATCTTTCGATAACCTGCGGCGCTTCCATGGGGGTATTGCTCCGGGAAGTCCACCATCAGCTGGTACGTCTCGTTCGCGTACAGCGACCCCGCCGCCCCCCGCTGACTTCAATCACCCACCTATTCGATCAAATAATCCCAAGACATCAAAACCCTAACCCTAGAAATCATAAAAACCCTAACCCTGATTTCTCCGACCTCTGTAGATTGTCGGTGACCTTGTGCTTGAATCCGGAGGGGGGATTGACCTGCCATTCGACCAGCTCCTTCTGGAGACGATTGCACGCGATCTTGCTCAGGGCCTGGGGATCAAAAAAAATAGGTCAGAAAATTCGGAAAGATGGGCGGGGCGGGGAAGAGAAATAAAATTGGAGGAAAAATCGCACCTTTCGTGAAGGGGAGGAAGAGCTCGTCTTGGAAGAACATTTTGGGAAAGGGGGCCGGCACGGTGTGGTAAAAGATATAGCGTCCTGTTTGGCGGAAAGGAGCTCGAGGGAATGAAGAGGTAAATGGTGAGAGAGGTGGGTACGGAATAGGAGGGAAAAATAAAAACTTTAAATTAATTCCACTATATTGTTTTAGGCTAAGGGCCTGTTTGGTAACCTTGAAGTGGGTTGATAGTGGAAAGTAAAATACAATTCAGGTGAACTGAGTTGAGTTCCTGAATTTTGAAATCCCAAAAATATGTTTGGCTGACCCATGAAGTTGATTTGGAAAGTGTAGTTCTTCCACTTCTATTGTTTGGTAACACACCGTTATTTGACATAGAAAGAGAGATTTCTGCTATTCCATTGTTTGGCTAACCAACATGGAAGTTGATAGAATGACCACATTATGAATATGGTGATCTTACCTGCCTCTCTTTTGCAGGAAATTTTAATAAAACTGGTACCAAAATTAGACATGAAACATGAAGCAAAACGTCCAGGCAAAACCGAGAGCAAAATGTCCAGGCAATAGCAGGAGCAAAATACATATCCCTGCCAAAATAATGCTATTCCCAAACAAGAATGTAACCAAGAATGGTACATCAAAACACACTGAAACGATAACCTGATACACAGATAATAGTGTAATGAACCAAGAAATGCAAGAAGAATACGAAGAAAGTATCTTGCCTCAGATTGTATAGTAAGGACATGAGCAATAATGCTATTCCCAAACACATCATCACTGCCAAATAGCCTCAGATTGTATAGCAAGTACACAATTTTGGCTGCATATAGCCTCATCACAGGTTCATAAATGAATCACGCAAGTCCAACACATAACGTCCAGGCAAAAGACCAGTGCAAACAGTGTGTAAATTTAGGACATGATACACAAATAATAACCTGATACACAAATAGTAACCTGATACATAATCTGATACATAACCTGATACACAAGTAATAACCTGATCCATGAGAATGAAGTATGAAAATAAGTAGTTGAACAGACTGAAGAAATAACCTGATACACAGCTAATAATGTAATAAAGCAAGAAATGAAAGAAGAATAAGAAGAAATTTTTTTGACTCAGATTGTATAGGTAGGACATGAGCAATAATGCTATTCCCGAGCACATCGTCACTGCCAAATAGCCTCAGATTGTATAGTAAGTAGACAATTTTGGCTGCATATAGCCTCATCACAGGCTCATAAATGAATCACGCAAGTCCAACATTCATTTTTCCTACTCGATCAGCAAAAAATTCGCCAAAAAACCCAACAAAATTCACTGCATGATTCGAATCTACCAGAAAAATATATAGATCTACAAGATCTGAACCGACAACGAACATATTTTTTTTCCGTACTCGATCAGCAACAAAGATCTCCAAAAATTCCAACAAAATTTACTGCATGAATCAGATCTGCCAGAAAAAGTTATAGATCTACAAGATCTGAACCGACAACGAACATATTATCTTTTCCTACTCGATCAGTGTCACGACCCGTACCCGCTTTTCGGATACGAGACGTGTCCAAGCCAGCCTACGCCGCAGAGTCGGCGGTAGAACGCTGTCAAGCCCGCAAGAAATAGATGCTCAAATAAAATAATATTGCTCATTCACATTTCTAGATTTATTACAACATTTACAATTTAAAGGAAAGTACAAAGTTTTAAATTTAATGAAATGATACAACTGTTTTCTATATCTAGGTTGACCTCAGCATACCCAAGTCTTTCCAATGCTAAGAGTGATCGCGGCTACCTGAAAATTGTTGGTTATCCAGTCAGGATTGGAACAAGTACACAAACCGACGGCAGTGCAAAACACAATAGAATTATCAAGACATGAAAATAACATATGAGAAATGAAAACTGTAAGATAAAGTGATGTCATAGCACGATAGAGAAATAAACAAGGAAAAGCTAATAAAAGACATCTATCTAAGTGGTGTGAAATATCCGTTTCAACATGTGGACGGCTAGGGGGTAAAATCCGGCATACTGCACGTGTCGTGTGCAGCAGCTATCGTTCAAGAATAGACATTTTGGGGATATTTCTGGGTAGTCCACATGTATACTAAGATATTTCCCCTCCCGACTACTCCGTGTGACGAGCGTGTCAACAAGCAGCAAGATATATGTATAGACATGAAATGAAAAGACTACTATGAATCGAAAAGCAATCAGAAAGTGCACTTGCCTGAGGTCCTTAGCTGGAGAAACCAATAACAATGTAACAATATACCACTAGCTGAGCCACAATCAGTCAACACATGTAGAAGTCTCCGGATGCTGAAATAAATAGTACCAACGTTCTCAGAATAGTCAAATTAGCTTGGATTGCCTGTCCTTAAGTCCAATTCTGGACACAGGGGCAAAACGGTAATTTCGGGCAAAACGATGTCCGTCGTTGGACCCGTTTTGCACCGAAAAGCGTGCCAGAGTCAACGGTCTCTAAAGTCATCAAACTACATGTCTACGGATCCAGTTTTCCGATACGAACCCAACCGTATGTCCAGAGTTGGATTCCGACGGGCCGTGCACAAAATCGCCCGTTGAGTGGAACCGTGGGGCCCGCAAAACGACGTCGATTTCAACTATCTCAGAATCGGACCAAACTTGGCATACAGGACCAGAAAAATGATACGGTTCTGCTGGCACAAGTTTCGTCTCGATCTGACGAGCGTGCACGAAGTTATGACCGAATTTACATTGGACGGATACGGGGCGATTTCGACGGATACGCGTCGAATTCGTCGCGCACACGCGACCAATTTGAATTCCGTCAAAGCACACACGACCACGAAGCCGTTACGCAGCTTTCGATGTTTTCGGTGCGCGACCACGTCGTCCGGAATGGCGGGACGGACGTCGTGTGGAGCGATTTCTAAGTTTTTAAAACAGATTTTTCTCTAACTTTGAAGTTAATTTAACAGCGATATAATTGATGAAAAATAAATCTATAAACAGAGTTTCCATCTCGTATATGTTGTCAAAATTTGCCTTCAAATGGATTTTCGAAATCATGCATGGTTTGGGCGAAAACTGGCCGCGAACTAGGGTGTTTGGACTGAACTTTACGTCCTGTTTTGGACAGGATTTCGTCAATCTTCGGACTCGGTTCGTGGCGCGTGTCGTGCAAAGTAAATCTAGCTAATGGGATCGAAACGAAGATGGTAAGGTTAGAAGCATACCAAAGAAAATGGCTCGACGATTAGTCGAGCGTGCGCGAAGAAAACGCACGGCGAAAACACCTCGGCGGACTGCACTAGCCGCTGCTTTTGCGCGCTGACTCGGCATGCGCGCGCTGGTCCGACGGCCCGGCCGGTCGACGGCGCACCCAGGGCGGTGCGTGCGCCCGCTGAGGCGCGCCCAGGTGGGTGGCGGCGCTAGGGTTTGTTTTCTCGCGGCAGTTCTGTTTGTCTCCCTCGATTCCTAACGTTTACGCATATATATGCATAGGTGAAGTCCTTCTCGGGTTGTTGGGCTCCTGTGGGAAATTAGTTTGGGGTGGGGGCTGCTCTTCGCGTAAGGGAGGGGGTCGGGGAAACGTTTAGGTGGGCTCGGGTTCTAAGAGCCTCTGCTGCTAAGTACTCGTGGGGGTCGGGGTTCAAGCCGAGGCCGAGAGCTATGCTGGTTGGGGTGCGTTTGTTACTAGCAAACTAGTAACTTAAGGGGGTCAGGCTTGGGGCCTTGCTTGCTGCGCTGGCTCCAATGGGGTGCTCTATCTTCTCTAATTCTATTTGCTGGATCAGTTTGATTACAGAACTCAAATGACTGGGTTGTTTATTCTTCTATTTCTTTTTCTTTCTTTCATATATAAAAAAATCTATATATACATATATACATCTATGTATACATGTATATATTCCTATATTATTCATATAATCATTTATTCACAAAATCTTTTCATATGTTTAAAAAGACCCATATATATGCATATACACACACAACCATATATATATGTATATATATGATATATATTTATATTACTTACACCTATACACGTATACATATATTTTTTATATACATACACAAATACTTTTACCTATAATATATACATCTATACATATATATATATATATATATATATATATATATATATATATATACCGACACTTATATATTATACATTTATAAATTTACACATATCTTTTTGTTAACGAAATAATATTGGTAATTCTAATAGTAGTAAATAATGGATATTTTAATAACCACAATAATAATGTTAATATTATACAACCTCAACGAAGTAATAATAAAATAACAAATTTTTAATAAGCCAATGATTAATTATTTATAAAATCTAAAATAAGCAATAAAATAATATTTAAAATATTTCAAAATTTTCGGGAAGGGGAGCTACAATCAGCAATAAAAGATCTCCAAAAAACCCATCAAAATTCACTGCATGATTCAGAACTGCCAGAAAAAGTTATAGATCTACAAGATCTGAACCGACAAGGAACAAATTTTTTTTTCTTACTCGATCAGCAACAAAAATCTCCAATAAAACCCAACAAAATACACTGCATGATTCAGATCTGCCACAAAAATATATAGATCTACAAGATCTCAACCGACAACGAAAAAATATAAAATTTCTACTCGATCAGCAAACAAATTCTACAAAAACAACGAATAAATGGGGGGCACATATAGAGAGATGGTGGATCTACACAAATTACTAAAGAAAAATGCAAAGAGGAGAAATTTTCGGGAAAAATAGCATGCATACTGTCAGTAGTCGAGAATGAACAGAGGGGGTGACCGCAAACCAACTGGAGAGAACTGATTTTCCTGGCGGGAAGGAAAACAACAGCCACGACCCTCCTTTCCCAGCGTCTCCGTCCCACTTCCGCTCTCCAGGGATGGAAGTGGAAATGAGGAAAGAGAGAGAGAACGAGAGTATAAACTCTTCATTTCCGGAATTAACTCCCACCGACCCCCCCCCCCCCCCCCCCACCAACCAAACACCCGGTTTTAAATTCACTCCCCCACTTCACCCGGAATAAGTAATCCAGGCCCACTTCAGGGTTACCAAACAGGCCCTAAGAGCATCTCCAACCCTATTGTGAGTTTGAAAAAAATGGTTGCCACATAGGAATGGCAAGCATTTTTTTTCAAAAGTACTTCTCCATTGTAAATGTGAAATAAATTATAAAGTTGACATTACAATGACATGGCAAGGAGAATGTGAAATTGGTTGTTTAGATCTAGACAATGTGCACTTCACAATGACTTTATGTCCACATCATCAATTATGAATAAAAATATATATAAAAAGAAGAAGTGAAAAAGTTGTCTTGGAAGTTGAAAAAAAAAATTATTGTCTTCTCAAACTTTTGCATTGGAGAACACATTTTTATCTCATTGTCTTGTGTGAATATCATCTTGCCACATAGGAAAGACATTGTTTTGTGCCTCATGCCACATATGATTCACAACACAAAACAATAGGGTTGGAGATGCTCTAATTCTAAAGGCATTCAAAAATTTATTTGGGGTATCTCTTACTACAGGACGGTCATGTAACTCCCAAAATCATGTTTGGTAAATTTTAGAATTTTTCTAATTTTCTTGAATTTAAATATTGCTTCTTACGAAAACATATTTTCAATTAAAATGAATTTCGGGTTTTCTTCAATTTGAAAAGTATTATAATACTAATTTATGTATTTTAGATGAATTGCAATATTGTTATTATTATTGATTGAGTTGTAAGTTATTATTAACTGCTAATTATGAAAAATGGTTTATTAATATTTTCGGATTTATTTAATATATAATTTTAATGAAGAAAACAATAACTATTTTGTAAATATTTGATAATTATTATGTTAAGAGATTTATTGATAATGAGTTTTACAGATTATTTAGTTGGTAATATAAAGTTTAATTAATGATTTTAAATAATTTAGTCATGTATACTTTTACTATGGGTAATAAAGATCATATTTTCCTAAATAATAAATTCTGGAGTTTCTTTAATTTATTCTTCAACTATTTTTCTATGGGCTTTATTTCTGGCCCATTCTAATTAATTAGGAGATTAACTAATTGTTTTGGAATTTGAAAGCTGTTACTATCTGTTTTTGAAAATCTATGGAGGGAATCTTGATTTTCGAAATTCCATTTTTAAATATTGTTTTTTTTTTTGAAAATTATGTTTGGAAACTGTTGATTTTGAATTTGAAATTCTGTTATTAGTATTCTATATTACCCCCAGATCTAATGTTAATTATTGCTACTGCCATTACAAAATAGCCCCAGATCTGTTGCTATTTACAGCATTGCCATTTCCCCACTGGACACACAATAATATTTTATTATATATACTACACGAATCCCAACGGTTCTGACACCACTGTCAACACGTCACATCACATTTTTCTACACTCTTCTTCTCTCTCTCCGCCGACCTCTCGGCCGAGCACCACCATACATCGTCAGAGCGAGTCGTCGTCGTCGATGATCAGTCACTTGAAGATCTCGAAGCTCGAGGCCGACCATCACTTCGCCGACTAGATCTGCTCGGGATTGCCACCGCGAGCAACGCTGTGCGCCACCGTAGAAGTTCGTCGGAGTTTCACAGTTCACCGCCGCCACCGCGGGGACAGCCTCACCGTCATCCAGGAGCTCCGACTTGTGCCTTCGACTCTTTGAGCTCCACGTCGGCCTCAAAGTGCGTGTACCCTTCGATTCTCACGTCGGCTTGGGAGTCGCGTTGTCTCCTCGTGACTGACGCCGTTGTCGCAGCTCGAGCGCCGCCGGGACCTTGTCGCCGAGCCACCCTCTTCGACACCGTCCACTGCACTCTCGTCGAAGGACCACCACGCTACCGCCGAGTCGTCGAACCTTCGCCGTCGAGCACCAGACGACGTGGTTGTCGTTGCTTCGAAGTCGAGAGCCGAGCCTCATCCTTTAGCTTCGCCGACCGGATCCGTCTTGCTTCGAGGTGAGCATCGCCTCTACCTCTTGAACCCCTTTTCTTCTTCTAGAGTTTCGAGTTGGTTTGGGGGCTTCATAGTCTGGGGAGAGAAAGTTTTGAGTATGGACTTTAGGAAAAGGGAAGAGGAGCTGAGACATGGTTTCAGCTGTGAAGTATGGAGAATGAGGAAGCATGAAAGAGTTGTGAGTGAGGGGGGTTTTCTTTGTGGTGTGGGTGTGGAAGAATGAGTCATAGAGTATTGTGTGAGGAGTAGTTGTAATAATGTCGGTTGTGTGATAGTTGTAGAAATGAAATGGAAAAAGAAAGGAAATCTTTCCATTCCTATTCAATTCATGATGACTTTTGAAAACTGTGAAATGAGAGTGGAGTTCCCTCGGAAACCGAGAGGCAGCTGTGAGTAATAGAGTAGGTGGGTTGGCTTTGGCTTGTGAGTAATGGAGTTAGGATGTGATTGAGTGGGATTAATTGATGAAGAGACATGGAGAGAGTGCTCTGACATTTTCTTTCGGTTGTCCCAATGACCAACGTATGGTTCAATTTGAAGAGGAGGGCCATGCGGCCGAGAATAGGAATTTTAGTGAGACTTTTCGAATAAGAGAGCCAGTGTGCCTCTTCGAAATTCGAAGAGTCAGATTAGTTGGATTTCAAATTTGTGTGCGGTTGTGCAGGTGTTGGATCAGAGTATTGTGTGCGTCTTCATGGGAATGGGAGCTTGTTAGCAGAACTCTTAACCAATGGACACCTTTTAATTATTAAATACATTTTTAGTAAGGAATCTCTGATATATGTAGCTTAACTTTTGTATGTTATTAATATATTACTTTACTCTAATAGTTGAGTCTGGAAGTGAACTGGACTGTACTTTGGCTAATATTATTAAATAATATCAATTATTATCATTCATATTATTAATATTCTAACATTAGTTATACTCAAAATAATAATACATTTATATAGTTTGTAGACATTCTGCTAATAATTATAATTTATTTAGTATTATCTTTAAACAAATTATTAGTGACAATTGTTCTAAATTTCATAATCTTGATTTTTACTAAGCATTAATTGTATTAAATAAATATTTTAAATAAGGATTTTAACCTTAAATTGTTATTTAATGACATTTTGTATAACAAAAACTATATAGCTATATCTATTTTCTAAAATAGTGTTAGTAGTGATTATTATAAATCAATGTTATATATATTTTCAAAATAAATATTGCTAGCTAGTTTTGCCTATAATTATTATTATAGATAATTAATTATCTATATGGTTATCTATAATGTCATTGTTTCAAACCCTAATAAACTTGTAACCAAATTATAACTTGTGAACATGCAGTACTACTCTCGTGCTTCTAAGGCGAGGCAAGTACACCGACTCGATTCCTTTACTCTGTATTTTCTGTCTTGCTTCATGTTCTCATGTTGACACGTTGTACACACGATTGTTCATTGTTCATTGTTCACTGTTTATCGTTCATCGTTCATTATTCATCGTTCATCGTTCATAGTTCATTGTTCTTACTTGTACATTTGGGGTGGGGAAATACTACAGATATGTGACCAATCCTATTTTAGCTAGGCATTGACTAATAGCTTAGGTCTCATATCGTGCACGTGAGACTCTAAGCCGTACCATTTTTCACTGTTCACTGTTCACTGTTCACTGTTTACCCAGCCGGTCACATACTCTGATAGTTATTTCAAATGCATGTCATACTGATAGTATAGCTCATCGTTTCTGGATCTGGTACTATAGTTCATTGTTATTCCTGTACCACAGTTTTATATTCCTGTCTTGTATCATAGTTCATATCGTGATTCTTTTTCATGCACTTCAGTTTACATTGTTTAGAGTTTCTTGTCGGTGTTGTACTTTGCTTTTTTTCTGATAGGATCGTTGCAGGTGAGTGGGAGATTACATGGAGCTGGTGATTGCTTGGATATTGCAGCTTTTATTTTAGTTTATTTTTCTAGAGATTATATCTTAGAGATTCATTATTGTATATTATTTTATTTGACCGGATTTGTCTCCGGCTGAGTTTGTATTTAAAACACTTGATGGATATTGGTGATTTCTGGGAACGTTATAAAAGCTGTGTTTTGGTTTACATTACATTGTGACTTTGAGTTTTTCTTAGTATTGTACAGCTTACTTCGTCGTATCCAACGACGAAGGCTGGGCGTGTCCGACTCGTATCCGATTATTCGGGAGCGGGGC
This sequence comes from Iris pallida, assembly GCA_029216955.1. Taxonomy (NCBI): domain Eukaryota; kingdom Viridiplantae; phylum Streptophyta; class Magnoliopsida; order Asparagales; family Iridaceae; genus Iris; species Iris pallida. Next base: position 1,849,655 of record JANAVB010035620.1, read on the forward strand.
GTGACATGTTTTTAGTGGTGGCCCATGCAGGTCTATCCTAATGACACTTAGGCTATAAAGTGTTATTGGGGGACCAGCGGAAGCTAAGGAAAACTCATCACAGCATAGGATCCGTGGAAAATAGTTATGGGTATAGTTTTACTAAGTTGCTTATTATCCTGTAGTTAGGCCTATCTAATCAGTTTTCTGTTTTGCAGGGTGGTTTAGACACGCAACACTAAGGTTATCAATTTTCTTGCACTTTAAACTTCTGAGGTTATTTCCTATATGCATTTTGCTAGTATAACTAGTTGATTACTAATAGCTGATTTGTCTTTAGATTTTCTCGTAGCACGTGGAATTTTTCCTAAAATTTCTTATTGTTATTTAAAAAAACCTTGTTTCTAATTTGAGATTTTATTTCCTATGGAGATTTGTTTTTGTAGTCATTTTTGTCTTACTGTTTGTGTTCTTATAAAACTTAATATTTTCTAAAAAGCAGATATTTACATCATTTTCCATCATGATTATAACTTTTGGAATTTATTTGAATTTTCATAAACTCTTTTGAAATTTATGGACAAAGTTGAAAGAATACTCAACAACCTACTATGGCGTGGCAGATGCGCACTGCAGTCATTTATCTGGGTTACGGAGACCGCGAGTTCACTGCAGTCAGTTGCGCACTGGCGAGGCAGGAGCTCTAAGTCAAAGTAATTTCAGGTATTCATAGGTTCTCGAATATTATTGAGGCTATGTCCTAATCATAAAATTTTGGTCTCTTGAGTTATTTTGTTAATATGGATAAAGTTGATAGAAATATTCGGTAAATTAATATTATTTAAATCATTGCGCCAAAGGTTCATTGCAGCCAGATGTATACTACACTGGCGGGACATGAACTCTAGGTAATGTGATTTCAGATATATATGATTTTCGGATACTATTGAGACTACATCCATGTTATATACCATGTTTGATCTTTTATCACCATTGGAGATTTACTAGAAATTATCTTGATTTGTTTTAATTTTTGGCTTTATTTGAATGTCGTAAGCAGCTGATCCAATTTTCAGAAATCATTTTGTTATCCTACGTTTCCTATAAAAATTTCTCTTGATTTTCCTAGAACTTATTATGGCCATGATAATGAACATACCTATATGATTTTGATTTCTGAAAGGTTTTGTCCTAAATAATTTTATTGGATTTAGGTCATTTTGGTGCCATTTTTACTATGCGTAAATTTTAATTTTCTCCTGTTTAGAATTTATCATGCTAAGATTTTTTTTTTACTTGGTCATTTTTAGAAAATCAAATTTTATTAGTTGTATTAATTCAGATATTATGTTTAATTAATCATTTTCAAGTTTTTGTATTTTAATTATGTTTACCATGCCATTTGAAATTTCGAGGGCGAAATTTTTGTAAGGGGGTAGATTTGTAACTCCCAAAATCATGTTTGGTAAATTTTAGAATTTTTCTAATTTTCTTGAATTTAAATATTGCTTCTTACGAAAACATATTTTCGACTAAAATGAATTTCGGGTTTTCTTCAATTTGAAAAGTATTCTAATACTAATTTATGTATTTTAGATGAATTGCAATATTGTTATTATTATTGATTGAGTTGTAAGTTATTATTAACTGCTAATTATGAAAAATAGTTTATTAATATTTTTAGATTTATTTAATATATAATTTTAATGAAGAAAACAATAACTATTTTGTAAATATTTGATAATTATTATGTTAAGAGATTTATTGATAATGAGTTTTACAGATTATTTAGCTGGTAATATAAAGTTTAATTACTGGTTTTAAATAATTTAGTCATGTATACTTTTACTATGGGTAATAAAGATCATATTTTCCTAAATAATAAATTCTGGAGTTTCTTTAATTTATTCTTCAACTATTTTTCTATGGGATTTATTTCTGGCCCATTCTAATTAATTAGGAGATTAACTAATTGTTTTGGAATTTGAAAGCTGTTACTATCTGTTTTTGAAAATCTATGGAGGGAATCTTGATTTTCGAAATTCCATTTTCAAATATTGTTTTCTTTTTTTGAAAATTATGTTTGGAAACTGTTGATTTTGAATTTGAAATTCTGTTATTAGTATTCTATATTACCCCCAGATCTAATATTAATTACTACTACTGCCATTACACAATAGCCCCAGATCTAATGTTTTTGAAAATCTATGGAGGGAATCTTGATTTTCGAAATTCCATTTTCAAATATTGTTTTCTTTTTTTGAAAATTATGTTTGGAAACTGTTGATTTTGAATTTGAAATTCTGTTATTAGTATTCTATATTACCCCCAGATCTAATGTTAATTACTACTACTGCCATTACACAATAGCCCCAGATCTGTTGCTATTTACAGCATTGCCATTTCCCCACTGGACATACACAATATTATTTTATTATATATACTACACGAATCCCAACGGTTCTGACACCACTGTCAACACGTCACATCACATTTTTCTACACTCTTCCTCTCTCTCTCTCTCCGCCGACCTCTCGGCCGAGCACCACCATACATCGTCAGAGCGAGTCGTCGTCGTCGATGATCAGTCACTTGAAGATCTCGAAGCTCGAGGCCGACCATCACTTCGTCGACTAGATCTGCTCGGGATTGCCACCGCGAGCAACGCTGTGAGCCACCGTAGAAGTTTGCCGGAGTTTCACAGTTCACCGCCGCCACCGCGGGGACAGCCTCACCGTCATCCAGGAGCTCCGACTTGTGCCTTCGACTCTTTGAGCTCCACGCCGGCCTCAAAGTGCGTGTACCCTTCGATTCTCACGTCGGCTTGGGAGTCGCGTTGTCTCCTCGTGACTGACGCCGTTGTCGCAGCTCGAGCGCCGCCGGGACCTTGTCGCCGAGCCACCCTCTTCGACACCGTCTACTGCACTCTCGTCGAAGGACCACCACGCTACCGTCGAGTCGTCGAACCTTCGCCGTCGAGCACCAGACGACGTGGTTGTCGTTGCTTCGAAGTCCAGAGCCGAGCCTCATCCTTTAGCTTCGCCGACCGGATCCGTCTTGCTTCGAGGTGAGCATCGCCTCTACCTCTCGAACCCCTTTTCTTCTTCTAGAGTTTCGAGTTGGTTTGGGGGCTTCAAAGTCTGGGGAGAGAAAGTTTTGAGTATGGAATTTAAGAAAAGGGAAGAGGAGCTGAGACATGGTTTCAGCTGTGAAGTATGGAGAATGAGGAAGCATGAAAGAGTTGTGAGTGAGGGGGGTTTTCTTTGTGGTGTGGGTGTGGAAGAATGAGTCATAGAGTATTGTGTGAGGAGTAGTTGTAATAATGTCGGTTGTGTGATAGTTGTAGAAATGAAATGGAAAAAGAAAGGAAATCTTTCCATTCCTATTCAATTCATGATGACTTTTGAAAACTGTGAAATTAGAGTGGGGTTCCCTCGGAAACCGAGAGGCAGCTGTGAGTAATAGAGTAGGTGGGTTGGCTTTGGCTTGTGAGTAATGGAGTTAGGATGTGATTGAGTGGGATTAATTGATGAAGAGACATGGGGAGAGTGCTCTGACATTTTCTTTCGGTTGTCCCAATGACCAACGTATGGTTCAATTTGAAGAGGAGGGCCATGCGGCCGAGAATAGGAATTTTAGTGAGACTTTTCGAATAAGAGAGCCAGTGTGCCTCTTCGAAATTCGAAGAGTCTGATTAGTTGGATTTCAAATTTGTGTGCGGTTGTGCAGGTGTTGGATCAGAGTATTGTGTGGGTCTTCATGGGAATGGGAGCTTGTTAGCAGAACTCTTAACCAATTGACACCTTTTAATTATTAAATACATTTTTAGTAAGGAATCTCTGATATATGTAGCTTAACTTTTGTATGTTATTAATATATTACTTTACTCTAATAGTAGAGTCTGGCAGTGAACTGGACTGTACTTTGGCTAATATTATTAAATAATATCAATTATGATCATTCATATTATTAATATTCTAACATTAGTTATACTCAAGAGGGTAAAGTGCAAAAAACCCTTCGTTAAATTTGTGTTTTTTGCACTAAAAGACCCTATGCTCTTAAAATTGCCAAAAGTATGAATTAAGCTCATTTTACCCCTGCCCCCCCTCCTTCTTCGGCTGTGTTCGCCGGCGAGGAGGAGGAGGGGGTGCGCTCGCTGGCGACCGGCGACGGAGGCGGAGGGGGGGTCGGGGCCGGCGAAGGAGGAGGAGGAGCGGGGGGGGGGGGGGGGGGTGTTCGCCGGCGAGGGAGGAGGGGGGGCTGTTCGCCGGCGAGGGAGGAGGGGGGGCTGTTCGCCGGCGAGGGAGGAGGAGACAGGGGGGGTGGGTCGGGGGGGGGGCTGTTCGCCGGCGAGGGAGGAGGAGGGGGGAGGGTGGGTCGGCGGGGGGGGGGGGTTGTTCGCCGTCGAGGGAGGAGGAGGGGGGGGTGGGTCGGGGGGGGGGCTCGCCGGCGCCAGCGCCGCCGGAGGGGGGGGGAGAGGTTAGAGGGGAGGGGGAGGGGTAGTTTAGGTATAAATTTTTTAAAATTTGGCGGGAAGGGCCTAACCGAGCGGATGTATAATCTAAGGAGGGGTAAACTGCAAAAAAACTCTAAAAGGTCTTTTAGTGCAAAAGGCAGAAATTTAGCGAGGGGTTTTTTGCACTTTACCCTACTCAAGATAATAATACATTTATATAGTTTGTAGACATTCTGCTAATAATTATAATTTTTTAGTATTATCTTTAAACAAATTATTAGTGACAATTGTTCTAAATTTCATAATCTTGATTTTTACTAAGCATTGTATTAAATAAATATTTTAAATAAGGATTTTAACCTTAAATTGTTATTTAATGACATTTTATATAACAAAAACTATATAGCTATATCTATTTTCTAAAATAGTGTTAGTAGTGATTATTATAAATCAATGTTATATATATTTTCAAAATAAATATTGCTAGCTAGTTTTGCCTATAATTATTATTATAGATAATTAATTATCTATATGGTTAGCTATAATGTCATTGTTTCAAACCCTAATAAACTTGTAACCAAATTATAACAGGTGAACATGCAGTACTACTCTCGTGCTTCCAAGGCGAGGCAAGTACACCGACTCGATTCCTTTACTCTGTATTTTATGTCTTGCTTCATGTTCTCATGTTGACACGTTGTACACACAATTGTTCATTGTTCATTGTTCACTGTTTTTCGTTCATCGTTCATTGTTCATCGTTCATCGTTCATAGTTCATTGTTCTTGCTTGTACATTTGGGGTGGAGAAATACTACAGATATGTGACCAATCCTATTTTAGCTAGGCATTGACTAATAGCTTAGGTCTCACATCGTGCATGTGAGACTCTAAGCCGTACCATTTTTTACTGTTCACTGTTCATTGTTCACTGTTTATCCAGCCGGTCACATACTCTGATAGTTATTTCAAATGCATGTCACACTGATAGTATAGCTCATCGTTTCTGGATCTGGTACTATAGTTCATTGTTATTCCTATACCACAGTTTCATATTCTTGTCTTGTATCATAGTTCATATCGTGATTCTTTTTCATGCACTTCAGTTTACATTATTTAGAGTTTCTTGTCGGGGTTGTACTTTGCTCTTTTCCTGATATGATCGTTGCAGGTGAGTGGGAGATTACATGGAGCTAGTGATTGCTTGGATATTGCAGCTTTTATTTTAGTTTATTTTTTTGGAGATTATATCTTAGAGATTTATTATTGTATATTATTTTATTTGACCAGATTTGTCTCCGGCTGAGTTTGTATTTAAAACACTTGATGGATATTGGTGATTTCTGAGAACGTTATAAAAGCTGTGTTTTGGTTTACATTACATTGTGACTTTGAGTTTTCCTTAGTATTGTACAGCTTACTTCGTCGTGTCCAACGACGAAGGCTGGGGGTGTCCGACTCGTATTCGATTATTCGGGAGCGGGGCGTGACAGGTCCGGTTTGATAGAACTTTTAACTGGAGAAATTTATTATGTTTCTATGCTTAGTTTCATTTTTTCTAATTTGATTTCCATTAGTTGCTACAGGACTTGTCTCCGAAAAAATTTCTCTGGTGTTGTAATAAATTTGTGATCCAACTCTTGGATCCATATGCTACTTTGATGGTTATTTGCTTATAAAATCTGGTTCTCTTTATGATATATTCTTTAGTTCTCTGATTGAGTAGTTATGCTAAACTTCAGCACGACACCGTCGAAATTGTGGCGTCGTAGGTTGAGTGTGCTTCACGTACTTGTATCCGCAATATTTGATAGCAGGTCGTAACACAGGTCCAAACAATGTTTTGATTTTGTATAAGGAAATATAAATGCATGGAACGACTATCTCATCAGCGTTCATTTTGAGTCAGTTTGTAAGCTCGTGCGACATCCATTGTAATAGAGTATTGTAAATGGTGTCCATTATCAATGAAGTAAAGTTTTCTTCTGTTTCAAATGTGATGTTCAATTTATCTGCGTACTCTTTGTTGTTGTATTTCAAATAACATTATGTTTGTGTCTTTTGCAAGCACAACTTAGACTTATACGACATCACACCCGGGAGGCGACTATCGACTCTACGAAATCGGATAGTAGACACCTCAAAAATTTTATTAATTAAATTAATAAAGTTTTTTTTTATTTACATTAGTTTTTTATAAGCCAAAATACCTTTTTTTTTGCCTATTTCCTAAGCCCATTTTTTTTTACGTGCCCACTCGAAAAATCTGGTCAGCAAATACCTATGTTTTGGGCCGAGCTAGTTTGGTTTATTTGTCCCGGCCCAGCTTCTGTCCCCATGATGGCCCGGCCCATGTCCTGTCAAAATCGGACCCGGCTTGGCCCGATGGACAGCTTGAGGTATCGTAGGTGCTTCATCCTATCCTTACCGACTTCCAACAGCGTCTCCTTAGGTCGAGTTTAACCTGTATGGCCACAGGGGTGCAACTCGGGCGGGTTGGATCGGGCTTGAGTTCAACCCGAGCCCAACCCGATGAATGATAATCCTAGTCCGAGCCCAAGCCCAATCCGGCCTCGGGTTCAACATATAAAGTCCAAGACCAAGTCCGGAGGAAGCTCGGGTTGGATCGGATCTAATCCATCGGGTTTATCAGACTCTAATATGATATTTAAAATAATTTAAAATAAGATTAATATTAAACACATAATCAAATTACAATTAAACACCAACCATTACTGTCACGATCCGCTACCCAAATTGTTCGGCCGGGCCGAGTCATGTCCAGCCTACGCTTGAGATAAAGTGCAGTAAGCTGTTCTAGAGATAACATGATAAGACTAAAATGTGCTAACAGATCTATAAGTAATAAAGAGTCGTAAATGCTCCAAACACAAAAGTTATCTCATATAATAGTAAGTCCAAGTACAAGTCCGAAATGTAAAGCTGGATACAGGTCCAGTCACAAAATACATAGTCTAATACATGACTACTCTCAAAAGTCCAAAGTAAATAGACAACTAGACGAGTTTTTCCGCAGGTACATCCCCGTGAGATAAAGCCTGGTCCTCGACAGTAACTCCATAATATGAATCATAGAGCAACTCCTCCTCAGTAAGTATACCTACAACGTTATCCTGTCAGGGCGGGAGCAAGTACTGAATCTAACAAACATATAATACTGATCATGTGATGAAAAGAAATGACATATCATGTTTATCCAGTTTTAGATACATTTTATTATGACAATAATTATTTGTTTTAAAGTTTAAAACCGTAGTAGGTGAGTGATCAGTCAATAGGTAATCAGGATGTACAGTGGTACATATCAATTTTCTGAAGCGTACATACGTACCCTTAACGGCATCGGTGTATGTCCATACACAAATGCGGGACCAGACATACGACAAAGTTACATATAGAATGTAACAGTGCTTGGTAAATACATACGGAGAATGGGGACATGATCACGTACACTACTAATAGTTTTCTCTTAACCCGTTGTTAAACATGTGAGAGATATGAAAACTGTCCTAAACATGGTAGAGACTGAAAGTAATACAACATATAAAGTTTTAACGTGCTACCCCAAGGATCAGCATTTAACATGGTTGGAATTTACATTTTATAGTTATAACAGTATGTAAAGTTTGTAGAAGTACTTGCCTTTAGCAAAGCAAAGCAGCGATAAAAATGCTATAGATGCCTGGTAACTCCTCACTGTAGAAATAAATACATAAACTTAGTTTTTACACTAAGTTAAACACTAAAACACTAGTGGTGCAACACGACTTTATGACTGGACACATAGCCAAATGATGACTTTAGCATAGGAGACCAATACAGGGTGACAAAATACCCAAACTAACTTTCTAGGGTCTTTATACTAGTGTAGGGTGAGGTTCAATACGACTATAACTCAAAACAACACAAAAAGTTGCAAGTCGTAACTATGCAATAATTAAATCAAACTATACACTATGTTCTAACAATTTTTGAGATAGACAAAAAGCTCATTTTTACATAAAATAAAGTACCAAAATGATTCTTGTTAATTATAGAAATTTATACTATTTTTTTTGGAATTTATAAACCCTCATAAATATTTATTAAAAATCAGCAAATATATATACTGAAAATGAGTTCTGTTTTCCTATTTTTATAAAATACTAAAATACTTATTAAATGCTGAAAAATATATATATAAATATATATAAAATTTCAAAAACAGCAAGCAACAGTTTCTAGAAAATTAACATATAAAAATTTATAAACCCTAATTATAATATAAGAATTTAGCAACAGTTTCTGAAAAAACAGCAAGCAACAGTTTCTGGAAAAAATATATATAAGAATTTATAAACCCTAATTATAATAAATTGTCTAAATTAACATAGTATTTAAATACAAATTTTTCCAGATTTTTACAGCATTTAAAATATATATAAAATTCAAAAACAACAAGCAACAGTTTCTGGAAAATAAATAATTAATTAATTACTATTTTGTTCATGTATTCAAAATTGAACCGAAGTCCAGATACAGGACCCAGAGCCAAGAATCAAGTCCAATATAACTTGTACAGACTCTAAATGTATTAGACACAATTGGGCCCAAAAACTCATGCTATGATTGGACATCAATTGGTCATAATCAATAAAAAATAGTAATTTATATACATAAATATATTTTTAAAGTGCTAAAATATACAAGTCACAATTTAAATAATAAAAATGACTTGTGAATTTATGCACAATAATATTTTTGTACAAAGTATAATTTGAAATACATATATAAATATACAACAACAACAATATATATATATATATATATATATATATATATATATATATATATTGTATACATAAATACATATATATATAAATACATATATGTATATATACATATACATAATAAAATACTAAATATAAAAAATATATATATACACAAATACTGTATATATATATGTAGCAGTGTATATATAATATATACATACATACATAAATACATATACATATATACATATATATATATAAATACATATATACATATATACATATATAAATATAATAAAATAACTAAAACCAAAACAAAACCGAAAAGAAAAAAGGGGGCTCGAACTCGGCCCAGAGGGGTCGGGTTTTAGGCGCAGTCGGGCTGGCCAGGGGGTCAGCCCGAGTCATCTGTTAGGGAAGGGTTTGGGTTAGTATTAAGTTAGAGTTAGGTTAATGGGTTTCTAAACCCAATAGCACGAAGCTAAACCCGTTAATCCAATATCACTAAATAACAGTTTGGCTCGTGTCCAGACTGTTCAGGACACGAGCAAATGGAATCTGACCCAGTGTCGCGTGTCCGCGCCCAGCACGACACGCACGATACTGTAAATACGTGTCCACCCCTATGGTTAGGCTCCCCGTGTCCAGGTGAACGTCACGCGTGAGTTCGAGACACACACGACACAAACTTGGGGTTGTTACCTTCGTGTCCGGCGAGCTAGAGGTCATGGAGGGGGCTGGACGGCGGTTGGGGCGTCGTGGAGGTGGCGCTAGGGTGGCGCTGCACTTGTCTCGACAGGGCGGACTCGGTGGTGGTGATCGATGGTGGTGATGGTTGCTATGGAGGTGGCGGTAGGGTGTGGTCGGAGTTAGGGTTCAGGCATAGGGACATGGGGGAGATGGTGGTCGAAAACGAAGTAGGGTTAGGGTTACGGTCTGGGGAGCATTTATAGGCGAGTAGGGCGGTCGGTTTAGGTCCTTAGATTAGGATTAGGGTTACGGCGAGTGTATGCCGGAGACGACGACAGCGCGCGGTCGTCGGGGGTGGATGAGATTAGGGTTTTGCAAAAAACTCCTCGGAGATTGGGATATTGCACAAATGCGTGCCGCCTTGGTTATTGCAAATATCAAATTTGCAAGTAACCCCCCGCTATGATTATGTGCAAAATTGAATTTGCACAGACAAATAAGATATTGCAAAAGGCTATTAAAACAATTGCACAATGATATTAAAACAATTTAATTTATTACAAAATGATATATTTTGATTTAAAAACTATTTAAAATTATTTAAAAATTCTAGAAAAATTCCTAGCAATTATATTAATCTATTTTAAATATATAAAAGCTATTTAATATTATAAAAATATTATTTTGAAATTTTGGGGCTTACAAATCTTTCCTCTTTGAAAAATTTTGTCCTCAAAATTCACAAGGTTAGAAGACTCTACAATCATTTTAACATAACAAGCAATGCAACAAATGACTAAGGCTACGATCAAAACTAACCTCTAGGGTATCAAGCGGGAACGGGTGGTTCCCTCGCAGCTGTTGGGTCGAACATATAAGGATATCTCTCCCTCATGTCCGACTCCCTCTCCCAAGTAGATTCACCCGGAGAGTGACGGCTCCAAGCTACTCGCACTAAGGGCATGACTTTGTTCCTCAGCCTCTTCTCCCTCTTGTCCAATATCTTCACGGGCTGCTCAGTAACTACAAGGCTCGGTCCGATCTCCAACTCTGAATGATCTAGCACAAGACTGGGGTCCGGAACATATCTCCTCAGCTGAGACACATGAAAGACATCGTAAACTCCTGCTAGGTTGGGTGAAAGTGCAATCCTGTAAGCTACCTCTCCGATCCTGCCAAGTATCTCGAACGGCCGGATGTATTTGGGGCTCAGCTTGCCTCCTCGTCCGAACCGGATCGTCCCTCTAGTAGGTGATATCTTCACTAGCACCATATCACCGTCAGCGAACTCCATCGGTTTGCGACTAGCATCGGCCCAGTGTTTTTGTCTGTCCTGAGCTACTATGAGCCTGTCTCTGATCATCCCGACCTTCTCTGCTGCATCTATGATCATCTCTGGCCCTAGCATAACTCTATTCCCAACATCGTTCCAAAAGAGCGGTGTACGGCATCGTCGTCCATATAGTGCCTCGAAATGAGACATACCGATGCTGGCTTGGTAGCTGTTGTTGTATGAAAACTCTACCAAGTACAGATGGCTCTCCCATGATCCGCCAAAGTCCAGCACACAGGTCTTCAGCATGTCCTCTAGCGTCTGTATCGTCCTCTCAGACTGCCCATCTGTGTCACGACCCGCACCCTAGAGTAAGGGCACGAGACGTGGGTACGTCCAGCCTACACCGCAGTATCGATGGTAGAACGCTGTCCTAGGTCACAACATCTAACAATATAATTCTAAGCAGTTTATACTCCCCAAAAGGGGGCGACATAGCAGAATGTAAACTCAATCACAACTAAGGAAGAAGAAGCACGATATGATATAGAACTCAAGAAAATATAGATGATTAAAATAGTCTAAGTGTCTAAGATAACATCTCAGCAACCATCCAGAATACAAGTCTCAACTACAGAGTATGAAAGAATATATACAACCCAGATCTCGAAGACAGAAATAAAGTCTAACTAAAACTTGTCTCAAGACAACATAAGTAAGATAAAGCCTAACTAAGCTAATCTAGGCAGTAGGGGTAAAGTCGTCAGCTAGAGCTGAGTTCTCCTGAGAGTACAGCTCACAAGTGTCGTCTAGGGCTGCCTCGTAGAATGTATCCATACAGGCCTCCTCCTCGTCCTCTGTAATATTTTCAACAGGTCCAGTCAGGACAGGAGCGAGCACAATACATCTCAACACATCATAGCAGGTTAGAAAATATAAACATGCAATAGAGTAAGATACATAAAACTGAAAGAAAGTACATGATGTAAAAGAAGAGAACTGTATGTAAATAGCTACTGTATATAGAGAACTAATAGTGGCTAGTGATGTAGAGTACATGATAGCACATATGAACAGGACAGATTAGCATATTATCTACACTAAAGAGTTTCACATGATCTACACTACTATGGAATTTGTTCACATGACTAGTTGCACTCTCCCGTTTTCCCCAATCAATACACAAGGATCTAAGCAGGTTATGTTATTATACATGATATCACATGAAGGACCATGAAAGGGTGCACATGATAGTATACATGAGGGCTCCGTGAACATGAGAGTACATGATTCACAAGAGTGTACATATATGGAGAAAGCACAGGAGTACATGATGAAAGTGAAACGCACATGACACAATGTACCCGATGCTCCCGATGGGGATAACATCGTATGAAGAGATCCATATAGTACTAATCCGTGATAATATCGTGACAGCATCAAGTAAAGAATCTAAAGCAGGAATATACTTCTAACAAGTTATGAAATGATCGGAGAATGTACTCGCCTGGTATCTGAGTGTCCGGATAAAATGTACTGTCCGAGGAGAGGTGTCTGGCTCCTAATCAGAATATCACAAGTCACAACAAGTCTAAATGATAACAGGATGCAATTCAATGCATTCTATATGAATCTAGGTCAATCTAGGCCAAAGTCAACTCTTGGTCAACTCTGGTCAACCCTATAAGTCAAACTAGGTCAACTATGGTCAAACTAGGTCTACTAGTCTAAATTAGGCCAAACAAGTCTATATTAGTCTAATCAAGGCTAAACTAGCCTATACTAGTCTATCAAGTCCATACAACCTATACAAACTGCCCAAGTCATTACACATACTTATAGGCACACATTACTTAGCATATATATATATCCACATATATATTAGCATACATTCACATACCCAATAGGCCTATACATACACATACATATATTATACATGTATACATTATACATACTATTCACAAGTGTATATATATATATATATATATATATATATATATATATATATATATATATATATATATATACATTCATGTGTATATAGAGAGAGGGAAGGCAATGTGTGTGTGTGTGTTAGAGTGTAGCAGTGATAGGAAATGGAGTGTCAAAAGAACATGTGTGTGAGTGAGTGACAATGTTATGCCTACACAGGCATGTGAGTGTGTGAGGGAAAATATTAGCCATCAGTGAAGGGAATATATATATATATATATATATATATATATATATATATATATATATATATATATATATATATATATATATATATATGCTTTACATATGTGTAAGTGACAGGAAATATGTGTGCTAGAGTGTGTGTGTGATTGTACAGTGAAGGGGAAAATAGAAAACAGTGCGTGCGTGTATGAGAGGAGGCAATGTGTATTAGTGTTCAGGTTTAACAAGTCTTGACTGGAAACATAAACAGGTGTATGTGTGAGATAGGTGTGTGAGTATACTGCAGTTCAGTTCTAGATACAGAAGGGAAAGGAAAGGAACCAATTTATCATCACAACATACAGTTTTCAGTCCCATAATTAATCCACCAAAAATCAGTCCAAACATACACCAAATCAACCCAAAATTGACACACAAGTAGAAAACATGTAAGTACATCATATTAGACTCTTAAACAAGTAATTAACATCAATTAAATAGGTTAAATTAACTGCTAAAGTTCAATTATTAAAATTGGAGAATACATGATACATAACTTGTATCAGAAATTGGGTAAATACAAAAATACTAATCGAAAACATGTTAATCATGCTAATCATTGGTTGGTAAACAAAATATAGGGTGTGCACGTGTCTCAGAAGGTGTCTCGTGTCTACCACAATGTGACACGACGTGTCCAAATCAAATAAACCCAAAATCAACACAAACTGGACACTGCATAGCAGTGCAGCCTCGTGCGTGTGTGCATGCGTGTCGTGCACCCGACACAGGCTAAACCCGACCACGAGCTTGTGCACCTAGGTTCGCCACACTTAGGGCTACCTACGTGGCACCCTACACTGTCGTGTCGAGTCGCATAGGCGTGTCCAAACACGCGTATCAGAACGCGATTAAACGACTGAACAGTCAGTGCACAATCAGTACGATGATGATTTCTCCCTCGACATGCCACGTGGTCATCTGAAACTTGATACGTGGTGTGTCAGACACTGCCCCAAGGTGTGTGTCAAGTTTCGTGTCCAGTGGTTGCGTATTGTGTCCGATACAGCCCCCGAGTAGCAGGGAAGCTGTACAGTGCAGAACACGTGGGTTTCGTGTCCTATTGCGTGTCCGACACACAAAAAAATATGCTTAGTCAAGTGGAATCCCACAAAAAAGACCTAGATCTAAATTCCTATTCAAACACTTTTCAAAAACCAAATCGAAATGCCCTTTGGGGCATTTCATCAAACACCTTGCCTATGGGACTGATACGTGTCCATTTAGGACACGAAATGGACACGAAACCTAGGTTTAGGTATACCTACAGTTAGGGTAGACCTAGGGCTTTCCAAATATGCAAAGAAATTGGAATTTTAATGGTGTTTAGATAGTTTTACCTATTTATGTCCAAATGCAAGAAAAGCTTCAATAGAGGGGGTTCTCCTTGCTAGCAAATAGCTCCAAATTGTCCACAAACTGAGATTTGACACCATGGACAACAAGCATAGGTGATTTAGAATCTAATGCAATTGATTTGAGGGAAAAAGGAATTAAAATGGAATTTCTATGAATTAATGAAGTTGGAAAAAATACCTCTTCTTAAACTTATTCTTTCCTAAAAGAGGCTAGCCATAAATGGAGAAGAGTATTTATAGGGGGGAATCTCTAGGTGGGCTGGCCGGCCATGCTAGATTAGGGTTAGGATTAGGGTTTGGCAATAGCTAATGGGCTTTGGGCTTAGTTAAAATCAATGGTTCAAAACCATAAGTCATGACTTATGACTTATCTATTATATGGTTAACTTGAGTCTAATTACTAACCATGGGTTAACTCTAGTCTAACTAGGATTACATGACCTAACCAAGTCCAAACACAACTAGGGTTAGCTTCTAGGTTAGTCCACCAAAGTCAATGCTAGTCAAAGTCAACCTAGTTAACCATCATTCAATAATTCTAAAATAAATCCTAAAAATTCCCATAAATTTAAATAAATTCAAATAACCTTAAAAATGACAAAAATACCCTCAAACTAAAAATGTGGTAGTGACAATCTGTCTGTGGGTGGTACGTCGTACTGAACTTGAGCCGACTGTCCAACTCCTCCTGTAAGCTCCTCCAATAGTGGGACGTGAATCTGCTGTCTCGGTCCGACACGATGCTCACTGGTACTCCGTGTAAGCGAACTATCTGCTGCATGTATAGCTCCGCTAACTTTTCGGTGGAAAGCCCCACCTTGAAGGGTATGAAGTGCGCACACTTTGTCAGCCTGTCCACGATGACCCAAATGGCATCATTCCCTCCTTGGAAACGAGGAAGCCCTGAGACGAAGTCCATCGTAATGTATTCCTACTTCCACTCAGAAATGGGTAATGGCTGCAATAGACCAGCTGGCCTCTGGCGCTCCGCCTTGACCTGCTGGCAAACTAGGCATCTCGAAATGAAATATGATACATCTCTTTTCATCCCGTGCCACCAAAGATATTCTCGCAAGTCACGGTACATCTTGTTGGCACCAGGGTGAATAGAATATCTCGATCGGTGCGCCTCCTGTAAGACTGCCTCTATCAGCTTTCCCTTCGGCACGCACAATCGGCTGCCATGCCTCAAGGATCCATCCTCTGCTATGGTGAAGTCATCCAGCAATCCAGCTAAAGCCTGGGCTCGAAGTCTGCGAAGGCTCTCATCTGTAGACTGTGACTCCATGATCTGCTCCATCAACCCTGACTGAATGTCAAGCGCCATCATCTGTATCACTGATCCTGGCCGAACTATCTCGATACCGAGCTTCTCTAGATCTTTTTGCAAATGCCGATCTATCATCAGGTACCATGCCATCAGATGCCTGCTCAGCGCATCCGCCACCACATTTGCCTTTCCGGGGTGATACTGTAAATCGATGTCGAAGTCCTTCGTCAACTCCAACCATCGTCTTTGCCTCATGTTCAGCTCTTTCTGCGTGAACACATACTTCAAGCTCTTGTGGTTAGTAAAGATTTCCATACGCTCTCCGTATAAGTAATATTTCCATAACTTGAGTGCAAAGATCACCGCAGCTAACTCTAGGTCATGGGTAGGATAGTTCCGCTCATGAGTCCGTAATTGCCTAGATACATAAGCAATCACTTTTCCATACTGCTGTAGGACACATCCTAGCCCCTTTCCCGAAGCATCGTTGTATATGGTAAAACCTCCAGATCCTGAAGGTAATGTCAGAACTGGAGCGGTCGTCAGCCTCCTCTTCAGCTCCTCAAATACTGCCTGGTAGTCCTCTGACTAGATATACTCTGCGTCCTTCCGCGTCAGCTTCGTCATGGATTCAGATATCCTAGCAAAGTCCTGGACGAACTTTCTATAATAGCCGGCTAAACCCAGAAAGCTCCTGATCTTTGAAACTGACGTCGGAGCCTTCCATGTCTCAACGTCAGCAATCTTTCTGGGATCCACCGAGATCCCCTCTCCAGTAACTATATGACCGAGAAACTCCACTCGGTCTAAAAAGAACTCACACTTCGATAATTTGGCAAACAATCTCTCATGCCTCAGAATCCCCAAAACTGTCCGCAAGTGCTCTGCATGCTCCTCCGACGTCTTCGAGTATATCAGGATGTCGTCGATAAATACTACGATGAACTATCACGACCCGTACCCATTTTTTCGGATACAAGATGTGTCCAAGCCAGCCTACGCCGCAGTGTCGACGGTAGAACGCTGTCACG
Source organism: Iris pallida (assembly GCA_029216955.1). Lineage (NCBI taxonomy): Eukaryota > Viridiplantae > Streptophyta > Magnoliopsida > Asparagales > Iridaceae > Iris > Iris pallida. Next base: position 1,866,703 of record JANAVB010035620.1, read on the forward strand.
GCCATGAAGATCAAAAATCACAAATAATGCCCATTCACAAAATTAATTGAATTTACAAAGATCACAAGTTTTACATTTGCAGAAAAATATAAACTTGTACAAATATTGAATGACTACAACTCAACTATCTAGCTAGTCTCTAGGCTTTTGTCTGCAAGTATCCCCGTATCTTCCATGCTAAGTGAATCTACGGCTAACCTGAAAAATATCAGTTTCCAGTCAGGAATGGAATGAGCACAATTCACTGAATGCAATTTCAATAAATAAAAATGACTATAAAATAAAAATTAGACATCAATCATGAGTTTTGAAAATAAACAGTAAATACGAAAAACCAATAGCAAATAAATAGACACAAAATACTTTTCCTAACTGTTAGAAGTACCTTTGATATGTGATCGGTCTGGGGCACTACACCGTACGGTTTACGATGTCTACTTGCATGAAAAATAAGCACTGTCTACAATGTCTACTTGCAAAAAAATAAGCACTGTCTACGATGTCTATTTGTAGAAAATAAGCACTATCTACGATGTCTACTTGCAAAAAATAAGCACTGTCTACGATGTCTACTTGCAGAAAATAAGCACTATCTATGATGTCTACTTGCAGAAAAAATAAGCACTGTCTATAATGTCTACTGCATGAAAATAAACACTGTCACTACCAAAATAAGTCATATCAGCGACGTATTTAGCGACTCCAAGAAAGAACGTCGCTAATTTTTGGGGGTTTAGCGACGTTTATCTAATACGTCGCTGTTTGTCGCCAACAGCGACTAATAGCGACGTCTAGCGGCTACAATTTGTTAAATGGGAATCTGCGTCGCAAGTTCGTCGGTACACGTCGCTGAGATAGCGACGTGTAGCGACGTATTTTAAGCAGCGTCGTCGTTTATTAAATATCAACGACATTTAGCGACGGCCGAGAAGGTCGTCGCTAAATGTTTCATATAGGCGGCGAGGGTTTCCTTTTCGATCATTTACAAATTCTCCCCTCCTAATTTTTCGCGCGCTCCTCCTCCGCGACGCTCCTCCAGCGATTTTCCTCCTTTGGCCTCCTCCTCCGCGGCGCTCCTCCGGCGATCTCCCTCCTCCTTCTCCTCCTCCTTCTTCCTCAGGTAGCTCCTCCTCATGTAACTCTCCCCTGTCCCTGCTTCCTATTTTCTCATCGTCTTCTAGCTCTCTCTTTCGCTTCTAGTTCGTGTCCACGAGAGCGTGGACTCGCTGCGGGGGACACGAAACTCACAGTGGACTCGCTGTGGGGGACACGAGAGCGTGGACTCGCTTCTAGTTTGTGTGACACCTATTTTGTTGGTTTGGACACGTCGTGTCCCACTGTGTGGACACGAGACTCACAGTGTGACACCTATATACTGATACTGGGAGTTTTTTAGGCATATCAACTGTCAATTTGATGTTTTGCTTGGATTCAAATTCTAATTTAGGGTTCGAGCCCTATTTACTGATACTGGGAGTTTTTTGGGCATTTTTAGGGTTTTGAAATGATGAATAAATTGACTAATAATTATTATTGAGCCCTATAAAATTTCAGCTATGTCACGAAGGATGGATACTAATCCTGTGAATGAGTTTTCTCCTAAGTATTCTCGACAGTTGAGTATGATTTAGCTCACTGACATTACTGAAATATGGAATAATTAGTGTAGGGTATGTTGGTCAGGTTTTTGGCAGAGTTGGGATATGATAGTATGCATGTTACAATTAACAAAAAATGTTGTTGACACCAAATGTTGCACGACAGGTTACTTGAGTCAACTGGAATGTTTTACCTACTGAAACAAATGGTTTGGACAAGGGTGTGTATAGGTTTGTCATCAGATGGTATGGGATTTTGCCTGCCAAGTTCTGAACAGCAGTCCAGGCTGCCTGCTTAGTTGAAAGTCTTAATTAGACTTTCTGTTCAGTACCCTTTGACTGAATTAAGTTGACCTGAATACCATATTTTAAATCCTAAATCTAAGTCTGCCTATTGTTCAATTCATGACATGTTATCTTGTTAACAGTAAATGCCTTCCTTTTTAATATGTGTGAAACTCAAAGGTAGGATAAATCTAGTACAAATTAGGGACTGTCATGTTCAGGTAGTTGGTACCAGTATTTAAGACTAGTTTGATTTGTATAATTATCTGCCATTCGACTGGCGAGACAGAAATCTATGTATGACATTTGCTATAAGGAATTTGCATTAATCTACGGTATGACATCGTGATCAGGACATAGTCCCTGCAGCCATTCGACTGGCAAGGCAAAAACTATGTAACCGTAGATAAAGTTGACTGTCCTCCGACCTCCATCCCTTGGCAATGATGATACGACGACCTATCACTACATCTTTTAGTAGTAGATAATGTCTTAGTATTACATTATGTGGGTTCATCTTGATTCTGTTACATCCTTCAGATACTAGATTCGATAAGAACATATACTACACCATATGTACAGAACATAGATGATTCAAACTAATGTATGCTAGAATGAATTTTGGGTTGTGTTCTGAGCCATTCGTCCCCACACTTGGCAATTATGCATGTGAAATATATCGTTGAAGAACATAAAACTTGTGGTCGTACAATCATCACTTTCTTGCGTCAGTTCATGTCGGTCTTCACTTTCTGTAGTAATTATCTTAAAATGGATATGAATTACTATCTGCAGAACCGTTTGTAAGATATATACAATCGTCATCCTGATGAATTATTATCTGTGTCAATCTTTGCAGAATTATCTTAAAATGGATATGAATTACTATCTGTGAAACCGTTTGTGGATGTACAATCGTCATCCTGATGACATGTGCGGTGTGCGGGATGAATTTATACAGGGTGTACAACAGTTCCTGCAGTTTGCCAAGGCGTTCCCTCAGTATATGGACCGTATAAAAATTAAGTGTCCATGTATGAGATGTCGCAACTTGAAATATCATTCGGAAGTGGATGTGACATATTATTTGTATTCGAGGGGTTTCATGCCAAATTATTATCAGTGGACCGCACATGGAGAACTTGTGCCTTTAGCCTCCGAGCCGGAGCCTTATGTAGATGTCCACGAGCATGCTAATTACGACCAAGGGTGGACGGACATGGTTTTCGATGCTGCGGGGCCAAGTTTCGATCCGAACAATCAATATGCAGCTGAGGAGGCACCGAATGCCAGTGCTGCAAAGTTCATGGAGTTGCTGGAGAATGCAAGGACTCCTTTATATCCTGGTTGTGATGACCATTCACCGTTGGAGGTGATTACAAGATTGTTGAGCATAAAATCAGATTTTAACATGTCTCAAGAATGCTACAACCGAATCCTGGAGTTAATTAAAGATATATTGCCGGAGGGTGGCAAGTTACCTAAAGACTTCTACCGATCCAAGAGAATGGTGAGATCGCTCTGGATGGGGTATGAAAAAATTGATGCATGTCGCAACGGATGCATGTTGTACTATAAGGACGACAAGGATGAAGACGCCTGCAGATTTTGTGGTGCCGATCGCTTCAAGGCAACTAGTACAACAAGGACTTCTGGTGCACACAAGCCAACAGATTCGATGCACTATTTGCCTTTGACGCCGCGGTTGCAAAGGTTGTTTATGGCAAAGAAGACAGCTGATAATATGAGTTGGCACAAGCGGGAACAAATAGATGGAGTACTGGATCATCCATCCGACGGGGAATCATGGAAGCACTTTGATCGAGTGTATCCCAATTTTGCTTCGGAGCCGCGTAATGTCAGATTGGGGCTTTCCTCCGACGGTTTTACCCCATTTGGACTTTCGGGCTCACAATATTCTTGTTGGCCTGTGATTGTTACTCCGTACAACTTGCCGCCTTGGATGTGTATGAAGACTCCTTACATGTTCCTAACTGTTATTATTCCAGGTCTGAAGAACCCGAAGAGGAACATCGATGTGTACTTACAGCCCTTGGTAGATGAGCTGAATCAGTTGTGGGAAGTAGGTGCAACCACATATGATGTTTCCAGAAAGCAGAACTTTGAGATGAGGGCCGCACTAATGTGGACCATCAATGATTTTTCGGCCTATGGAATGTGGGTTGGAGCACCCATGGTCGTCTCGCATGTCCGTATTGCATGGATCGTACTAAGGCTTTCCGTTTGAAACACGGAGAAAAATCGTGCTTCTTTGATTGTCATCGACAGTTCCTGCCAAAGGATCATCCGTACCGGAGGAACATGAATGCTTTTCGTGCTGGCGTGGTAGAGAAGTCCAGTCCACCGCCACGGTGGTCCGGGGATACGATATGGGAAGAAGTTAAAGAATTGTCAAGTGCTATTGAAGAGCCTACAGCGGGGTACAAGTGTGATGGATTTGGCTGCGCTCACAACTGGACGAAGAGGAGTATATTTTGGGATCTACCATATTGGAGTGACCATCTGCTCAGACATAACCTGGATGTCATGCATATCGAGAAGAATGTATTTGACAATATAATAAATACTGTGATGGACGTAAAGGGGAAGACGAAAGACAATCCCAAGGCCCTGTTGGACTTAGAAGAAATATGCAGACGTCCAGAGTTGCATTTGATAAAGGAAGGCAGTGGAAAGTATAAGCAGCCCAGGGCCATTTTCTCACTGGACAAGGAAGACAAAGGTAAACTTTGTAGGTGGATCCAGGACCTAAAATTTCTAGACGGGTACGTATCGAATTTGAGAAGATGTGTTGACCCGAAGGAGAACAAACTACAGGGTATGAAGAGCCACGACTGTCACGTTTTTATGGAGAGGTTAATCTCGATTGCATTTCAGGAATTCTTGCATCATGTCGTTTGGGATCCACTGACAGAGCTTAGTATATTCTTCAGAGATCTTTGTTCTACTAAGTCGCTCGTCGATCGGCTTAAAAAGCAGGAGAAGGACATTGCAGTAATATTGTGTAAGCTTGAGAGGGTGTTCCCTCCTGGATTCTTCGACTCTATGGAGCATTTGCCAATTCATCTTTCATATGAGGCACGTGTTGGTGGGCCCGTCGGTTATCGGTGGATGTACCCGTTCGAGCGCCATCTAAACCACCTGAAGAGGAAGGTGAAAAATAAGGCACGGGTCGCGGGTTCTATTTGTGAAGCCTATGTCCTTGAGGAGATTATAAACTTTTGTTCAATGTATTTCAAGTCTCATATTGCTACAAATAGAACAAGAGCTCCGAGGAACGACGATGGAGATATAGAATATAATGATGCAGTATTGAAAGTCTTCAATGCTCTTGGAAAGCCTTCTAGAAAACTGAAAAAGAGATATTTGAATTATGGGGAACTAAAGGCTGCCCAGTTATATATATTACTCAACTGCGAGGAGGATGAAGTGGAAAAGCTAGAGTGGTAAGTAAAAATCTTTAACGTTCAAGTCATCTATTTGTTGATTACGTTATTATAATTTAACGAGTATATCCCGATATTTATTGGTTTTCAGCAAATTTAATGATGAGGTGAGGTCAAGTAGACCATACATTGCAGATGAAGAAGTAGAAGAAGAAATGAGACTTCATTTCCCGTCTTGGTTGATTGCATATGTACGTAAGAAGCTAGTTAGAATCTTCCTCCATTCACAACTGCACAAGAAATAACTTAACATTAAACTTAATTTTGTATCTTTTCGTGTTTAGGTCGATCGTCCGGACGTCATCCTTGAGAATGAATCTATTAGAACTCTTACCAAGGGACCAATTTATGCCGTCAAAATATGGCCAAGTTATTGCGTTAATGGGTTTAAGTTCAAGTCAACAAATGCTCTCATCAGAGATAGCTTCCTGGATCTTGATTCCACAAAAAATAGTTGCTTGTGTATAAAATCTACAAACTACAAAGATGTCACTCCAGGCAATGATTTCTATGGCGTCTTACGGGAGATCGTGGAATTGACGTACAACTATGGCATAGAGCCTGCCAAGATCGTGTTGTTCAAAGTTGATTGGTTCGATCCCATACAAGATCAAGGATGGAAAATTGACAAGCATGGTCTTGTGGATATTAACTACCGTCGTCGATACCAAGGATACGAACCATTTATCCTAGCAAGTCAAGCTCAACTCGTATATTTTACAACATATCCTAGACGGAGAACAACGAGGTACGACTGGTGGGCAGTATGCAAGACTAAAGCCAGAAATACCTACGACGTCGATGAAGTAGCTTATCAGGAGGACGAGCTGCCTCTTGTACCAAATACAGTTGATGTCGACTCAGCAGAAGTTCCCTATTCAATATCTACTTGTGTAGAAGAGGTACAAGTATCCGAAGGGGAAGACGAAGGAGATGCTAGTGACGATGAGGAGGAAGAGGAAAAGGATGAGGAGGAGGAGGAGGCAAACGAAGAAGATGAATTTTCAGAGGATGATTGAGAAACTGTAATTTTGATGTATTCATATTTCTGTAATCTTAAATTATTAACTATGATCATTTTTGAAAACTTAAATTATGAAATCCAATGTATGCAGATATTTCTAAACTGTCATTGTATTTATTTATATTTTCAAACATAAACTGTGATTTTGATGTATTCATATTTCTGTAGTCTTAAATTATGAACTCCAATGTTATTATCAGCATGGCAGGACGACGCGGAGGCACCTCAGGACGACGCGGAGATAGGCCAGGACGAGCCGTGTCCTTAGGTGGGCAGAGAGCTCCGTTACCAGAGGATGGCTCTGGACCATCGTCTGACCCAAGCACTCCATTATACCATACGGTCGCAGGTCCGGGTGGCAGTGCACCTGCGACGAGCAGTTCCAGGCTTGCTGATCAAACTCCTTCCCCTAGCCTTCCTACCGCTGACAGCAGCATGGCGGGTGGGGAGTAGGTGGAGGAGGTAGTCCCCACTCCCGCCCGGGCGGATCCATACCAGAGCGACCCTCTATGCGCACCTCAGGACGAGACGAGGATGGAGATTTGGGCCGACGGTCCTACGAAGTAAGTTAAATGAATATATATATATATATATATATATATATATATATATATATATATATAATACATGTCTGTATATCTATATATATTCATTAATACGTCGGTTATCATTGTATACAGATATCGTCCCTCGTCAGTACAGAGAGCGTTGGGCTCCTTTCTAAGGTCCAACTATGGGGGTCCGTGGATCAACTACTCGAATGCCTCGAAAGAGAGGAAGCATTCTGGTTTGCCTACTTCAAGGTAACTAAAGATAGTTAATTTAGTATGATTAATATAATTTTAAGCATTTTTTAGAACTTATTATTTTAATTTGTAATTCTTGTAGAGGACTTATTTTTATCCACCACACCGGGCCGAGCAGATTGAGAGGCAGTTTCCTGCCGTCGTCGTCAAGTTGATCCGTGATGCAATTGACGATCAGAAAGCTCGTCAGCGCTCCGAAAAGCCGATTGCTGGTTGGATCACAACTGATCAGTGGACCACGATGAGGGCTCGATTTGAGGAGCCCGAGTACAGAGAGCGGTCGGAGAAGGCGAAGGCGGCTAGGACGAGGGCCGAAAAGTGGTATGGTGGATCGATTCCTATGACAGAGCATTTCCGTCGTCTGGTATGTAATTTATTGTAAAATATAAGATTTTATTGATAGTAGGAGTATATAATTTTCTATTTTACTAAAGAATAAAATATAACAAACACGCAGGTGAAGAGGGGTGAGGACGCAAACATGGTGACCGTCTTCCTGGCCACCCATCGAAAGGACGGAAAGCTCATCGACGACCGGGCTACTCAGAGCTATGTAAGTACTAATTTAGATTTCGTTAATTTTTAACACAACTTGAAGAATATACAGATAACCATATACTTAATAATAATTAAATATTTTAGATGTTTATTATGCTAATTTAGGTAAGTACTGATGTATAGAGATACATAATGATTTCTAGGAAGAGTATGTTAGGCTACGTGATGAGCGTGCGAGTGCTAGTGCACAGGCAGAGGGAGGGGTTGGTACATCGCAGCCCTCTCCGCCTCAGTCGGAGGACGAGCTCTGGAAGATCACTGTTGGTGGTTTCAGAGGGGTACGTACGGTACGGGGTCCTACGGCACATTTGTTGCGATGCAGGCATCTACGGCTCCCTTTTCCAGTGCGCATTTACAGCCTTCACAGGCCGAGTCGTCCCGAGTCGAGGAGACCATTGTCCGCCAGATTGCTGAGCTGCACGACGATATGCTGAGGAGGATTGCTGAGCAGCCAGGGTCTCAGGCGCAAGGGGACGCTGCGTCGGTCACCGCACGCTTTGACGAGCTCGAGCGCACCGTACATCACGTACAGGGGACACAGGAGTCCATTCACGACACCGTTACTAGGATAGCGGCTTGTATGGAGCAATGCAGCGCCAGACTGCGAGCCATAGAGGAGACGCGGATGCACCCATCTCCAGCGGTTACACTGCCTCCTTCTCCAGCGGTTGCATTGCTTCCTCCTTCATCGTCGTCGGTGGTTCTTACACCGGAGCAGTATGCTTACCTTCTTTCCAGGAGCGGTGATGCTCCTCCTAATCAGCCGTAGTCGATATATATATTGTTGTGTGATGGCCCATTGTTGGGTCTTTTATGTGGTTATACATACATTATTCTTATGTGGACCATTATGTTTGACATTGTTACAAATTTTCATATATCTGTGTTGATTGATGAGATTGTGTTTCAAATGTGTTCGTGATTGTGTGTATATGTGTTGTTTGATACTGTGTTCGTAATACACACCGTCGTTGTTGTAACAAATGGTGTAGGGGATGCTGCAAATGCTGCAAGGGATGCTGCAAATGCTGTAATTTTTTTATTTTTTTTCAATATTAGCGATGTTCAGTGACTCTCAGCGACGTCCAACGACGAAGGTAACGTCGTTAAGTAAGTATATGGCACGTCGCTAACTGTGATGAATACCATCGCTGATCGTCACTAAACGTCGCTACGTAGGACGTCGCTAAACGTCGCTATATGTCGGTACTATAGCGACGTAGCAAAGTCGCAGAACGTCGCCATTTGGCTCCAAGCCAGGTCAGCATCGATGCATGTCAAGTCGTTCAATGTCGGTAGGTTACGTCGATAAATGATGACGTTTTACGTTCCTGGTCGTCGCTGAATTAGCGACGTGTCAGCGTCGCTAAATATCGTCGCAATATCGACGTATTACGACGTTTTGTTGTTTAACGACTAGGTTAATCGCGACTACATGCAAATGTCACTAAATACGTCGCTAATAGATATTAGCGACGTTTTTTTCTATTTAGCGACGTCCTGAGGCGTCGCTGATTTGACAGATTTTGGTAGTGTGTCTACGGTCGGATCACACATCCTTGGTACTTCTCATTTCCGACTCAACAATTTATGATAGAGTATAAAAATCACATAACCAATGGCCAATCAATAAAATATAGTAAAGATCAATATCGAAATGCAGACAATAAACTGTACTCGCCTGTGGTCATGTGCTGGTGAAACCGATAATCTGAGCCACTCAGTATGCCACAATAGTCAAAACCCACACAACAGTCCTCGGAAGCTGAAATAAACATTATCAATATTCTTAGAATAGTCAAATTAGTTAGGATTGCCTTTTCTTAAGTCCAATTTTGGACACAGGGGCAAAACAACAATTTTGGACTAAAACGATATCCGCCGTTGGACCCGCTTTGCATCGAAAAGCGTGCCAGAGTCAACGATCTCTAAATTCGTCAAACTACATGTCAACAGGTCCAGTTTTTCGATACAAACCCAACCGTATGTCCAGAGTTAGATTCTGGCGGGCCGTGCACAAAATCGCCCGTTGAGTGGGACCGTGGGACCCGCAAAACGACGTACGATTCAAGTGTCTCAGAATTGGACCAAACTTGGCATACATGACCAGAAAAATGATACGGTCCTGCTGGTGTAAGTTTCGTCTCGATCCGATGAGCGTACACAAAGTAATTGGGAAACTTGCACAGAGGTCGATACGACAAATTTCGACGGATACGCATCAAATTTGTCGCGCACACGCGACCAATTTGAATTCCGTCAAAGCTCACACGTCCACGAAGCCATTACGCACCTTTCGATGCTTTCGGTTCGCGACCAAGTCATCCGGTTCGACGGGACGCACGTGGTATCAGAGCGTTTTATTGAAATTCTATATTTTCTAAAAACTATTTTTCCTGATTTTTAGCATTGAATAATTTCTTGTACAATAACACAAAAATAATTCTATCAGTGGCGTTTCGTTTCTGTATATGTTGTCTATGAATCTCTTCAAACAGAATCTCAAAATCGTGCATGGGTTGGAAGAAAACTGTCTGTGAACTAGGGTCGTTGGACTGGTTTCGTACTCTGTTTTGGGCAGAGTTTTGATCGACTTTGTGTCGATTTTACGAGCGATCGAAGGCATCTATGAATGAACTAAAAGAACAGGCTTAGAGGGGGTCATGTCGGGATCGTACCTGAAGAATCGGTTCGTCACGAGGATGAGCGTGTACGACGCAACCTCGGCACGAAGTGGGGTGTTTGGCCATTGCTACTGGTGCTGTTACCGAACGTAACCGCTGCTCGATCGCGGCTGCGTGGCCGGCTGGCCGTGGCTCCGGCGGCCTGTGCGGCGGCCAAGGGCGGCTCACGCGCGTGTGGAGGAAGGAGGCGCAGGTGTTAGGGTTTTGTTTTAAAGTTTCCCGAGTTCTCTCTCTCTCTCTCGGTTACTTATATATATATCACACGGAAACCCGATTGTGTCCTGAGTTCGTAAGTTCGGTTAGGAGCTTGTAAGCTCGGTTAGGCCTGAGGGCTTAGGGGTTTGCAGGTGGGCTCGTGGGCTGAGCTAGGTTCGCATGGGAAGGCGGTTGTGCTGGGATGGCTTCATGGGTCCGGGTGGTTTATTACTGTATTGGGGGTTTGCTAATGAGCTGCTATTATCAGCTGGCTCGGCCCGGTTTGGCTGGGCCGCACTGGTTCGTGGGCCGGGCCTATTTGCTTCTCTTATATTATTACACATATATATATATACACTCATATATTACTTATATAATAAATCTCCAAAAATCTAAATAGCTAGTTTAATAGAAATACAATCTCAATATTCTATTTATATATATTTATATATATATATATATATATATATATATATATATATATATATATATATATATATATATATAATCTAGCTAATTTCTATAAAATCCAACATATTCGTTAAGGAGAAATATTTGCTATATTATTAAATAAAATATTATTTCTAATAACAAGCACATATATTATATTATATATATATATATAACAATTGTTTCTAGAGTTGTCTCCAAAATTACCAAGGTAAAAAACCAATACAATATGTGCCTATAATGACGCCTTTGGTCACACTGCAACAGCTCATGGACTTTAGGCTTGGTTCGGGCCCAGTCCGGACTAGTTCGACACAAACGGGTCTCCTACAAGTCATATATATCTAATTAATAAATAAATAATTCATCGGGGTTAAGTCACAACTTGGCCTGATTTTCCTAGTTAGGACATCACTATGGCTCGGCCTTCCTTGGCATGGCTAATACACTAGCCAAAGCACGCCACTGCACTATCCGTGCCATGCTTTCCAGTCGTCTTGTACTCCAATTTCTAGCCATGAATAAAATCCTCTATCGTAATAATTTACTAAATAATCATTTCTAAAATTTCTAAAATCACCATTTAAATAAAATAAATAATAATAAAATATTTTAAAAAAATTTGGGAAGGGGAGCTACACGAACTTATCCAGATACTGATGAAATATCTTATTCATCAAATTCATAAAGACAGCTGGCGCATTTGTGAGACCAAATAGCATCACCAGAAACTCGTACTGCCCGTACTTCGTGTTAAACGCCGTCTTCTGGATGTCTGCAGCCCTGACTTTAACCTGGTGGTACCCGAATCTCAAATCTATCCTGGAAAACACCTTCGTCCCACTCAACTGGTCGAACAAATCATCTATTGTTGGGTCGGGCCGAGTCATGTCCAGCAAACGCTTGAGATAAAGTGCAGTACGCTGTTCTAGAGATAACAGGATAAGACTAAAATGTGCTAACAGTTCTATAAGTAATAAAGAGTCGTAAATGCTCCAAACACAAAAGTCATCTCATATAATAGTAAGTCCAAGTACAAGTCCAAAATGTAAAGCAGAATACAGGTCTGGTCATAAAATACATAGTCTAATACATGACTACTCTCAAAAGTCCAAAGTAAATAGACAACTATACGAGTTTTTCCGCAGGTATATCCTCGTGAGATAAAGCCTGGTCCTCGGCAGTAACTCCATAATATGAATCACAGAGCAACTCCTCCTCAGTAAGTATACCTATAACGTTATCCCGTCAGGACGGGAGCAAGTACTGAATCTAACAAACATATAATACTGATTATGTGATGAAAAGAAATGACATATCATGTTTATCCAGTTTTAGATACATTTTATCATGGCAATAATTATTTGTTTTAAAGTTTAAAACCGTAGTAGGTGAGTGATCAGTCAATAGGTAATCAGGATGTACAGTAGTACATATCAATTTTTTGAAGCGTATATACGTACCCTTAACGGCATCTGTGAGACTCGTCTCACAGTATCGGTATTTATATACGGATACGTATTTTGTATTGCATTTCGTATTTTCTCGATTTTTGGAACGCTTTAAAATTTTTCCCAAAATATAGATTTTCCTTGGCCGGCATACCGATGGTGTACCGGAGTATACCGACGGCATGTCGCCCGGACAGATTTTTCCACATTTTAGATATTTTCAATTTTAGATATTTTCGTGAATAGTGTTTCCGATATTTTCATGAATAGTGTTTTGGAAATTTTGATGAATAGTATTTAGATATTTTCGTGAATAGTGTAGATGCATTCTATTATCCAATGGACAATTGGTTTTCTTTCAATGGCTAGGATTGATCTAGAATTTTGACACGGATCACGATCCAACGGCTAAGATTAATTCACCCCTTCTATATATATCCTATGAGTTTCTCTCTCCTCTCTCTTTTCTTTCCTTCACCATTTCCTCTTCACTCTCTTCCCTCTTCCTCAAGCTTAGGAAGGCTTGGCCTTGAGGCCTAGAGTGTGGTTTCGGAACCCCTCTTGGTGGTGGAGTGGAAGATTAGGCTTGGTTGCTAAAACCTAGGCAAGTACATCTTGCTCAAAAGTGATATGACCATACTTTATTTTTGTTTTTCATAGAAATTAAAGTTTTATTGTTCTATAATATGCTCCTCTAAATTGTTAACAAGTTTAATGTATAGCACTTTTGGTTTTGATCGATAATATGGCATAGATCTGAGTTTCTAGAAATGATTTTTTGAGTATTTTAAGGTTTTGATCTATCAAATGTTTTAATTTGTGAAAACTAATACTTCCATGTTGTAGAAAATTCAATTCTATTCAATTTTGACTTTTGAAAGTCCGAATTTCGATTTAAAATGAAGTTTTTATGGCCGAAACGAGTTTTACCAAAAATCTGGATTTTGTTGCTGTTTGGAAAAACGGCATACCGCCGGTATACCGTAGTATACCGCCGGTATGCCGGTTTTTGGCACCAGAAACTTACTGTCTTTAGTCCGGTATACCGCCGGTATGCCGCAGTATACCGCCGGTATGCCGTTTTATGCTGTTTTAGGCTGTTTTTGTCCGTTTTTGCCCGTTTTCGTCCGTTTTTGATATTTTCTCGATTGTAATGGACTCTTAACATGATTAGATGACCTTGGATAGTTAAAGAATGATTGTACACTCTATATACATGGTACATGCTTATGTTCACGTATTGTTCTATGTCCAGATTATAGATAGTGGCCTGTTACGGTGCACTCCAGATTACTGTATATGCCTAGCTCGATTTAGTGGCTCGTAGTAGCGCACACATGTACTGATTTTCTCGATTGAATTCTAGATTAAGATTTGATCGCATGTTCTTTATTGACACCGTGGATATAGCTTGTTGAATGTTTAATCTATTGCATCTTGGCAATGGACAATCGAGTGTGAGTATTGTCTATTGTATCGCGCGTAATGTGTATTGAGAACATTTGCCAGAGATATCTCGCAAATGATTTGTACCCATGGCTCGTCATTATAGGACGATTCTTGAGTGTCCACGACTTGAGAATTAAAAACGAATGTTATAGGTAATTGACTAGTAAACTCATATAGATCATTGGGAGGGGAGGACACTTCATGCTACCGCGTACTCGGATCGCTATGGGCCCCCACAGTGGCAGGGATAACCCCGATTGGCGTGGGCCCCTGTCCACTATTGATTGAGTAGATGTTTATCTACTATTGATATGTTATTGAGTAGATGTTGTTTATCTACTATTGATATGTTTCATTTTTGGAGTAGATATTTATCTACTATTGATTGAGATTGTTTGGTTGATTTTATTTCTTTTCTTCTACCGTCGTCGCCCCCTTGGCCATCCGAGTTACTGCAGCGTAGGTGGTAGTGAAGTTCCTCAACTTGCATACTAGTAATTAGGATTGTGATAACCCTAGCTAGTTAATGATAGAAAGCCGTAGGCAATGATTGGCCGTGCACTTTTGATTGTGTGTTACCTTATATTCTCTTGTGTCGTCGAGTGGCCAGAGACTAAGTTCTGCTCGGGAAAATATCTGCAACCCCGGTCCTTGTTTGGTTTAAGGGTTGTGGCTCCGACTTCGAGTAGTTCCTAAGTCCCTTGTTGCTCATTGGCTTATTGTTCTCTATTGCTATACGGTTCAGTATTTCCATTCAGTCATTTATATTCTCGAGATACGTGCATTGGTACCGCACTAGTCTCGAACCATCTTTATTTATTTCTGTCACTATGTTGTTGTGTTGTTGTTGGGTTTTGTCGTTCACCTCGAGCTTCCTTGTGGTACTTGCTATTTGGGGCCTGACCCCACTAGTTTTGTTTGGCCAGATTTACCGCTGGAGCCCGAAGATTCTCCATACCTTTCTCTGGATGACCCGCCGCCTGCTTAGATCCGCGGTTGTTCCTCCTCGCGAGTGGGTTCCCTCTTCTTACCACTTGCGGTTCATTTCATTTTGGTGGTGTTAGCTAGGGCATGTGTTAGCCCTATTATTTTGAGACTTTCTCAGACTTCGGTCAACATGATGTATTATATTAGATCTAGACTGATATAGTGATCATGTATATTGGTACTTTGCTAGTGTAGCATTTTGTATTCACTAGCTTCATGATCATGTATGATATAGTATTTTGGGACGCCTCTTTACTTTCATATTTGATATACTCTTGATACTTGTTGTTGTTGGATTGAGATAGGATTTGTTCGACCATAGGAGTCGTCAGTGGCATGCTAGAGTCTTCCCACTTGTCTTCTAGACAGCTTTTATCGTATATTAGGGTACTGGCGTACTCTAATACACGTAGCTGGCTTTGTTTCGCCCCTACTTTCCAGTATTCTAGTTCTGGGGCGTGACAGGGTTTTTTTGGTGGCCCATGCAGGTCTGTCTTCAGACTTGTAGGGGATTCATCTTGTTAGAATCTCAATCCTATATTTGTCTTCATTTGATCTCTCTTTGCTTATCACATTCTCGTTTTCCTTGAACTGTAAACATGATTGACATATCCTTGTTCTATTCCTGTCCATTATTGATACCTCGTGTCCTTATCTTTCAGGGACACACCGTCTACTTTTTCTTTCGAAGGTTCAGTTGCTCCGCCGTCTCAGGCAGCTCAGATGGAAGGTCATGATCAGACCCCTCCTCCGCAGAATCAGAATCCCGCACAATCTCAGCATCCGTCGGCAGCTCAGTCTGTTCCTGTTTAGTCAGCTCAGCCAGCTCCGTCAGTCCCTTCAGTACAGCCAGCCCAGGTAGACCAGCATGCCCTACTCGAGATGATACGGGGCATGATGGAGGCACAACAACAGCAACATCAGAATCAGCTTCAGATCCAGCAGCAGGTGGTTCAGTTGTACCAGCAGTTGCAGCAGGGCCAGGACCATACCAACAACACCCTCTGCCAGGGCGTTACAGTAGCTTTGGAGGCGAGTGGACGTCGTAGTCACAACTCAGCATCCGACTTTAGTCGTCTGCGTCCAGCTCAGTTCTTCGGCACCGAAGATGCAGTATCAGCCGATTCTTGGCTTCAGGACACCGAGGCTATTTTGGAGGCAGCTAGGACTCCAGTAGAGGATCGGGTAGCAGTGGTGAAGCTGCAGTTATCAGACATTGCCCGCGACTGGTGGGCAGCACAGGAGATGGGTCTTCCTAGGCCTATCAGTTGGGAGACATTTCGGGAGCGCTTCTAGGAGAAGTTCTTCCACACCTCAGCCAAGTTCCAGCTTCAGCAACAGTTCATCAACCTTCGTCAGCAGACGAGAACCGTGGATCAGTATGCGGCAGAGTTCAGTAGGCTCAGTCGATTTGCATCACACATGGTAGCTTCCGATGGTGATAGAGCTCGGAGGTTCGAGCAGGGCTTGCACTTGGGGCTTCAACAGCTTATGGTGGGCCATTTTTATGACACCTATGATACAATACTGAGAGCAGCCAGATCCTTGGAGATGACCAGTCAGAGGATAGCAGAAAGGACCGGAGGTCAGAAGAGGTCACACTCGACTATGAGGGGCATTACCATTCAGTCCTCAGCTCCAGCTCCAGCAGTCAGAGCTCCAGATCATCGACCTCCTCGTCAGACAGTATCATCAGCCCCGACAGTGGCATCAGTACAGCAGTCCAGGCAGTCAGGTCCGCCAGGATGTGATTACTGTGGAAAGCTAGGGCATACCAGGGCCCAGTGCAGGAGGGCCAACGGTCAGTGTCTCGGATGTGGCGCATCTGATCATATGGTTGGGTCTTGTCCTCGTAGACATCCAGAGGCTTCATCAGTTGCCCCAGTGCCATTGGTGATTGAGGGTCAGAGGGGACCAGCAGAGTCAGCACGATCCTATGTTCAGCGCCCGCTTCCGACGCAGTCCCAGCAGTTTCATCACCAGCGTCCAGCACAGTATGCCCAAGCCCTGCGGGCAGTACCGAGCCAGCAGCAGACTACACGAGTACCCGTGATGCGTGGACAGGCTTTCAACATGAGCTTGCAGGAGCTGTTGGCAGAGGGCGGTCAGATTGTAGGTGAGATTTTGAGCATTCCTTCAGTTTATCTTACTCTTGGGTTCCGTTGACGGCCTTGCATTTCATTCATACCCGGAATGCGAAGGTCGACTTGACATATTCGGCGAGTGAACGCGAGTTTCTCGTACCACTCATCTTCCTCCGTATCTCGTGATATACGATATCTATCATGTATCCCGACTACGTAGGTGCGTCCTGGATTAGAGTCATGTCTTCGACTGAGTCGTTGGTACCGACTTACTTCGAAACTTGACCCTTGTCCACTTTGTGAGTCAGCGTAGGCAAGCGAGGACGAATCCCTACTCAACTGACACAGGGGTAAATTATTTCATATGCCTCCTTTTCTTGTATTATATATGTATATATTTATTTTTTCGTATTTATTTAAATTCTGTATCTCAAATATCACTTGTACACGGGATGTTTTCTTTTAATGTGTTATGATTTTACATTATTTTAGCATGTGTATTTTTTGCTCGATTGGCTTTAGGAAATTTCGAGGACGAAATTTTTCTAAGTTGTGGAGAGTTGTGAGACTCGTCTCACAGTATCGGTATTTATATACGGATACGTATTTTGTATTGCATTTCGTATTTTCTCGGTTTTTGGAACGCTTTAAAATTTTTCCCAAAATATAGATTTTCCTTGGCCGGCATACCGATGGTGTACCGGAGTATACCGACGGCATGTCGCCCGGACAGATTTTTCCACATTTTAGATATTTTCGATTTCAGATATTTTCGTGAATAGTGTTTCCGATATTTTTATGAATAGTGTTTTGGATATTTTGATGAATAGTATTTAGATATTTTCGTGAATAGTATAGATGCATTCTATTATCCAATGGACAATTGGTTTTCTTTCAATGGCTAGGATTGATCTAGAATTTTGACACGGATCACGATCCAACGGCTAAGATTAATTCACCCCTTCTATATATATCATATGAGTTTCTCTCTCCTCTCTCTTTTTTTTCCTTCACCATTTCCTCTTCACTCTCTTCCCTCTTCCTCAAGCTTAGGAAGGCTTGGCCTTGAGGCCTAGAGTGTGGTTTCGGAACCCCTCTTGGTGGTGGAGTGGAAGATTAGGCTTGGTTGCTAAAACCTAGGCAAGTACATCTTGCTCAAAAGTGATATGACCATACTTTATTTTTGTTTTTCATAGAAATTAAAGTTTTATTGTTCTATAATATGCTCCTCTAAATTGTTAACAAGTTTAATGTATAGCACTTTTGGTTTTGATCGATAATATGGCATAGATCTGAGTTTCTAGATATGATTTTTTGAGTATTTTGAGGTTTTGATCTATCAAATGTTTTAATTTGTGAAAACTAATACTTCCATGTTGTAGGAAATTCAATTCTATTCAATTTTGACTTTTGAAAGTCCGAATTTTGATTTAAAATGAAGTTTTTATGGCCGAAACGAGTTTTACCAAAAATCTGGATTTTGTTGCTGTTTGGAAAAACGGCATACCGCCGGTATGCCGTAGTATACCGCCGGTATGCCAGTTTTTGGCACCAGAAACTTACTGTCTTTAGTCCGGTATACTGCCGGTATGCCGCAGTATACCGCCGGTATGCCGTTTTATGCTGTTTTAGGCTGTTTTTGTCCGTTTTTTGCCCGTTTTCGTCCGTTTTTGATAGTTTCTCGATTGTCATGGACTCTTAACATGATTAGATGACCTTGGATAGTTAAAGAATGATTGTATACTCTATATACATGGTACATGCTTATGTTCACGTATTGTTCTATGTCCAGATTATAGATAGTGGCCTGTTACGGTGCACTCCAGATTACTGTATATGCCTAGCTCGATTTAGTGGCTCGTAGTAGCGCACACATGTGCTGATTTTCTCGATTGAATTCTAGATTAAGATTTGATCGCATGTTCTTTATTGACACCGTGGATATAGCTTGTTGAATGTTTAATCTATTGCATCTTGGCAATGGACAATCGAGTGTGAGTATTGTCTATTGTATCGTGCGTAATGTGTATTGAGAACATTTGCCAGAGATATCTCACAAATGACTTGTACCCATGGCTCGTCATTATAGGACGATTCTTGAGTGCCCACGACTTGAGAATTAAAAACGAATGTTATAGGTAATTGACTAGTAAACTCATATAGATCATTGGGAGGGGAGGACACTTCATGCTACCGTGTACTCGGATCGCTATGGGCCCCCACAGTGGCAGGGATAACCCCGATTGGCGTGGGCCCCTGTCCACTATTGATTGAGTAGATGTTTATCTACTATTGATATGTTATTGAGTAGATGTTGTTTATCTACTATTGATATGTTTCATTTTTGGAGTAGATATTTATCTACTATTGATTGAGATTGTTTGGTTGATTTTATTTCTTTTCTTCTACCGTCGTCGCCCCCTTGGCCATCCGAGTTACTGCAGCGTAGGTGGTAGTGAAGTTCCTCAACTTGCATACTAGTAATTAGGATTGTGATAACCCTAGCTAGTTAATGATAGAAAGCCGTAGGCAATGATTGGCCGTGCACTTTTGATTGTGTGTTACCTTATATTCTCTTGTGTCGTCGAGTGGCCAGAGACTAAGTTCTGCTCGGGAAAATATCTGCAACCCCGGTCCTTGTTTGGTTTAAGGGTTGTGGCTCCGACTTCGAGTAGTTCCTAAGTCCCTTGTTGCTCATTGGCTTATTGTTCTCTATTGCTATACGGTTCAGTATTTTCATTCAGTCATTTATATTCTCGAGATACGTGCATTGGTACCGCACTAGTCTCGAACCATCTTTATTTATTTCTGTCACTATGTTGTTATGTTGTTGTTGGGTTTTGTCGTTCACCTTGAGCTTCCTTGTGGTACTTGCTATTTGGGGCCTGACCCCACTGGTTTTGTTTGGCCAGATTTACTGTTGGAGCTCGAGGATTCTCCATACCTTTCTCTGGATGACCCGTCGCCTGCTTAGATCCGCGGTTGTTCCTCCTCGCGAGTGGGTTCCCTCTTCTTACCACTTGCGGTTCATTTCATTTTGGTGGTGTTAGCTAGGGCATGTGTTAGCCCTATTATTTTGAGACTTTCTCAGATTTCGGTCAACATGATGTATTATATTAGATCTAGACTGATATAGTGATCATGTATATTGGTACTTTGCTAGTGTAGCATTTTGTATTCACTAGCTTCATGATCATGTATGATATAGTATTTTGGGATGCCTCTTTACTTTCATATTTGATATACTCTTGATACTTGTTGTTGTTGGATTGAGATAGGATTTATTCGACCATAGGAGTCGTCAGTGGCATGCTAGAGTCTTCCCACTTGTCTTCTAGACAGCTTTTATCGTATATTGGGGTACTGGCGTACTCTAATACACGTAGCTGGCTTTGTTTCGCCCCTACTTTCCAGTATTCTGGTTCTGGGGCATGACAGCATCGGTGTATGTCCATACACAAACGCGGGACCAGACATACGACAAAGTTACATATAGAATGTAACAGTACTCGATAAATACATACAGAGAATGGGGGCATAATCACGTACACTACTAATAGTTTTCCCTTAACCCGTTGTTAAACATGTGAGAGATATGAAAACTGTCCTAAACATGGTAGAGACTGAAAGTAATAAAACATATGAAGTTTTAACGTGCTACCCCAAGGATCAGCATTTAACATGGTTGGAATTCACAGTTTATGGTTATAACAATATATAAAGTTTGTAGAAGTACTTGCCTTTAGAAAAGCAAAGCAGCGATAAAAATGCTATAGATGCCTGGTAACTCGTCACTGTAGAAATAAATACATAAACTTAGTTTTTACACTAAGTTAAACACTAAAACACTAGTGGTGCAACACGACTTTCTGACTGGACACCTAGCCAAATGATGACTTTAGCATAGGAGACCAATGCCGGATGACAAAATACCCAAACTAACTTTCTAGAGTCTTTATACTAGTGTAGGGTGAGGTTCAATAAGACTATAACTCAAAACAACACAAAAAGTTGCAAGTCGTAACTTTGCAATAATTAAATCAAACTGTACACTATGTTCCAACAATTTTTGAGATAGACAAAAAGCTCAATTTTATATAAAATAAAGTACCAAAATAATTCTTGTTAATTATAGAAATTTATACTAATTTTTTTGGAATTTATAAACCCTCATAAATATTTATTAAAAATCAGCAAACATATATATACTGAAAATTAGTTCTGTTTTCCTATTTTTATAAAATACCAAAGTACTTATTAAATGCTGGAAAACTTATATTAAATTGTCTAAATTAACATAGTATTTAAATATAATTTTTCTCAGATTTTTACAGCAATTAAAATATATACAAAAATTCAAAAACAACAAGCAATAGTTTCTGGAAAATAATTAATTAATTATTTACTATTTTGTCCATGTATTCAAAATTGAACCAAAGTCCAGTTACAGGACCTAGAGCCATGAATCAAGTCCAATATGACTTGTACAGACTCTGAATATATTAGACACAATTGGGCCTAAAAATCTATGCTAGGCTTGGACATCAATTGGTCATAATCAATAAAAAGCAGTAATTTATATACATAAATATATTTTTAAAGTGCTAAAATATACAAGTCACAATTTAAATAATAAAAATGACTTGTGAATTTATACACAATAATATTTTGTACAAAGTAGAATTTGAAATACATATATAAATATACAACAACAATATTTATATATATATATATACATACCAATATATACATATATATATATATATATATATATATATATATATATATATATATATATATATATATATATATATATATATATATAATAAGGCTAGGGCGACCCGTATTTTGCGGAGCGGAGGCCTGGCGATTCTGCAGGGAAGACGATGGCGGCACCGGCGGGGGGCTCACCCCCCCAGGCCAGCATTCGAGGCTGGTGGCTCTGGCGCTCCCGGCCGGTGGAGACCGGGGAGGGAGGTCCGGCTAGGGCGGACCGGCCATGGTGCGATCCGGCTGCGCTGATGGAGACACCGACGGGGGGTTTCGCTCCGGCGGGAGGCTCCGCCCCTCCAGGCCAGCATACGATGCTGGTGGCCCAGGCGTTACCGGCCGGTGGGGATTGGGGGGAGATCTGGTTTTGGCGGACCGACCATGGCGCGATCCGGCTGGAACTCTGTTGGCGGCACCGACGGGGGGTTCCGCTCCCTCAGGACAGGGACCTAGGCTGGGGGTCCTGGCGCCCTCGGCCAGTGGAGACCGGGGGGGAGGTCCGGTGACGGGGGGTGCCTTCGGCTCTACTAGCGGGCCTGGTTCGGAGGGGGGGTCGAATGTGGCTATTTCGGCTGTGCCGGGGTCGACGTCAGTGGCAGGAGGTAGGGAGGAACGCAGGTCCTTTGCTGCGGTGGTGGGACGTTCCGTCCCGACTCAGGCGGGGGGTCCGTCCAGGGTTGCCTTCCGACCGGCCATTGCTATTGACGGTCGGAAGGTGGCCGTTTTTTTCCTCGGCGGACATGGAGGCCCTTACGGTGCCTTGTGGCATGGACCTCATCGGAAAGTTTGCTCGGCTGGAGACTCCCGATTGTGGCTATTAAAAAGGATTTTACTTCATGAGGATTCAGGGGTATGATCGAAGTGAAGGCCATTGATGATCGTCATGTTCTCATACGACCTCACGTCGAGAGCGATTTTCTCCG
Organism: Iris pallida; assembly: GCA_029216955.1. Lineage (NCBI taxonomy): Eukaryota > Viridiplantae > Streptophyta > Magnoliopsida > Asparagales > Iridaceae > Iris > Iris pallida. Next base: position 1,889,434 of record JANAVB010035620.1, read on the forward strand.
GCTTCGCTCTAAGGACTGTTGGTTCGTTGGTCGAGTTCCGATGGTGATTTTTCGATCGTCGGTGGACTTTACGCCACTGAGAGAGGACCCTCGGGTTCCAATCTGGGTGGCCTTCCCCGAACTCCCGTACTGTATGTTTGATACCAATGCATTTTTTTCCATCGCATCTGGTATCGGCACTCCGCTCAGTATTGATCGGGCTACGGCATCCTTTTCTAGGCCGGGGGTGGCCAGGGTTTTGGTTGAAGTGGACGTCAGCAAACCACTTCAACATGAGGTGTTCTTCCAACTGCCTGATGGTGTTCGCTCGCAGCCAGTTGTCTACGAGCGGAGGCCTCTATACTGTGTCTCTTGTGGCCACCATGGTCACGTTGAGAGTGCTTGTGGGCGTCCCCAGGTGGAGCCTTCTTCCGTAGGAGTAGCTGATAGACCGCCCATCCCCAACGGCCTTGCTCCAGACGTTGTGCGTGAGGAGGACGGTCCGGAGGGTGGCCGTGGGATTAGTAGGGGTCGCCGGAGGAGACGATCAAGGCGCGAGAAAGGGAAGGGGACACGGCCGATATGGAGGCGCATCGGGGGACGTGATGATAGTACGGGGATCTCGCAGCACGGATTGCGCGGGAGTATTGATACTCGCGCGAATTCCGTTCCGCCTTTCTGGCACGTGGGGGAGTCTTCCTCGGGCCAGCTGGCTTTATGGTCGGATGACGGGCGGCCCATGATGGAGGGACGCAGCGCTCCAGGCTCTAGCTTGGATGGACAGTTGGGCCCTGAGCGGGGCATTGGGCCTATTGATTTATCGGTTCTTCCTATTATTATCCGTAGCGAGCTGGGACAGGAAGTTATAGCGGTTGAGTCTGACACTGAGGATCGTAGCTTGGTGGTGTGGGAGGAGGCCGGTCACGGTCCTGTATCCGTCTGGGGTTATGACTCAGCTCCGGGTGATGATATGATTTCCCTGCCCGAGGTTAGACCTTCCACCTCTATCTCCGAGGGTCGTGAAGGAGACTGGCAGATGGTTCCTTATAAGAAGGCGGCTGGTAGGCGGAGGAAGGCGATGGCTCCTCAGTCGGATCGACTTCTTCGATCACATGCTTCCCGAGTTAGGCGGGACCCCCAGAGGGTCCATGGTTAAATTCCTTATCTGGAATGTTCGGGGGACGGCGAACAGAGCTACTTTATCCCGTCTCAGGTCCTTGTGTCGGACCAACTCTATTCAGGTTCTTGCCATTATTGAACCCAAGGTGATATCCTCTAAGCTTCTTTCTTATCAAATGAGGTTGGGTTTTGATGATAGCTTTTGCAATGATAAGGGCAATATTTGGATTTTCTGTAAGTCGGGTCTTGGGATCAATTGTATTGACTCCTGTGCTCAGGCTATCACGGTGCAGCTTTCTTTGAGTTGTTTCTCACTTCCGGTGCGATTGTCGATAGTTTATGGTACAGGGACACGACAGGGGAGGAGGACGATATGGAGGCATCTTCTGGACGTCCAAGCCAGCGACATTGCCATGCCCTGGGCGGTGGGCGGGGACTTCAATATCATTGCCTCTCCGGATGAGAAATTTGGAGGCCGGCCTCCTGACACGAGGGCCATTGCGGACTTTTTTGACTTCCAGTTGGCTGCCGGACTATCCGATGTTGGTTTCAGAGGTAGCATCTATACTTGGGTGAACGTGCAGACGGGGCTTGATCGTCAGGGTTCCCGTCTTGATAGGCTACTCGTGACGGGTAGTTGGCTGGATGGTGTCCAGGTTTCTTGTGAGCATCTTAACCGGGCAGAATCTGATCATTCTCCTTTTTTGATATCCTGCCAGCCAGCTTCTCCCCTTCTGCGCAGAGGCTTCCGGTTTCTTGACTTCTGGACTTTACATCCGGATTTTCTTTCGATTGTGGCTCGGGCGTGGAATTCATGTTGGCATTATGATGCGCTTGAGCGGTTGGGCATGTTCTTGAGGACGACGGGGAATGTTCTGGCTGGATGGAGCAGAGCTACTTTTGGAGACATTTTTCAGAAGGTCCGTCGGGCCGAGGATGCTGCCTTGGCGGCAGAGCAGGATTATGAGCTTTATCCTTCGGAGAGGGGGAGGGCTTCCTGGATGGAGGCCGTTGCCAGATTGAAGCAAAAGGTCCAGGTTGAGGAGTCCTTCTGGAAACAAAAAGCCAGATTAAGGTGGGATCTGGAAGGAGATAAGAATACTCGTTTTTTCCATGAGTGCACCAGGAGCAGGCAAAGAAAGGCGAGTATTCAGAAAATTATTCGGGCTGACGGATCAGAAACAGGGTCTACCGCGGAGGTTGCGACGGAGGCATCTTTATTCTTCTCGAAGCTGTTTAGAGCTGAGCCTATTTCTGATGAGGACGCCTTTCTCGATGTCATCCCTAGCATTATTTCTATGGAGGATAATTCTGATCTTGTTCGCTGCCCTGACAGAGCGGAGCTGTTGGAGATTGTTTGGGGGATGGACCCGGCTAGTGGAGCCGGATCGGATGGCTTTTCTGGGAGATTCATCTCATTTTGTTGGGACATTATTGTCACGACCCGCTCCCGAATAATCGGACACGAGTCGGACACGCCCGGCCTTCGTCGTTAGACACGTAGAAGTAAGCTGTACCAGGCTAGGGAAAACTAACCAGATAAACATGAAAGTATAGAATCACAGCATCTAAAAACGTATCCCAGAATGATCACCATAATCCACAATTCTATGTATATAAATGTACGAGTCATCAAGAATGAAATGTACATGAATTCTAAAGACAATATCTAAGAGTAAAGCTAACAGTCTAAACCTGAAACCTCAAGCTAAGCCTCATCATGCTCAGCTAAATCCTGGGCTCTGGCCCATAGAGTAGAACAATGTCCTGCAAGCATACCTGCAATATATCCTATTCAGGAGCAGAGCAAAGCACAGTTCTAGGTAATGAACAATAACATCATGATATGGAAAGTAAATGCTGAAAGAACAAGATATGTAAAGAAAAGGAAGAACATAAACTACTGCTATAAAGATACATGAAAGGTCACGACTATATAAAGATGCAGGAAAGATCACGACTATAGCTAAAATCAAGATCATGATCATAGGAAACTAATGTAAGAACAAAATCCTGAACATGTGTGTTATAAATTTAAAATACTTCTATGATATATGAACGGCTTAGGTAAGACCATGAAAGAGCATGAAAAGATCCTGAAAGATCATATAAGGTACGGCTTAGGACCCGCGTGCACTGTGCGAGGCCTAAGCTAAAGATCATGAATAAGTATCCGGCTTTGGTCACATATCTAGAGTATTTCCTCCACCCCAAGATACAAGTAAGATCATGAAAGAACAAGACAGAAAAGATCATGAACGTGTCGCAGTGTGTCAGCAATAAAGAACAAGAAAATGCACTGATCAAAACCATAGAGTGTACTTGCCTTGCTCCAGGAAAGTACAAGTAACCAAAGAACCTGGGTGTCCTCATGTAAGCAATTGATTTACAAAAGATAAGTCTACAATGTTGGTAAATATTCCTAGTCTAAAAGATTACTTAACAACTTGGTTTACTATTTTAAACTCAACTTATACATGACTTGTTACTCTATAATTAAACTCTAATAGAATACTTACCTCTCCTTAACTCAACACCTGCTATACTCTAAGGTTCAACTATTGAACAGTCTCTAACATGGACCAAATATCAACTATGGGTATTCAGTTGTTAGCTCTGTGTAGATGCTCTATAACTGACTAACTAAACTCCAAAATCAGTCCTACATGTATCCACATATCAGTCCAGTAATCTTCAACCTAAACTGGAAATTAGCTAAATCGAGTAGCAGGGAAAAATACAGAGAATCACCTGTCAGTCACAAATTCTATCTTGTCCTTAGCTAACTCTGAAGTTCATTACACTAACTCCAATAAGGTCCAGATTGTAGTAATAGGACTGCCATGTTGACAGTTAATAGGATTGCATCTCAGTTAAAACAGGTAGCATGGTTAACAGTTAACTACCCCAAACCAATTGATAACTCTTAAGAGTTTAGTCTTAAGAACCAAAGCAGGACCTGGTAATACAAATTGAGATGACCCAAAGTCCCTGTATATCCTGATAAACACTTAAAAGTGATTCCTCAATCTCCAGTTTACTTCTAAGCCATATCCCAACACACACATTACTTGATATATCAAAATAGAGTACATCCCTACTGACAGTAGAATAGAAAGTATCACACTGGTTTGTGATACTAGAACACATTCCAATTCTTCAATCCTTTATTGAGTTCAGGTAACATCAACATGATGGTGTCCATCCTTTACATAACTGGAAAACAGCTACACAAGTTTAACTAATTGCTTCAAATGATATCAGGTTCCCTGACTGAAAATGGTTGCATAGGCAACTCAAGTACAGATAAAGGAGTAACATATGTACCCAGTTTGGACAGAGTGAACCAGCATTTAATGAATTTCAGTTCATTGTCTGAACTAAAATGATTGAATCTCAGATTGTACAGAACAGAGCCTGGTATGGGTCTCAATCGACAGTATGAAGCAGTTCAAAATAATTCTCAGTTTGTACTGAGAATTCCATCTCAGGTCAGATAATGAATGGTTCATAAATTCCCAGGTTAGCATTGAACTTCATTCTCAGATTCAAAATGGGACTTTAATTCTCATGGCCAAATGAGACTTCAAATCTCAGATTCAAAATGGGACTTCAATTCTCATGGCCAAATGAGACTTCAAATCTCAGATTCAAAATGGGACTTCAATTCTCATGGCCAAATGAGACTTCAAATCTCAGATTCAAAATGGGACTAGCAGTGATGGGAAATACCATGAGCATTCAGTCTAACTATCAAGCAAGTAAAACCCCAGGTTCCAAAAATGAATCAGTCTTGGACAGTGGTGCAACCAATCTCAAATGATATTCCATCATCAAGACTTCCTACAGTCTATATCATCTCAAGGTTGAGACTGATACAAGTCAGTCACGAGCTAGTACTCACAGTCCATAAACTGATAACCTGATTGAATCCCAGGTTCAATCAAATTCAAGTTCACAGAACCAAATCAAAACATAAGACTCAAGTTCATTGATAAAATATGAATTTCATGTGTAACCTTAGGTACTGCCGTGAATCTCAGGTTCACTGATACACTAATGTGTATCTCTAGTTCATGCCCATTACTGAGATTAACATTCAGTTCAACAACAAGTCCACCCCATGCTTATTAAAATTAGTTCATGAAGAATGAACCAATGACTGTACCAGAGTATCAACATCTTCCTGACACACTTAAATACATGACTCCCTCTCAAACAATTTACAACCACTGCGTACACAAAAATAATCTACATATAGATTGGGAATTACCTGCATTTAGTCAACTAATTCCCAGGTTCCAAAACTCACTGATATTAGGAATTGGCTTATTGATCTGAAAATTGAACACAGATACTCGATAATGAAGGCTCTTAATCATTTGAATAAATCAAAATCAAATAACAGAACGAAATTGGTTTAAAACAGAGGAATCAAAGACTCACCATGTCGTCATTCCTCTGTCCAAGAAAACAATCAGAAGTTGATCCAACTCCTCAACAATTCAATACTTGAAGAACTGCAAGGTAGCACAGATCTCTGTGATTCAAAATAATCAAGACCAAATACAAAGTCTAAGAAAATCTCAGATCTAGATCGATCATAGGCTGATCCATCAAAATCAGATCTAGATCTTAGAAATAATTTGACTCTCCATGTTCATTACTCTGAACGAAGGGTCAAGTTCCACAAGAGGATTGATCATCCAGCTCTGGACGGTGGATGCAAAAGAAATGAAATAGAGCATGTTCGATCAATTAAGAGGGATTGAACCAATCTCACCTTGGCTGATTTTTTAAAGAGGGAGACGTTGATCCGATGTAAACTTCGTCCAGTCTTCACCACTGTGCCATCCGAGCCTTCATCTCCACCATCATTCTTTGGATGAAGCCGATCTTGGGAAAGGAGGAAGAATTTCTACAGAGGATGAACTTTGGAGTGGGGAAGAAGAAGTAAGGAATTGAGTCCTTAAATAGGCAGTTGGAAGGAAACGAAGGGAATGGAATTGAGGGTTTGTTGGCACATGGCTAGTGTCTGAATCAGTTAGAGAGGAATTTGAATTTCCTCTCCATTACCAGAAGGAGAGGTCGATTGGTAGTTTAGGTTAAGAAAAAGATGGTTTTAAAATGAGAGAGTTGATTCATGGGCTGAATGTTAAGCCCATGAATGGAATTGAAGAAAAGCCCTAACTAGATTGGGCTGAAAATCAATTAATAATAATATTAGAAATAATAAAAAAATCAGAAAATCATTTTAATTATATATAAAATCTCAGAGAAGTGGAGTTACAATTATTGCTGCTGATGTGGAGGAAGCCGTTGGTTCATTTTTTTGGGTGCACGCCTTCCGGATTCAGTTTTGGATACCTTCTTATTTCTTATCCCTGAAGTCGAGCACCCGAGGAACCTTTCTGATTTCCGCCCTATTAGTCTTTGCAATTTCTGTAACAAATTATTTCCAAGATTATTGCTTGCAGGTTGCGGGAATACCTTCCCAAAATTATTTATCCGGAGCAAAGTACTTTTGTTCAGGGGAGAGAGATTGTGGACAACATCATTATTGCTCAGGATATGGTGGCTTCTATGAGGGAACCCAACCATGGTGGAAATGTTGCTATTAAGCTGGACATGCAGAAGGCCTATGACAGAGTCAACTGGCAATTCCTTCTGAGGGTTCTTCGGAGATTTGGTTTTAATGAGATCTTCTGTGATCTTATTTATCGTCTCCTGGCGGATACCCGGTATGCGGTTCTTCTCAATGGCGCTCCTACAGATTTTTTCTCAGCGTCTAGAGGGATCCGGCAGGGGGATCCTCTATCCCCGGCTCTCTTCATTATTGCTACGGAGGTACTTTCTCGGAACCTCAAGCTCCTTCAAGAATCCAATAGGAGATCTTCATTTCACACTCCGATTGGGGGACCGCGTATCTCGCACTTGGCTTATGCGGATGATGTTCTTATCTTTACTTCGGGGGATATTACTGGTTTACGTGCTCTCTAGCAAGTCCTGCATAGGTATGAGGCTGTTTCTGGACAGAAGATCAATTATTCTAAATCTGTCTTTTATACTGCATCACCATTGGGTGTGGATCGTGCTCGGACTATTTCTACTCTCTTCGGATTTAGTACCGGTACCTTGCCATTTTCTTATTTGGACTGTCCGTTATCTTGCGGAAGAAGGAATGCGGGGATGTTTAGCTATTTGCTGGATAAAATCCGTTCGAAGATGACGGGTTGGCAGAACAAGATTCTTTCTCCTGGGGGTAAGTTGGTCCTTATTAAGAATGTACTCCCATCTATCCCTATGTACACATTGGCTGCTTATTGACCTCCTCGGGCCGTTCTCAGGACGATTGAGAGAATGTTTGCGGCTTTCTTCTGGGGTAGTAAGGATGGGGTGGGTAAGAGGAGTTGGCTGGCATGGCGGTTCGTTACTCGGGCTAAGTCCGAAGGAGGCCTCGGGATCAAGTGCCTGAATGATATTATGGATGCCTTTTCTATGAAGTTGTGGTGGAAGTTGAGGCATGGGAAGGGCCTTTGGGTGGAGCTTCTTAAATCAAAATATTTTCGTAAGCGCCATCCTTATGATGCGCTTATGACTTCCAAGTGCTCCCATATTTGGCGACAGATTTTATGGGAGAGGAAATTGGCGGAACCGTTTATCTCGTTTAGACTTGGGCGTGGTGAGGGTTCAGCGAGGTGTGAGGATTGGATTCCGGAGGGTCCTCGGTTGGATAGTGTTGCTATTACACCGGCTGAGGGAGTGACTTATGGGACCAGGCGCGGAACGGGGAGACGGACTCGGGGGCGGAGTCTTATATAGGCGAGGGAGTCTGCTGATGTCGGCCGGACGGGTCTTGTGGCCAGTATGGGGGACCGGGTTGGGAGGGAGGGTGCTGATTCGACGGTTTCATATCGCTTGGGCACTGGGGAGCTTCAGAGTTCGGCTAGATTGGCTGGAAGAAGGGTGGTTCTTCCCCCACGTACGGTGATTGTTTGGGCTCTTTCAGATGGAGGAAGAAAGATCAGAGATTCTAGGGCGAGGAATTTTGATAATGGTGGTCCAGCTATTCGTTCTTTTTGGACAGCCACTGGTTGGGATCTGTCTTTGTTTTCGGGTCAGTTTGGAGTAGAGGCAGCGGGGCGGCTCAGAGAGGCGAATCTAACATGTACTTCGGCTCCTGATTCTCTGGTTTGGGGTGAGCGGAAAGGTTCTTTCACGCTGGCTGCGGCTTGGAGATGTTGTCGGATTTCTCACCATACATCATCACTCTTTTCTAATATTTGGGGTAAATGTATTCCGGCAAAGTGGAGCATTCTGATGTGGCGGGTCTGTCACAACCAGCTTCCTACTGATGACATTCTTCAGAAGATTGGCTTCCATCTGGCTTCTAGGTGTCATTGCTGTCAGGTTGGACATGGGAAGAACCTTCAGCATATATTTTTTTACGGGGATCTTGCTATGACGGTTTGGTCTACTTTCTGGGGTTTCTTCAAGACACGGATGCATAGTGACTTTCTGGTCTTTCTTCAAAGGTGGTGGCGGGGTCCGGGCAGTCATCATCGGAGATCATTGGCTGGTGCAATCATTTGGGTGCTTTGGAAGAACAAGAACAAACATCGATATGAAGGACGTGGTGCTGGATTGGGCTTCTTGGTTAGGGAGGTGAAGCGACAGTTTCGGAAGTCGCTTTCGAGCTGTCGTCATCTTTCGTCTATTTCTCATTGGGCTTTAGAGTAGTGTTATCTTTTTTGTTCATTTTCTTTCTTTGTACATGTTACCATGAGGTCGGATGTACTCATTACCCTCTTTATCAATAAAGGTAACGGTTTTCAAATATATATATATATATATATATATATATATATATATATATATATATATATATATATATATATATAGCAAATGACCTCTAGCCTAGTGGTTAAGAGAGAGGTAAATGTGTTTGAAAGAGGTAAATGTGGCGAACGCTCCCACCGGGAATCGATCTCCTGACCACTCGGGTCGCATGCATCTCTCTTAACCACTAGGCTAGAGGTCATTTGCTATATATATATATATATATATATATATATATATATATATATATATATATATATATATATATATATATGTATATATATATATATATATATATATATATTTTTTTTTATATATGTATATGTATATATACATATACATATATATATATATATATATATATATATATATATATATATATATATATATACATACATACATATATACATAAATAAATATACATACATATATATATATATATATATATATGTATATATATATACATAAAAAAAAAAAAAAAAAAAAAAATATATATATATATATATATATATATATATATATATATATATATATATAAATACATATATGTATATATACATATACATAATAAAATACTAAATATAAAAAATATATATATACACAAATACTGTATATATATATGTAGCAGTGTATATATAATATATACATACATACATAAATACATAAATACATATACATATATACATATATATATATAAATACATATATACATATATACATATATAAATATAATAAAATAACTAAAATCAAAACAAAACCAAAAAGAAAGAAGGGGGCCCGAACTCGCGCAGTCGGGCTGGCCAGGGTATAACACCCAGTTTTTTAGAAGAGGGTAATTTTGAATTTTTTTAATTATAATTATTATTTATTGATATTTATTTTATAATATGATTTTTAGTGATTTTTAATTATTTTTAAACTATTTAAATTCATGACTTGTGATTTTGGTGTTTTGCTAGTGAAGCCATAGAGACTGCCTACCCTAGAGCCTAGCCATGTGATTAGGGTATTTTTGACATTTTTAGGGTTATTTGAATTTATTATAATTTATTTGAATTTATGGGAATTTTTAGGATTTATTCTGGAATTATTTGAATGATGGTTGACTAGGTTGACTTTGACTAGTGTTGACTGGGTAGACTAACCTAGAAGCTAACCCTAGATGTGTTTGGACTTGGTTAGGTCATGTGACCCTAGTTAGACTGGAGTTAACTCATGGTTAGTCATTAAACTCAGGTTAGAATAGAAAGGCTGTTAGTCATAAGCCATGACTTATGATTTGAAACCATTAATTAGCGACTTAGCCCATAGAGGCCCAAGCCCATAGACCATCACTAAACCCTAACCCTAACCCACTATGGCCAGCCACATTGGGAACCCCACCCCTATTTATACTCTATTCCATTTAGGACTAGCCTCTTTTAGGAAAGAACAAGCTTTAGAAAGAGGTATTTTCCTAACTTCATAAATCCCTAGAAAATCCATTTTAACTCCTTTTTAATCCAAACAAATTGTAATAGGTTCTAATTGATGTTTTATTGCTGTTGGAACTTGTCAATCCCAGTTTCCTATCAATTTGAATGAGTTTGATGGCTTTTGGGGATCCTCATTGAAGAAGCTTTTGTGTTGAAGAACACACCTAGGTATTTTCCAATCCACCCATTAAGGTTTTAATTGCATGAATACCTAGCCCTAAGTGTCCTGGTCCTGTAGGTATGCCTAGACCTAGGTTTCGTGTCCATTTCGTGTCCTAAATGGACACGTATCAATGTTAGTGTTAAGGTGTTTGATGAAATGCCCCAAAGGGCATTTCAAGTGATTTTTCAGGAAGTGTTTGAATAGGAAATTAAGTTTTTAGGTCGCTTATGGGTTTCTGATTGTTTGGACACATTTCATGTCGTGTCGGGGTCGTACTGGACCCGTGGACACTCCCGTGCGCGTACGAGCTGCACTGCCCTACTACTAGGGGTCCAGTGCTTCGCGGACACAGCGATTGGACACGTGCCACTTGGCACAGACCAAGTGGCAATGACTGTCAGGTCACCCTTTGAGTCTGGATCCAGTAGTATCGTGTCGGACACGAGTTTTGCTCTGTACGGGTTTTATACTGATGGTTCATTCTTCTTTTTTGGTTCGGATACGGCCTTGTAAGTCGGACACGACGACACGTGGACCCGTGTCAGGCTATGTCAGACCTAGAGCTATACTAGGCGAACCTACATGTATGATCACGAGTCTTGATTCGTGTCGTGTCGTGTCCACGAACACAGTGAACAAGTGCACGAGGATTGGTTCATTGTATTATTTGTCCACTATTTGATTTTAGTTTCAAATGTTTAAATTGTGTTTTAAATTATTAATTAGGCCCTAAATATCATGTATAATCTATATTAGATTAAGTCTATATGTTAGTTGGGTTGTTGATGTGATATGTGATTCAAATTGGGTCAATTTCAGATTCGATTATGGCATGTTAACTGATACATAGCTGATACTTGGTTTTTCCCCATTTCCTAAACATTAATTCCCAGTTTTTAGTAATATTTTCTCACTGTTAATGTCCCCCACATGATTGGTTGTCCATGTTAGCCTAATATTGCAATTCAAATTGGCTTTTTGGTTTGTGAATGTGAATTAGACAATTGTGTTGGATTTAGAAATTGTTAATAACTGAGGATTGATATCCTGAGTCTATTTTCCAGATTCTCCTTAGTGTAATGCACTGTTTTCCTGAACTGTTCTCTTAACATGCCACTGATTTCAATGCTTCAATTCATATTCATTAGACCTTGAGTAGAATGGGACCGAATTATAAAAAAAATCTGAGATTGCCTTCCTTAGCTAAACCTGAGATGATTTTTTTCCTGTTTCCCTATTGGCATTGTACAGTATGAACTGGAAATTGGTTCCTTTCCTTTTCCTGTAAACTAGTTTGAATGTTACTTCTTTTTTTATATACTGTATTGCTCTTAATACCCGAGTTTGTTTCCCTATTGAACTAGCCACATGATTCCTTAAACTAAATATTGAATGTTAATTCTCTGTGCATTGTATTGGTTTTGTTTTGCTAAGAGGATTAGAATTGGTGTGGGTTGATTTATATGCTCACTGTCAATCCCCATTAACCTGAGAAGTTGATTAATTGCTAACTGATTTCTCTATGTTAATTGATTCACTGAAATGGGATTCCCTTCTATGTCCTAATCTGAACACACTATTGTATGTCTATGCACACACACAGGGAATGGGGTTCCCTTTCTATTTTTTTCTGAAACTGTACCTGAATTGATTCTATTTCATTTATTCACTGTTCATTCCTTAACCTGTTATTTTATTCCTATTAAACTGAGATTGAATAATATATGTCTGAAATGTGAATGGGATTTCAAATTCTGTTTTGGTTTAGATATGAAACTGTCATTGGTAATTAAGGTTCACTGATTTTCCTGAGAACACTGACACAATGAACACACATACAGGTTCTAAGGTTACACACTGAGAATTGCACATGTAAACACACACAAGAAATCTGAGATTATTGGGACTAAACCTGAGATTTCAAGTTGTTTAATGAGGAATTCCATGATTCACAATGTTATTACACCCACTATCATGTCACTGATTTTCCCATGTGTAGCAGTCACACACATGAGTATGTTCACTGCACAACTGACACCCTCTACAAAACTGAAACACCAACTTATTGTTTCCGTCAAACCTGAGAACTGGGTTATTTTTGATGTGAAATCTGAGAATTATTATCAAACACTCACAACTGAATACCCTCACCCTCTCATAACACACACAGAGGTTATATCACACCCCCTTGACACTCTAGTCCCCTGTCCCATATACATAATATACTCACTCACACATTGAGACTAAAACCCCCCTCTTCATGCCCTTTCTTTGCCCTATCCCTCTATATATATATGTTGATAGATACTAGCATGTGCATGAAATATATGAATGCTATGTAATGTAATGAATGATATGCAATGGGATGATGAAATGCATGGTTATATGAATATATGTAATGTAGGAGTACAAGTTGGTAATGTATAATATGGACATGAATGTATAATGTACCTATTTGATTTTAACCCATGTCTATATATATATATATATATATATATATATATATATATACATATATATATATATATATATATATATATATATATATATATATATATATATATATATATATATATATATATATATATATATATATATATAGGCAAGCATGAGATTATGAAATATAGGCCATGTATATATATGCTAGTATATAGGAATGCATGTGATAGTGTAAGTTAATGAGTGGTATATATATATATATGCAAGTTATAAATGCAATGTTGGATAATATGAGAATGTAATGTCAACATGTATATATATGTAATATGTGTTCTCTATGACTTGTGATGGTGTGTGTGATTACTAGACTAGGCTTGGTTAGGACTAGTGAGACTTGTTAGACTTGTTGGGCTAGGACTTGACCTAGCTTGACTAGTGTGGTTGACTAGAGTTGACCAAGTGTCGACTTTAGCCTAATTTGACCTAGACAGCATGCAAATGCATTGCAGATTACATTTATCATCCCCTGTATACATCTTGACTTGTGTTGCTCTAACTAGGAGTCAGGTATCTCATCTTGGACAGTACATTTACTTCAAACATTCAGATACGAGGCGAGTACATTCTCTGATCATTTCATATCCTGCTTAGAATTATTTTCATGCATTAAATTACTTTACTTGATACTGTCACATTGGTCACACGAATTAGTACTATATGGATCCCTTCTTGAGATGTTATCCCTTCAGGGAGCATCGGGTACTCTATGTTCTGTGCGTTTCACTTACATGGCGTATCACTATGCTTCTTTGGTTCTTTGATCACTTGTGACATATACTCTTATGATCACAGAGTCTTTTTTGAATCCTTATCCCATTTATTGGGTTTTCCAGAATCCCCATTTATGGGACTACTATGTACCACCCTTCGGGGGCTGTTACATGGAATCATAACATAACCTGGTTGGATCCTTGTGTACTGATTGGGGGTACGGGGGAGTATAAATTGCCATGTGAACAATTCCAAAGTAGAATATCCATGTACGCCTCTTTAGTATAGCCATGTGCAAATCAAGCCGTTCATATGTTGACTTTGTACTCTAAATCACTAGTCACTGGTAGCTCTCTACTTATAGTAGATATTTCTATCACAGTTCTCTCTCTCTGTTTATATACTGTATTTCCTTCAGTATCTATATCTTACTTTACTGCATGATTATATTTTCTAACCTGCTATGAACTGTTGAGATGTATTGTGCTCGCTCCCGTCCTGACTGGACCTGTTGAAAATTTTACAGAGGATGATGAGGAACCCTGCACCCCTTACTTTGGAGCTTGCCTAGATGACACTCGCGACCTGGACCCCTGGGGAGGTTCAGGCAACTGCTGAGGATGATACCCTTGCATAGTATAGATAGCTTAGACTGTTTCTTTTCTTGTTTAGCTGTTGTCCTTGCTTTCAGAGTTGTATATCTTTAGAGATGATAAGACTTGTATTTCATTTCTGTTGTACCTCAGTTGAGGATTCTCTTATCTATTTTATCGTACCATATTCTATCTCTAGATTGTGATTGAGTTGTACCTCTGTGTTGGCCTCCTTATGGAGAGTATTCATATTATGTTAGTTATAGTTCATGACCTAGAACAGCGTTCTACCGCCGACACTACGGCGTAGGCTGGACGTTGTTATGCTCTCGCACCCTCACAGTGGGTGCGGGTCGTGACACAGGGGGTCAGCCCGAGTCATCTGTTAGGGAAGGGTTTGGGTTAGTATTAAGTTAGAGTTAGGTTAATGGGTTTCTAAACCCAATAGCACGAAGCTAAACCCGTTAATCCAATATCACTAAATAACAGTTCGGCTCGTGTCCAGACTGTTCAGGACACGAACAAATGGAATCTGACCCAGTGTCGCGTATCCGTGCCCAGCACGACACGCACGACACTGTAAACACGTGTCCACCCCTATGGTTAGGCTTCCCGTGTCCAGACGAACGTCACGCGTGAGTTCGAGACACGCACGACACAAACTTGGGGTTGTTACCTTCGTGTCCGACGAGCTAGGGGTCGTGGAGGGGGCTGGACGACGGCTGGGGCGTCGTGGAGGTGGCGTTGGGGTGACGCTGCACTTGTCTCGACAGGGCGGACTCGGTGGTGGTGATCGATGGTGGTGATGGTTGCTGTGGAGGTGGCGGTAGGGTGTGGCCGGAGTTAGGGTTCAGGCGTAGGGAAATGGGAGAGACGGTGGTCGTGGTGGTCGAAAACGAAGTAGGGTTAGGGTTACGGTCTGGGGAGCATTTATAGGCGAGTAGGGCGGTCGATTTAGGTCCTTAGATTAGGATTAGGGTTAGGGTTACGGCGAGTGTATGCCGGAGACGACGACAGCGCGCGGTCGTCGGGGGTGGATGAGATTAGGGTTTTGCAAAAAATCTCTCGAAGATTGGGATATTGCACAAATGCGTGCCGCCTTGATTATTGCAAATATCAAATTTACAAGTAACCCCCCGCTATGATTCTGTGCAAAATTGAATTTGCACAGACAAATAGGATATTGCAAAAGGCTATTAAAATAATTAAAACAATTGCACAATGATATTAAAACAATTTAATTTATTACAAAATAATATATTTTAATTTAAAAACTATTTAAAAATTATTTAAAAATTCTAGAAAAATTCCTAGCAATTATATTAATCTATTTTAAATATATAAAAGCTATTTAATATTATAAAAAATATTATTTTGAAATTTTGGGGCTTACAATTACAAAACACAAACTAACACGAGAATTAGAAGGAGTTGAATAGTTTGGGCTGATAAATTTAGGATTTAAAAATTTTATTTAAAAAGTATGAAACAATATATAAATATAAATATATATATATATATATATATATATATATATATATATATATATATATATATATATATATATATATATATATATAAGTTATATGTATGTTAGATTTCGGGTTCTTTGGATAAACCGACACGTGAACCCGAGTCCAATCCGATTTTTGATCGGGTTCAATATTTTAACCTGAACCCAACCCTGAGCCCAAGTATCTTCAACTCTAACCTAATCCATTGGCGGGGCTCGGGTTTAGCCCGCCCGAGTTGCACCCTAATGGCCAGATCTAGGTACGTATGGACGTAGAATAATCGAGTTGTTAAGAATCATGTATCTTGCCAGTTGGATCATGTTCTATGCAAGTCCAAATGGTTGAAGCTTTTTCGGCCCATTCGTGATGAGGGTTTAGCATCCGCGCCTAGTGATCACATTCCCATTCTTGTCATATTTCTAAAGTTCCTATCACGAGGGCTCATCCTTTCCGTTAGGGCTTGTTTGGTAAACCGTATTTGGAGGTGGAATTTGGATTTTTTTGGATTTGAAAAAAAATCCATGGAATCCTATCTTTGGTTGGAGATGGATTTGGATATGGAAAGTATGACAAAATCCAGAACTTAGATTTGGTTAGATTTGGGAGAAAAAAAAAGTTATTCTATAATAATTCTGTTAAAATATTTATTTTTTAGTAATTTTGTCAAAAATTAGTTAATTAATAAAAAAACTAACTAATAGTTAGTTATCATAATTATATTCTAAGTTAATAATTTTATTATTTAATAATTTATAATAATCCTAATTAATAATTTATTACTTTATTAATCATAATTATAATAATTTTATTAATCATAACCATAATCTTAATTAATAATTTATTAATTAATATCCAATTATAATCATAATTAATAATCTATTAGTATTATTAATTAATAATGTAACGTCCCAGTCCCAAATACGTAGGACCAAGTACGTGAACATTTCAGCTGCACATATACGAAGAATACTCCAATATATAGAATCCTCATATATGCACATAAGCTGTAAGTAAAATAATAACAGGCCAGAATAACATATCTAATCTCATCACAGCTTAACACAGAAGATAATAGAGTCCAAATAAATAAATACGAGTATCCAAAGATAGCTGGGTGAACATACTCACTCCAAACAGCTATAAAAAATAGTCTCACAAGATCGGAGTCCAGCCTCCGCAAAAATAGAAATGAAAGAGATGTAAAATAATGTCCACTAATGTCTCAAATATAGAATGAACTAGAAATCAGTAGTGACTGCCTCGTCATCGATGTAAGAATGGATCCAGCGCCGCTCCGTACTCCTGCGGAAAGTCGTCTAATCCTGGAAAGATAACCAGGTCCTCAGGGAACATAGCAAGATACAAAAAAACACTATGCCATATAAACTGTGATAATATAATAGAAAGAAAAGGGATGCATATAATAGGGTGCCTACCAGTTCTACAGTGACAATGCAGTTAAGAACAGACCTTCAACGCATGGGTATCTGGCTCAGTAGCAGTAACTCAGGTGTGCCCCCCTCAGGATACCAGGGACCTCAAAGCATAACATTCCTCAAATGTCAGAGGCCAACAGTAGCAGTAATGGGAAAGTACATAAGGACCCATACGTTAAGGAAACTGTTCTTCCCACCCAATGCCTAGTAGGGTCACATCCATGACTCATGAACCTCTAGTAACTGCCAAGTCTTCTAGCATGCAATTCTATTGGCAGTTACTCCTATCCGTCGCACGCACCATATGTTTCAATGGCCAGCCGACTACGCGGATACGTGTCCTACATGTAGTGCCCCGTCCCGCTCAGTCAATCGGAGGAATCGAAACGCCGACGGCATTTGGACTTAGCCTTTCAACAGCTACTCGAAGACATTGCTCGGTCGAGGCGACCGCTCGTTCAGGTGGGGTAGTTTCGGTGAACTTGCCTCATCTTAGCCTTCACATAATAAATCGCATGTTTTCAACTTGCACAAGTAGGCATAATAATAAAAGAGATGAATCCACATAGCTAAAGGGAGTAATCCCGACGGGTCGAATTAAGATAGAATATGGAAAGGTCCAACGGTCGTCTTAGAGTTGGTGCACGGCGTGCTTTGAAAATGACACTCGATCCTTCGTCCCGTGGCTTGGGAGAAGGAAAGTTGGTTGAGTAGGCGAAGTTATGAACGTAGCCTAAGTTATAGGCGTCGCCCGCGTAAATGCTCGATAAAGCATGCACGCTTCCATGATGCAAGGCTTGGCATAGCCTTTGCTCGTCCCTTGAGTTAAGTTGTAGGCTTGGTGAAGTTAGGAAAAGTGATGGCGGTCGACCTAAGTCATTCCAAGCACGGTCCTATGAGTTCTACGGTTGAGTATAGCCACGAAGTCCTACAGTTTCAAAGCTAGTCGTATGGAGTATGAGTTGGGCGATAGTGTCGCGTAGAGCACGATGGGCCTAAGATACGATACACGAACTTAGTGTTTAAGACATGAACCACGGTTGATTTAATGAGTTATTGGAGGAAGGACTATCAAATAGGCATTGAGTTGAATGAAATGATATGGCAACATGAAAAGAATGCTCGCGACCGTGGGTCGTCGAGGGGTCCTTGAGGGGTCTCAAGGATAGAAGACTTGAACTTGGTTTTGGAAAGAGATGATAACACTGAGGGTATAATAACTGTGTGAGACGTCAGTTTGAGTGAAGGGTCTTGCATGGTCATTGGACAACTTGTCGACAAGGTAGAGTTTTCCCGTAACGGCAACCCAGGGCCATGGGACCGTTTCGGCCAAAAGGAAACACGGTGATAGCTGTGCTGACTCGATAGCACCGGGTTAGTCGGGGACTTCCAGGGGGCTAGCTACCTTGCATTGGAAGGGTCCCGGCCAACCACAAGCTATGTGTCTATAATAGCTTGTCATGCTAGTGACCTCATATAGATGAGTCGGCACGGGCGGTAATCCGCGAGTGTGCTTTTGGACTGAGTCGAGTATTAGGTGAAGTGAATCATGAGTCGAGTCAAATGCATGTTCGGTCAGAAGACAATATTTGGGCCTAAGATTTGGCTGCAACGAAGACACCGTGCTTCGGCACGAGATGTGGCATCGAGTCCTATGTTGTCGGCATATAAGTTGCATAGTTATGGTTTGAGTTATTATGAGTTTAAGTCAGGAGATGCCGCAAGGCAAAGTTATAAAACCCCTAAAATTCTACTATTTTTTATTATTATTAAATTTGGTACTTATTAAAATTTTATATTTTACGTCGCGTAGTCGTATTGGACGTCGTGTATATTATTTTATTTTTTTGTAATTGCTCGACGAGTGCGAATATGTGCGAACGTACATATTTTTAGAAAAATATTTTTTTCTATTTTTATAGTTTCAAGATAATATATATTTTTAGCTATCAAAATTTCTAAATATATGAGTTTATTTATGAATTTTTTTTTGACAGTTATAATAATAAATAATATTTTTTAAAATGGTATAATAGAAAAGTATATATTTGTACACCCATATATCTTTAGTAATTATTTATTAGTTTATTTTTTTAATGCAATTTTTGAAATTATTATTTTTAGTATTTTTGGAAAAACATATTTAGAAATTATTGTGACAATTTAAATCTTGATTTGAATTGTGGATTTATTTAAATTAATATCTATATTTGGGATTTGAATTATCTTATTTTTAAACTAAAGGATGTAATTAGATTTAAATTGGATTTTAATTTGGATTTAGAATTATTGAATTAATTTAAATTAATAGATTGAATTATCTAAATTGGGTTTAACTATTCTAATCCTTATCTTAATGGGAATTTTCATATCCTATAAATAGGCAGGTACTCCTCCATAAACTTTTATCATCCACAAAATTTCTCCACAAATAAATTCCATAGCCAATCAAGTGCATCGTGTCCGTGACCATCCGTTTTCCTTTCCACTATTTTTCTTTTGTACATCTACAAATTCTTCCTCGTGTCCACGTACCGGACACGGCCTCGACCCATAGCCTGTGTCTCACATGACACGTTTTCACACACGCCAACCACCCCGACATCCCCAAAAACTCTAACCCTAAATCCCCACAAAATTTCTAATCCTAACCCTAGCCCTAAATCCTAATCTTGGCCGATCCCCTACTTCCCCGACACCGACCTGCCACCACCACATCGATTCCTCCTTGTTCCCGCTGCCCACCGAACAGCGCCACCCGATTCCCTGACTTTCACCGTCGTTGGAGACTTCTTCTCCAGCGTATACCCCGTGCTCGACCTCCACCGAAAACCTAAATCGACCCCAACTACCAGATTTATCCGTCGATCCTGCAACCGACCGCCTGCCATGGCCGGCCGCACCTTGCCCAAACCCCTAAATTGACAACCACCATTGTAACGCCCCAGTCCCTGTCACGACCCGCACCCTAGATTTAGGGCACGGGAACGTAACAACGCCCAGCCTACGCCGCAGTGTCGGCGGTAGAACGCTGTCCTAGGTCTCAATGCATCTAACAGTATAAGACTAAACAGTTTATACTCCCCGAATGGGGGTGACATAGCCGAATGTAAACTCAATCACATCTAAGGTAGAGCATAAAGGAAGATAGATAAAACATAAAATCGAAAAGAGATACAACAGATAGAAGTCTAAGTGTCTAAGATACAAACTCAGAATACATCTCAAAACTCAAATACAATAATCCATAAATACAACTCAAGATGACTGAAAATAAACTATAAGCAAAAACCTTAGCTATCTATGCAACCTCTACTGTCTTCTCTAGGCTGCAGGCAACCTCCAGGCTATCTGTAAAATTTATCAACAGGTCCAGTCAGGACATGAGCGAGTACAGTACATCTCAACAGATCATAGCAGGTTAGAAAATATAAACATGCAGTAGAGCAAAATACAGGATCTGAAGAAATACAGTATGTAAACAAGAGAGAAAACTGTAACAGAAATATCTACTATAAATAGAGAACTAACAGTGGCTAGTGAGTCAGAGTACGAGATAGCACATGTGAACAGGACAGATTTGCACAGGATATCGAGGTTGAACAAGAATCTACACTATAATGGAATTGTTCACACGACTACTAGCACTCCCCCGTATCCCCAATTAATACACAAGGATCTAAACAGGTTATGTTATTGCACATGATATCACATGGGGGCCTATATAGGGTGCACATGATAGTATACATGGGGGCTCCGTGAACATGAGAGTACAAGATTCACAGGAGTGCACATGTAATGAAAGCACGGGAGTACACGATGAAAGTGAAACGCACATGACACAATGTACCCGATGCTTCCGAGGGGGATAACATTGCATGAGAAGATCCATATAGTACTAATCCGTGATAATGTCGTGACAGCATCAAGTATAGTAATCTAAAGCAGGAATATAATTCTAAGCAGGATATGAAATGATCAGAGAATGTACTCGCCTGATATCTGAATGTCCAAGGTAAAGATACTGTCCGAGGAGAGGTGTCTGGCTCCTAATTAGAACAGCACAAGTCACGACATGTCCAGAAGGGTAATATAAAGCGCTACAATGCATTCTACATGAATCTAGGTCAAACTAGGCCAAAGTCAACCCTTGGTCAACTCTGGTCAACTACACTAGTCAAAGTAGGTCAAACTAGGTCATGTCCTAACCCAGCAAGTCTTACTAGGCCTAACCAAGACTATCCTAGTAAGCACACATCAATACAAGGCTATACAAGCCAATATACACCCAACTCTATATAGCATGCAATTATTCAATACTCAAATAGGCAAGAATTCACATTGGATATACACTAGGTAATCTATTACTTTAAGCTATATATGCCTATACATATATACACATGCATATATTAGTATTCAACATTAGGTCTATAATCATGACATTTCAAATGGTTATATAAACTTATATATTACAACATAATATGCTAACATATATATAATATACATACATAGCTAAGTTAACTGTATTCATAAATACTTATGTAAGAGGCTATGTGTGTGTATGTGAACATGACAAAGGAGCAAGTGAGGGTTAAATGGGCATACATAGTGTATACATATCAAAGAGTGTCAAGTGTGATAGTGTCAACATAGTATAAGGGGTACATGAGGTAATATAGGATTTGTGTTAACATAGAACATTACATCTCATTAACTTGTATATTGCATACATTATATCTATTATTACATTACATTCATGCTTGCATTCATTTATCATTCATTTATTCTTTTGCACCACTATATGCACCATACATTACATACTATGGAACCTACGTATTCATTACAAGCCATACTTATACATGCTTACATTAGATAGGATACTTACACCTCATACATCATTTATTTAAATATTTACTCATGCTTGCATTCTCTATTTAATTACATAATATATATACATTAACATGGATTAAAATCAAATAGAACATTATAT
Organism: Iris pallida; assembly: GCA_029216955.1. Classification (NCBI taxonomy): domain Eukaryota; kingdom Viridiplantae; phylum Streptophyta; class Magnoliopsida; order Asparagales; family Iridaceae; genus Iris; species Iris pallida. The sequence goes on from JANAVB010035620.1 coordinate 1,911,752, forward strand.
TGCACACAAGGGTGCACAAAATGCATATGCCGAATAGTAACTCCTACTAATAATCAATACTGTACCATCTCAGCATGAATTAAAATATAGGATTAAAGTATGTTATAGATCTATGTGTTAGCTTTCCGAAACTTTAAACGGATCGCATTTTCGTTTCCGGAAACTCCCAGAATCGCGAAAACACCGAGAACGCATTTGTCTTTCGTACAGCTGACACTCAAATAAATCTTCAGAAAGTTACAGAAAGAATTAGGCCTATTAATACATGTTTTTGGAAAGCTAACTTCAATATGCTTCTTTTAAAAAAAACGGGAGATTAAACCGAGCTTTGAGCTAGAAGTTATGATATTTCTAAGTTAGGGCTGAAATTAAAAATGTGGATAAAAATCATGACGGATTTGAGTAGTTTGAGCCAAAAGAATACACAATATATATCCTAATTATCCACAACAATAATAGCAATAATAATATGAGGAACCACACTCACAAACTTGATTATATAATCATCATGAACCATTTATTACATATATAAATATAGATACACTCTCATTACAATATATATATATATATATATAAATCTATATATGTAACATGAACACATCCACAACACAAAGGACACTCCTATGACCTCCAAATGGACACAAATGGAGATACAACCATGGGGGTCATTCCTATGGGTTCAAAATAGACCTATAAGTATGAGGAAATGAAAAGGAGAAGGGATTTATACCTCCCGGTAGATCGAATCGAAGAAAAACCTTCCCGGAGCGACACCGACACGTAGAGATTCCAAAAGGACACGAACGAGCTCCGAATCCTCCCGAACTTGGGTAGCTTCCTCCTTGGCTAGAATGGAGAAGGAAAGAAGAAGATTTGGTGGTGAAATGGAAGGATTTGGTGGAGAAATTGATAGGGATTGCTCTCTAGAAATTTGGGGAAGAACAAGAGAGAGAAAAATAGATGGATAATGACAAATGGGAGGCTCAACCCTATCCTTATTGTGGCTGGCCATAAAGGTGGTTTTGTCCTATTAGGAAAAGTCCAAAAGCCCCTACTAACCTATTCTATGAGTATTAGGAAAGGGCTAATTGGTTGGGGCTAAATTAGTCATTCTAAAGTCTCTAATCACACTAACCTTATCCATAATAATTAGTCTAACCTCTAATTAAAATATTTCTATCATGTGGACTAAAATTAATATCATGTGGGCCATGCCTAACTAGTGTGTGGGTCCCACTAGAGTCAAACTACCCTTGGGTCCCCGTTACAAGTCAGATTGTGATGAAATTCGAACCCGACTCAAATAATCCCAAAACAATATCATAAATAATAAAATAATATCAAAATAATTCAAAGAGGTCAAATGCAAAAAAATATCCTTAGGCCAAAAATGACATTAAAATATCATAATCACATGGTTAGGCTCTAGGTCAAACAGTCTCTAGGGTTTCACTAGCAAAACGTCAAAACCACAAGTCATTGATTTAAATAATTTTAAAATGATTTAAAATCACCAAAAATCATATCATGAATTAAATATTATTATTAAAATAATTATAAACACAAAATTTCAAAATTACCCTCATTTGGAAAACTGTGTGCTACAACTCTACCCAACCTTAGAAAAATTTCGTCCTCGAAATTTAAGATCGATAGTACTCCTTCTAGAGCCTCTAACCTACCCAATATCTAAGGTAACACTTCCTAACACTGGAATAATAAACGGACGTCTAAATAGTGTCAATCTAGGAATACCTCCAATACTGCTCTGCTGTATGGCGGTAATGGAACTTCAATAAAATATGGACTGGAACCTATATCCAAGGGACTGGACCTATTTTAAAGTGGTCTTAACTAAGGATGAAAAGGAACTGATCATAGGCTATAGGTATGCTCAAACTATTATCTTCCTATTAACCATCTATTAATACATTCTATTACCATAGGAATGATGCATTACTAAGACATATAGGCCCCTATCTCTCATAGCACATTTATACTCACCAAAAGACTAGTACATCCTATCAAGGCTGATACTATAATCTCTCATAAATCTCCTAAGCTACATGTTTATAGACACACATCCCTACATCAAGGACTAACCCATATATATCTACAACTGATACTAATGGAGTGACGTCCCTATTTTCCAACAATTAAGGTCTAAATTTTTTTTTATCTAAATCATGCAATTTGAAGGAATAATATACAAGGTCAGGGCATACCGTAGCAGTTGGAAGTCTCACCTAGGTTCACTGGTCATTCTAGGTCAAAACAGTACTATGGTATATGAGGAACAACAATCATCAAGGTTGTAGGGATGTCTACCATCCTATATAAAAATTGGTCATTATCAAAATAAAATAAAGACAACTACCAATTATTTAAAAAAAAGGTACAGAAAATCAAATTCAAAAATTAAGGAATTGAAAATCACTTGCATTAAAATCCAATCACAATATATATATAGAGAGAGCGTTAGAGATGGAAAAGCTAGCATTGTGTGTATGGGGACGTGTTCATATGGTTAGATAGTAGGCGTGTGTGTACGTGAATATACATGAAAGTGTATATGAGGATTTGGATTTCAAACAATAACTATCAAGTTACACTAATCATGGCATATGGGTTAACAATCTACAATATACAATATACAATCTATTTAATCACAACTTGCATGGCTAACCATATATATATATAAAAAGGTAGAGACTTAGTTATGTATTTATATATTATAACATGTATGCCTAAGCTCTATATATATCTATCTAGATATATAATCATAACATAGAGGGGAAAAAGGGTTAGGTTACATGACAGTGTATACTAAGTTAGGGTGTGTGTGTCCTTGTACAGGGTTATAGCTTAGTATTGAAAGGTTAAACCCAGTTTTAGTTCAACATTTACATACAAAATCAGAAAAGATGCTAACATTTAAACCAGTGCAATATTAACATAACACAGTTTCAGATTTTAGGGTTTTGAACATCGCAACCAATCTCAATGGTCCCAATACATCCTAACATGATAGAAATGAAACCCTAACATACTATCCATACATTTATCTACGCATACAGTTCAATATTACATGTTAAATCTGAAATTGAACATTTGAAATCAATGTGAAAATGTTAACATATATTCAGTTTTCAGGATTTTGGAGAAATTTGAACATCAAAACCAACTCAATGTTTATCACAACCTATCATGTAAGAATATAAAACCTAACATTATATCCCTACAACAACAATGTACACAGCTCTAAATATTACATTTAAAACAACAATTTGAACTAACATTTAAAATCCAGTATTAAGGGTTAATATGCACATAGTCTCAGATTTGACAAATTAAACACAAAACTCAAATTTTTTTTTTTAAATGAAACTCTAGGTATGACATACATGTGCAGTGATGTAAACATAACTAATAACATGAAATTTATATTTAACTTACGAATTTAAACTGGAAAAGCAGAAAACTAGAAATATTGGAGTTTTGAAAATTTAACATCAAAGACATATTAATATTTATTTAGATAGGTGAAAATCAAGTGTAGCATGCATAAGTGTCAGAAAAGTATCCACTATATATATATATATATATATATATATATATATATATATATATATATATATATATATTCTCATGTCCCAATATAAAAATCAGATTCTATACCAAGACCAACATTAGATTCCTACCAATATTGCAAAATAGGTGATTGGTGTAATCAAGACGATTTATTATTATTTAATACAAAAATAATAGCAAGAAGGGAATAACGATAAAATCTATTTTGCTTATCTGTTTAAAAGAAGAAACCATTTTGAAATCCAGAGTTAAAATATCAAATCCAAGGTAAAGTCTAGCAAAATCATCGATTCATTGTATTAAGAAGAAATTCATAGAAGAAGTTACACAAAGGTTTATAAAATAGCTAAAGTTACTCCTAAGCTAAATAATGAGAAGCAAAACAAAACAAAACAATTAATAATTCCCTTTTTTTTGAAGGACTGAAACAAAGTAGAGAAAATATGTCCGAAAATATTTAAGGTACAATCTGATAATCATATGCGTCTATCCACAATCATGGTACTCTAAATCCTCGTCATACTAGTAAGCAAGGCTACGATAATCACAGAGCCCTTGACTTATGCACATATCTCTAGAATCATGGTATTTAACATTTTCGCGGTGCCGCTAGCTTGGCTGCGAAAACCTTAAATTCCCACACCCGAGAAATATATCCAGAGTCAGACTATATGTCCTCACCATGCTGGCTAATGTGACTATAGAAGACTAGATTCCATAACATAGATGACCTAGCCCATATAATTTCATCTTGCCAAAAATTAAATTAAATCAACAATGAATACCCAAAAATCAAATCAAATTTATCAACGAACATCAAACTCAAAAATGAACAAAATCCTTCAATCATATAAATACAAACTCGGATGCTACAGCTAATCGTCAAGATTCAAAATTCAACAATCTTCCATCAAAATCAATAAATACAAACCCAAATTCAACAATAATCCATCAAATTCAACAACATAAAATAAAGATAAAACAATCAAGGAAAAAGAGAGTTTTCAAATCGAAGTTAAAATAAGATTCTCAAGGGTCGTCCCAGGAATCTCTCAAGGGTTCCTAACTTTGATTGAGTACCTTCAAAATATATTCTAATCCTACTGCAGGCTGTAGTGGTACTCAAGTTCGAATACCACTACATAAACTCGACCTGCATGGGCCACCACTAAAAATGTGTCACGACCCGCACCCTAGAGTTAGGGCACGGGAACGTAACAACGCCCAGCCTACGCCGCAGTGTCGGCGGTAGAACGTTGTCCTAGGTCTCAATGCATCTAACAGTATAAGACTAAACAGTTTATACTCCCCGAATGGGGGTGACATAGCCGAATGTAAACTCAATCACATCTAAGGTAGAGCATAAAGGAAGATAGATAAAACATGAAATCGAAAAGAGATACAACAGATAGAAGTCTAAGTGTCTAAGATACAAACTCAGAATACATCTCAAAACTCAAATACAGTAATCCATAAATACAACTCAAGATGACTGGAAATAAACTATAAGCAAAAACCCTAGCTAACTATGCAACCTCTACTGTCTCCTCTAGGCTGCAGGCAACCTCCAGGCTATCTGTAAAATTTATCAACAGGTCCAGTCAGGACAGGAGCGAGTACAGTACATCTCAACAGATCATAGTAGGTTAGAAAATATAAACATGCAGTAGAGCAAAATACAGGATCTGAAGAAATACAGTATGTAAATAAGAGAGAAAACTGTAACAGAAATATCTAGTATAAATAGAGAACTAACAGTGGCTAGTGAGTCAGAGTACGAGATAGCACATGTGAACAGGACAGATTTGCACAGGATATCGAGGTTGCACAGGAATCTACACTATAATGAAATTGTTCACACGACTACTAGCACTCCCCCGTATCCCCAATCAATACACAAGGATCTAAATAGGTTATGTTATTGCACAGGATATCACATGGGGGCCCATATAGGGTGCACATGATAGTATACATGGGGGCTCCGTGAACATGAGAGTACAAGATTCACAGGAGTGCACATGTAATGAAAGTACATGAGTACACGATGAAAGTGAAACGTACATGACACAATATACCCGATGCTCCCGAGGGGGATAACATTGCATGAGAAGATCCATACAGTACAAATCCGTGATAATGTCGTGACAGCATCAAGTATAGTAATCTAAAGCAGGAATATAATTCTAAGCAGGATATAAAATGATCAGAAAATGTACTCGCCTGATATCTGAATGTCCAAGGTAAAGATACTGTCCGAGGAGAGGTGTCTACCTCCTAATTAGAACAGCACAAGTCACGACATGTCTAGAAGGGTAATATAAAGTACTACAATGCATTCTACATGAATCTAGGTCAAACTAGGCCAAAGTCAACCCTTGGTCAACTCTGGTCAACTGCACTAGTCAAAGTAGGTCAAACTAGGTCATGTCCTAACCCAGCAAGTCTTACTAGGCCTAACCAAGACTATCCTAGCAAGCACACATCAATACAAGGCTATACAAGCCAATATACACCCAACTCTATATAGCATGCAATTATTCAATACTCAAATAGGCAATAATTCACATTGGATATACACTAGGTAATCTATTACTTTAAGCTATATATGCCTACACATATATACACATGCATATATTGGTATTCAACATTAGGTCTATAATCATGGCATTTCAAATGGTTATATAAACTTATATATTACAACACAATATGCTAACATATATATAATATACATACATAGCTAAGTTAACTGTATTCATAAATACTTATGTAAGAGGCTATGTGTGTGTATGTGAACATGGCAAAGGGGCAAGTGAGAGTTAAATGGACATACATAATGTATACATATCAAAGAGTGTCAAAGTGTAAGTGAACAAAGTGTCAAGTGTGATAGTGTCAACATAGTATAAGGGGTACATGAGGTAATATAGGATTTGTGTTAACATAGAACATTATATCTCATTAACTTGTATATTGCATACATTATATCTATTATTACATTACATTCATACTTGCATTCATTTATCATTCATTTATTCTTTTGCACCACTATATGCACCATACATTACATACTATGGAACCTATATATTCATTACAAGCCATACTTATACATGCTTACATTAGATAGGATACTTACACCTCATACATCATTTATTTAAACATTTACTTATGCTTGCATTCTCTATTTAATTATATAATATATATACATTAACATGGGTTAAAATCAAATAGAACATTATATTGCACACAAGGGTGCACAAAATGCATATGCCGAATAGTAACTCCTACTACTAATCAATACTGTACCATCTCAGCATGAATTAAAATATAGGATTAAAGTATGTTATAGATCTATGTGTTAGCTTTTCGAAACTTCAAACGGATCGCATTTTCGTTTTCGGAAACTCCCGGAATCGCGAAAACACCGAGAACGCGTTTGTCTTTCGTACAGCTGACACTCAAATAAATCTCCAGAAAGTTACAGAAAGAATAGGCCTATTAATACATGTTTTTGGAAAGCTAACTTCAATACGCTTCTTTTAAAAAAAACGAAAGATTAAACCGAGCTTTGAGCTAGAAGTTATGACATTTCTAAGTTAGGGCTGAAATTAAAAACGTGGATAAAAATCATGACGGATTTGGGTAGTTTGAGCCAAAAGAATACACAATATATATCCTAATTATCCACAACAATAATAGCAATAATAATATGAGGAACCACACTCACAAACTTGATTATATAATCATCATGAACCATTTATTACATATATAAATATAGATACACTCTCATTACAATATATATATATATAAATCTATATATGTAATATGAACACATCCACAACACAAAGGACACTCCTATGACCTCCAAATGGACACAAAATGGACACAAATGGAGATACAACCATGGGGGTCATTCCTATGGGTTCAAAATAGACCTATATGCATAAGGAAATGAAAAGAAGAAGGGATTTATACCTCCCGGTAGATCGAATCGAAGAAAAACCTTCCCGGAGCGACACCGACACGTAGAGATTCCAAAAGGACACGAACGAGCTCCGAATTCTCCCAAACTTGGGTAGCTTCCTCCTTGGCTAGAATGGAGAAGGAAAGAAGAAGATTTGGTGGTGAAATAGAAGGATTTGGTGGAGAAATTGATAGGGATTGCTCTCTAGGAATTTGGGGAAGAACAAGAGAGAGAAAAATAGATGGATAATGACAAATGGGAGGCTCAACCCTATCCTTATTGTAGCTGGCCATAAAGGTAGTTTTGTCCTATTAGGAAAAGTCCAAAAGCCCCTACTAACCTATTCTATGAGTATTAGGAAAGGGCTAATTGGTTGGGGCTAAATTAGTCATTCTAAAGTCTCTAATCACACTAACCTTATCCATAATAATTAGTCTAACCTCTAACTAAAATATTTCTATCATGTGGACTAAAATTAATATCATGTGGGCCATGCCTAACTAGTGTGTGGGTCCCACTAGAGTCAAACTACCCCCGGGTCCCCGTTACAAGTCAGATTGAGATGAAATTCGAACCCGACTCAAATAATCCCAAAATAATATCATAAATAATAAAATAATATCAAAATAATTCAAAGAGGTCAAATGCAAAAAAATATCCTTAGGCCAAAAATGATATTAAAATATCATAATCACATGGTTAGGCTCTAGGTCAAACAGTCTCTAGCGTTTCACTAGCAAAACGTCAAAACCACAAGTCATTGATTTAAATAATTTTAAAATGATTTAAAATCACCAAAAATCATATCATGAATTAAATATCATTATTAAAATAATTATAAACATGAAATTTTAAAATTACCCTCATTTGGAAAACTGGGTGTTACAGTCCTAAAATACGTAGGACTAGGAACGTAGACATGCCAGCTGTATTCATACGAAGTACATAGGATTCGTATGGATACATAAGCTGTACATGCAGTAAAACCATGACTAATCTCATCCACACAAAATAAATGAATAAAAGACATCATATAAAGATAATGAATTATCTTGATACAATATGTTGGGCGGAGACAAATCCACTACCAACAAGTAAAGGAAAAATATATGATGTACAAAAGAATAATTTTGGCGAGCGAAGACGACCCAAGTGCAATTATCCTCGAAGAAATAGCGATGATCACGGCTAGAACTAGAGCACCTGCGAAAGACAAGAACACATACCTGGCGAGATAACCAGGTCCTCAGTGGGACGTAACAAGACACATAATATCATGCCAATAACTGAATAAATAAAAGGTCAACAGAAAAGTATATGTGACTGGCGGAGCCAGTCGATACGTACGTCCGAGATCTATATGAGACCCATGACTCGTGATACACAAGTGTCGGGCCAATGAATGTGACACAAACAAAGGTGGTCCCTTAACTCTAAGCCATATGTAACTAAAATATAATAATTTGCAAGTACAATTTATATTTTCTAGAATAAGTAAAAACATGCATGATATTGAGCAAGAAATTAAACAGTGAAGGCAAGGTGTCTTGCCTGGTAGGACGTCTGGTGTGCTGTAATGATCAATGTGGCACGAACTGCGACTTCGGTACAACAACTAAGCAAGGTGACCTCTGACAGTGGCACAGACAGTTCCATTGGGTCCAGAAGGGTCAAGTTAGTTAGGATGGACATAAGGTAGTTGCGAAATGGGCGAAGGAATAGGAATAATAGGACTGGTTACGGACATGAGGAAAATAGAAAAAAATTGCTTAAACAATACTTATAATATTTTTAGAAAATATTTATAATACGCGAAAACTAGATTTTTATGCGTTGAAATATTCTTAGAAAATTACTTAAAATATTAAAAATCGTTCTACGCTAAATTTTTCTAGTTTGTAAAAATATGCTTCTAGATAAAAACTACACTCCATAAAAGAAAACACATTTAAGTAAATATTCAAAAAATATTAATAAATAAATAAAAACTATATCTTTGTCAAGTATATCTTTAGATATATCCTTGAAAATCTAGAAAATTTTATTAGGACAAATCCTAATTTTGTCAAACTTAATTTAGGTCCAAAACCTATATATATATATATATATATATATATATATATATATATATATATATATATATATATATATATATATATATATATATATATATATATACATAAGATATAAATTTTCTAAAATAATATTTAACCTCCGTACTACTAATAGCAATACACATATGATAGTAATAAAATACGTAATAATTTTTATACATATATATTTTCAAAATTTTATTCCAGTAACCATACAAAAACAACAACAACAACAACAACAACAACAACAATAATAATAATAATAATAATAATAATAATAATAATAATAATAATAATAATGATAAACGAAACCCAAAAAGAAAAGAAAGGAAAATAAATAAATAAACAAATGAATAATAATAATAATAATAATAATAATAAAACTTAACAAAGCTGGTTCTCCTGAGGAGAACACTTCTCAGTATACAAACAAGCTGGCTTTTCCTCCTATACTAAGTAAAATAATAATAATAAAAAAGAAAAAAATATATAAATAAATAAATGAAAAAAATATTAAACAAAGCTGGTTCTAACACTAAAACAGCAAACGAATAGCTGTTCACAAAAAAAAAGTTTAAGAAAGGAAGAGAGAGGAGAGAGGGGGAGAAGGAGAGTGAGCGAGAGAGAGGTGAGCGAGAGATCGGGAGTAGAGGAAGGGAGGGGCGACCGGCGCTCAGCAACACAGGCGGTGGCTTGGCACCGACGGAGGAGGGGTGCGCGACGGATCGGAGGGGGGTCTGTGAAGGGACGGAGTGCGGCAGGAGACTGGCGAAGAGATTGGGTTTTCCAGCGGCGGCAAGGGTTTCGGGGGTGGAAGAAGGAAGGCGGACGGGAGAGGGAGGCGCTGGGTGCGGAGGCGGAGCGGCACGGGAGGGTTTCGGGAAGAGGGTGGCGTGCGGTGGAGGGAAGGAAGTCGGGAAGGAGGTGAGGGTGTTCGGGCGGCACGGCGCTCCGGCGTGAGGGGCTGGCGGCGCGCGGATAAGGTCGCGGAAGGGGAGGATGCTCCGGTCAGCCGGCACGGAGTCGGTGATGATTGCCGGACTTGGAGGCCGGCGGCTGATCCCCTGGCCACCCAGCTGACGGCGGCACCCGGGGCGGCGGCACCGCACGGAGGGGACAGACGCGCGCGGGAGTCACGGCAGACACGCACGGAGGTCATGGCCGTGGACGGTCCGGAGAGGGTCTGGGCTTGACGCCGGCGACGAGGCGTCGAAGTCAGGTTAGGGTTTTTGGTTATTTTTTTGGTTTTAAATTTCTGGTGGGTTTTGGTGCTGGTGTTGATCCGTTGATGCTTTGGAGGAGATGGTCGGTCCGGTGGTGGGGTGATGCTGGTGATGGCTCGGTGGCTTGGTCGGGGTGTGCTCGGGTGAGCTTGGGGGAGATGGTGCTGGTTAGGTTAGGGATCAGGATTAGGGCTTGGGATTTTCTTTGGTCGCCGGCGTTGGCGCCGGTGACAGTGGTGGTCGACTGGACGGGTCGGGCTGGCCGGGGATTTGGTGACAGTGGCGGTGTTCGTGGTAGTTTTGGATGGCTGGGAGTAGCGGTTGACGGAGACGGGGTTGAGTTTGGATAAGTCGTGTCGGGTGTGTCCGACACGACGGGGACGGAGGTTCGGATCTGTCGGACCCGGGGTGGAGAACTGTATTTGTATAATGAAACACATAGTGGATGGGACACGGACACGGTCATGGACACGATGCACTCACTTTGTGGTGGAAAAATTTGTAGAAGATTAATTGTTGTGGATCAATAATAAATTGGAGGAGTACCTGCCTATTTATAGGATGTGGGAATTCCCAATAAGATAAGGATTAGGATTGGTTTAAAACCCAAGTAGATAATTTATTATTTAATTTAAAATTATTTAAATCAAAATCTAAATATAAATCCAATTCCAAATGCAAATCAAATTTGAATCTAATTAAATTCTTGGTTTAAAATCAATGGGATAATTCAAATTTCAAATGTTTTACTATTTAAATAAATCCATAAATTCAATTCAAGATTTAAATCGTCACAATAATTTTAAAATATCTTTTCCCAAAAATATAATATAATAATAATTTTGAAAATAATATCATTATTTAAATGCACTAATAAATAATTAAAATAATTTCTATGAATAATATTATTTATTATTAGTAACTGCTATAAACTAAAAGGCTTTCATAATTAAAATCGTAAACTTGAAAAAAATTGCTATAAATAATTATTGTCTATATTTCTTTGAAACTATAAAAATAATATTTTTCAAAAATATGTATGCTCGCACATATTCGTATTCGTCGAGCAATTACGAAAGACGAACCTTCGCACACGACGTATAATACGACTACGTGACGTACAATACAAAATTTTAAATCAGTACTAAATTTAATAAATAAAAAAATAGTAGAAATTTAGGAATTTTACATCCTACCCAACTTAAAAGAAATTTCGTCCTCGAAATTAAGAATTCGTAGGGGGTGAGAAGGCACAACGGTAGATAGAAGGATTCCTAAAAAAAGTTTGTATGGTCGTAGTCTAGGTTGAGGATATGATTAAGATACGATTGTAATCACTCTTAAATTCAAGTGATTAGAAAGTCAAGATTGTAGATTTAGGGTCGAGGGAAAGGTCGGGTAGTTCAAGACAAAGATATAGTTATATTGGGTGGTAATGGTCTTGGTGATAGGACAGATAGAGGAAGTTCTAGTATAATGCCTTCGTCCTTAAAAATAGGTGAAGGCGAGAGCAATAAGTAGTTCAAAAGACGATTTATCGAGTACGAATACGTGATTCAAGGACGATCGAATAATTTCAACGGAATTGTCAAGGCATTCGTGGATGAGATTCTAGTGGACAAGTTTAGCTATGTCCCCATCCACGTAGATGATAGATAAAAGCGAACCAAAGTGCACTTGGTTGATCAGACCATTATGTACCGGTTCTGATTAGATAATAGGCTAGTGAGCGCTCAATAGCATATGTCATGAACAAACTCGATAAAGAATAAGCTTGCAAAAACTAGGCAACATTAGCATCATTAGTCAAAATGGTAAATACATAGGTACGAGAGATTAAGATTTAAAGAAGGTAGAATGATTCTAAGTCATACAGTCGTCCTATAGTCTTTTTGTCCAAGTCCTTGGTTGGCTAGACGGGTTAGGTCCTCTAAATTTTAGGATCTAAATAAGCTTGCTAATATAGGTCACTAGGTCAAAGGGTTGCTAGTTCGTAAGGTATTCTACCCAACTTAAAGAATTAAACTAATGGTGTTTTGGGACAACTAACTAGTAGGGTCAATTTCTAGCAAGCACGAAGGGAAGATAAGAATAGGGATGGAAGGAAGCAAGCAAGATGCAATTGATGAGTCAAATGGTAGATAAAAATCAAGGAAAGAGGTCAAGTATGTGGATGAGATCCTAGACTTCTAATCCTATACGCAGGCTTGCTTGGTACGGTAAAGTAATCAAATAATTTATCTTGACCTGCATGGGCCACCACAAAAACATGTAACGCCTCAGTCCCAAAATACGTAGGACTAGGAACGTAGACATGCCAGCTGTATTCATACGAAGTACATAGGACTCATATAGATACATAATCTGTAAATGCAGTAAAACCATGACTAATCTTATCCACACAAAATAAATGAATAAAAGACATCATATAAAGATAATGAATTGTCTTGATACAATATGTTGGGCGGAGACAAATCTACTACCAACAAGTAAAAGAAAAATACATGATGTACAAAAGAATGACTTTGGCGAGCGAAGACGATCCAAGTGTAATCATACTCGAAGAAATAGCGATGATCACGGCTAGAACTAGAGCACCTGCGAAAGACAAGAACACATACCTGGCGAGATAACCAGGTCCTCAGAGGGACGTAACAAGACACATAATATCATGCCAATAACTGAATAAATAAAAGCTCAACAGAAAAGTATATATGACTACTAAAATAAAGGTCCTTAACCATTCTATGTGATCATGCAATTTGAAGACAACGTTCCACACAAGGGCTCCCGAAGCGAGAAACACGGCACGTTAGCGTTTCAACCAAGGCACTAGTGGCGTCTAGAGAAAAGTAAATGCACGACCCATTAGCACTCGAGCGAGAACTAAGGGGCGTCTAGAGAAAAATAAATGTACGGCCACTAGCTCTTGGGTGAGTCACTAACGGCAACTAGAGGAAAGTAAATGCACGGCACATTTGTGTTTCAACCGAGGCACTGGTGGCATCTAGAGAAAAGTAAAGGTGTGAAAGCCCCTGCGCCTAATAGCTGTCTTCACCCTCCCCATGCACTACTCGTGCTGAATCCACATCATGACATTTCCTAATAACTGCTAAGTCGCTAAGTCTTCTAGACAACCATAACTATTTTGCAGTTATTGCCTATCGCACGGCATGTGCGCACCGATGGCCAGTCGATACGTACGTCCGAGATCTATATGAGAACCGTGACTCGTGATACACAAGTGTCGGGCCAATGAATGCGACACAAACAAAGGTGGTCCCTTAACTCTAAGCCATATGCAACTAAAATATAATAATTTGCAAGTACAATTTATATTTTTTAGAATAAGTAAAAACATACATGATATTGAGCAAGAAATTAAACAGTGAAGGCAAGGTGTCTTGCCTGGTAGGACGCCTGGTGTGCTGCAATGATCAATGTGGCACGAACTACGACTTCGGTGCAACAACTAAGCAAGATGACCTCTGACAGTGGCACAGACAGTTCCATTGGGTCCAGAAGGGTCAAGTTAGTTAGGGTGGACATAAGGTAGTTGCGAAATGGGCGAAGGAATAGGAATAATAGGACTGGTTACGGACAGGAGGAAAATAGAAGAAATTTGCGTAAACAATACTTATAATATTTTTAGAAAATATTTATAATACGCGAAAACTAGATTTTTATGAGTTGAAATATTCTTAGAAAATTACTTAAAATATTAAAAATCGTTCTACGCTAAATTTCTCTAGTTTGTAAAAATATGCTTCTAGATAAAAACTACACTCCATAAAAGAAAACACATTTAAGTAAATATTCAAAAAATATTAATAAATAAATAAAAACTATATCTTTGTCAAGTATATCTTTAGATAGATCCTTGAAAATCTAGAAAATTTTATTAGGACAAATCCTAATTTTGTCAAACTTAATTTAGGTCCAAAACCAATATATATATATATATATTTTATATATATATATATATATATATATATATATATATATATATATATATATATATATATATATTTAAATACATAAGATATAAATTTTCCAAAATAATATTTAACCTCCGTACTACTAATAGTAATACACATAATGATAGTAATAAAATACGTAATAATTTTTATACATATATATTTTCAAAATTTTATTCCAGTAATCATACAAAAATAATAATAATAATAATAATAATAATAATAATAATAATAATAATAATAATGATTAACAAAACCCAAAAAGAAAAGAAAAGAAAATAAATAAATAAATAAATGAAAAATAATAATAATAATAAAACTTAACAAGCTGGTTCTCCTGAGGAGAACACTTCTCAGTATACAAACAAAGCTGGCTTTTCCTCCTATACTAAGTAAAATAATAATAATAACAAAAAGAAAAAAACATATAAATAAATAAATGAAAAATATTAAACGAAGCTGGTTCTAACACTAAAACAGCAAACGAACAACTGTTCACAAAAAAACAGTTTAAGAAAGGAAGAGAGAGGAGAGAGAGGGGGAGAAGGAGAGTGAGCGAGAGAGAGGTGAGCGAGAGATCGGGAGTAGAGGAAGGGAGGGGCGACCGGCGCTCAGCAACACAGGCGGTGGCCTGGCACCGGCGGGGGAGGGGTGCGCTACAGATCGGAGGGGGGGTCTGTGAAGGGGCGGAGTGCGGCGGGAGACTGGCGGAGAGATTGGGTTTTCCAGCGGCGGCAAGGGTTTCGGGGGTGGAAGAAGGAAGGCGGACGGGAGAGGGAGGCGCTGGGTGCGGAGCGGCGCGGGAGGGTTTCGGGAAGAGGGCGGCGTACGGTGGAGGGAAGGAAGTCGGGAAGGAGGTGAGGGTGTTCGGGCGGCGCGGCGCTCCGACGTGAGGGGCAGGCGGCGCGCGGATAAGGTCGCAGAAGGGGAGGATGCTCCGGTCAGCCGACGCGGAGTCGGTCATGATCGCCGAACTTGGAGGTCGATGGCTGATCCCCTGGCCATCCAGTTGACGGCGGCACCCGGGGCGGCGGCACCGCACGGAGGGGACAGACGCGCGCGGGAGTCACGGCAGACACGCACGGAGGTCATCGCCGTGGACGGTCCGGAGAGGGTCTGGGCTTGACGCCGGCGACGAGGCATCGAAGTCAGGTTAGGCTTTTTGGTTATTTTTTGGTTTTAAATTTCTGGTGGGTTTTGGTGCTAGTGTTGATCCGTTGATGGCTCTGGAGGAGATGGTCGGTCCGGTGGTGGGGTGATGCTGGTGATGGCTCGGTGGCTTGGTCGGGGTGTGCTCGGGGTGTGCTCGGGTGAGCTTGGAGGAGATGGTGCTGGTTAGGTTAGGGATCAGGATTAGGGCTTGGGATTTCCTTTGGTCGCCGGCGTTGGCGCCGGTGACGGTGGTGGTCGACTGGACGGGTCGGGCTGGCTGGGGATTTGGTGATAGTGGCGGTGTTCGTGGTAGTTGTGGATGGCTGGGAGTAGCGGTTGACGGAGGCGGGGTTGAGTTTGGATGAGTCGTGTCGGGTGTGTCCGATACGACGGGGACGGAGGTTCGGATCTGTCGGACCCGGGGTGGAGAACTGTATTTGTATAATAAAACACATAGTGGATGGGACACGGACACGGTCATGGACACGATACACTCACTTTGTGGTGGAAAAATTTGTGGAAGATTAATTGTTGTGGATCAATAATGAATTGGAGGAGTACCTGCCTATTTATAGGATATGGAAATTCCCAATAAGATAAGGATTAGGATTGGTTTAAAACCCAAGTAGATAATTTACCATTTAATTTAAAATTATTTAAATCCAAATCTAAATATAAATCCAATTCCAAATGCAAATCAAATTTAAATCTAATTAAATTCTTGGTTTAAAATCAATGGGATAATTCAAATTTCAAATGTTTTACTATTTAAATAAATCCATAAATTCAATTGAAGATTTAAATCGTCACAATAATTTTAAAATATCTTTTCCCAAAAATACAATATAATAATAATTTCAAAAATAATATTATTATTTAAATGCACTAATAAATAATTAAAATAATTTCTATGAAGAATATTATTTATTATTAGTAACTGCTATAAACGAAAAGGCTATCATAATTAAAATCGTAAACTTGAAAACAATAGCTATAAATAATTATTGTCTATATTTCTTTGAAACTATAAAAATAATAAAAATAATATTTTTCAAAAATATGTACGCTCGCACATATTCGCATTCGTCGAGCAATTACGAAAGACGAACCTTCGCACACGACATATAATACGACTACGTGACGTACAATACAAAATTTTTAATCAGTACTAAATTTAATAAATAAAAAAATAGTAGAAATTTAGGGGTTTTACAACCATGGCGACTACTACCAGTTAAGACAACCACCGCCGCCACCATTTCCACTCACCTCTAATACGACTGAGCCGACCACCCTCCACGAGGGCTTCGTGCGCCGCGTTGCCGGTCTCCTCCACCGGCCGTCCCTTCAGTCGCGTGCATCCCTCGACCTCCTTCCTCTCGTACTCGCTCTCCCTCTTCCTTTTCGTGTTCCCTTCGCCACCGGACCGCCTCGCCGTGTCTTCACCAAAACCATCGAGTCCGCCTCGACCGACGGCGGCGGAAAAACCCACTCCGATCGCCCCATGGCAGGAACCCTCGTGCGCCGGCCTCGTCGAACCGCGTCGAGCTCCGCCTGGAGCCGCACCCTCCGCTCTCCTCCTCCCCTTTCCTTTCCGCGCAGCCGAGCCCATGTTTCTCCTTTCCGCTCCCGCCGACCACTCGCCCCACTCCCTCTCGATCTCCCCGTCTCCCTCTCTCTCCCCTCACTAATTTGCTTTTCCTTTCCCTTCTCTCTCTCTCTCTCTCTCTCCCACTCTCTTTACATTGGCACAGCAGCTGCTGTTTTTCCCTATTTTAAGTATTTTTCTTAGTTCGTTTTCTTTTATCTTTGTTTTTTTATGAGTTATTATTATTATTATTAGTAGTAGTAGTAGTATTTTACTATCAATTATTTTAATTATTTGTATCATATTACATTATTTTGTTTTACTAAGTAGCTTTATATTTTTGTTGTTTTATTATTATTGTTATTATTTTAAATACAATATGCATGCTTGTGAGTATACATTAGATAATTTTATGATTTCTATTATCATATAAATATGTAAATTATTCTAAATTATTTTGTAACATAAATATAAATTGGGCTTGGTCCAACAATATTAAAAAGAGTTTTGATTATTAATTTTATAATACTTTGGATTTTAGTTCTATTGGATTATCTTAAAATTATTACTAGTATATATTGGTGGTACCTTAAAAATGAGCCTTTGACCAAAAATCTATTTATATTATTTTTTGACTGTAATATTTTCTATCTAAGTGTAGTATAGTTTGATATAAAAATAATTTTTTCGTGACTTTCAATATTTATCTAAAACTGTTTTTACTAATAAAATATAGTTTTCAAATATAATAAATATTTTTCCTAACTAGTTATTTATTTACTTTTCTTTGATTTCAAACTCTTGACCCTTGCTCGTCATATTCCTACCTTCTTGCAAATCGTAAACTTCTTTATATCATTCCTAGCTAATTTGGCTATTCCGGACTCAATGACACGGTCCGTCCCATCGATGGAGATCATCTTGCGTACTTTTGGCATCTACGACTACTTTGTGCCAACACAGTCATACGCGCATCAACTGCAACCAACTCAAGTCTATGCCATCATCCGAGGTTGTCATGCATAGTTGCAACATCGCAATCATAATCCGTGCCATCTTGATCATTGCAGCACCACCTCAGGCGTCAACCAGGCAAGTATACCTTGCTAATTAACTGTCAATTATTTATTTTCTGCATTATTTACTTTGTTTCATATTGTTCGTTTCCTTTGTTATAAACTGCGCGTCCAAGCCACACTTGGGTGCAAGCGACTTTATTAGTCGTTTTATTTTACTATATGCATGTTAACTTAGTTGTAGTGGACTACCCTCCTATTGCGGGATATTTTTATATCTCTGCTGGCCATGACACTTAAACTACACGGTTTGAGGCATTTTATTAGGGGCACGACTTATTGACTAGCTATCTCTAAAGTCGTGTGACGGATAGATGATCGTAACTGCTATGACTAGGGTTTTAGAGACTCAAGCAGTTACAAAACTGGACGAGCCATGGTCATGACTTGAACAGTATGGGAAATATTGGGGGAGGACAGTCGCTAGTGCGTATGGGAATCCAAACAGGTAAACCACAGTCTTCGGATGGAACTGTGGCAATTTATTTGCAGATGCCCTCTGACGTTTTAGACGTTACAGACGGATACAGATGACTGGATGCCAGTTACGTACACATAGCCTAAAATCCCACCCATGCGCATGAAAGTTGTCCTCTAAATTGCACATTAGGTGGTTAGAATCTCCTTTGCATATTTATGTCTAGGGTAGTCTTTTATATATTATTTTATTATTCTGACAGTTCATATTAGCTTGTTCTTCTTGTATCTTGCTACGTCCGTCTGAGGACCTGGTGATCTCCCAGGTGTATGTTTCATGATTTCTTACAGGTGCTCTAGCTAAGGCCATTCCTTCCTTCGTGATGATTGCTCTTGGATTCGCCATTGCTCTCGCTTGCTAAATTCTTTTCTTGTATATTTTTCCATATTTAATTTGGGACTGGGGCGTTACAAAAGTTGGTCGAGTAACCCTTAGTTCACAAGTTGGATGTGTCAGCTGATGATTTAGTAGCAAAGGGCCGCGAGACGGCGATATGATTGAGTCTCCTTGAGTTGCGAGGCACGGCCTCAACAAGGGTTTGTAGCACGGTCACACGAAAATGGAGCCACATCACGTAGTTGCGTCTCTGATTCTAAGCCGTAAGGCAAATACGACTCGATAGGTTAACGTTGTTGGCACGAGAAGGGTCTTGAGGCAAGGTATGAGTTAACGTTGTCGTTGCAAGCACGAGATGGTCTAGAGACACGGAATAGGCCAAGGCGTCGGTCCTAAAACTGAATCCTAAGACAAGAGTAGAAAGACAATCATAAAGGGGACTAAGTTGCACAAAAGTAAATCAAACGTGTCAGGTTTGTATGGGTGGGCGAGAAGCTCATTCCACCAGTACAGTTGAGTACTGACACCCACGTAGTTTACATGTGCAGGCACAGGTAGAAGCTCGTGGTGCGGAGCTTGCTTGGATGCGTCGAGGCACGGAGTTCCTTGGCGATTCGAAGCGCACGGCCGCATGGAGTAAAGACTTATACGGGACATACTGTATGGACGTCGCCTTCCGAAGCTTCTGCTGGATCAAGACTTGTATTTGAGAAATGAGAGAGAGCTGAGTGACTTGTAATGTAAGCTTGAGTGAGCTTGAGAGACTTGTAATATTGGACTTGCGCCCATTGTAATCTTTGTATCAATATCAATAAAGAGCTTTCTGTTGAATAACTTGTGTTTGTTCTAAATTTCCGCTGCATGTTCAATGTCTCTGCATGGGACTTCTGTACGACGACCCCGTCGTAGCTGCTGAAATCGGCCGTTATGGAACCCGCCTTACACGAGCGAAATATAGGCTCGTGCGGCATCACGCCTTAGCGAGGACGATCGCTCCTACGGGAGCGGGGCGCGACATAATAGTATCAGAGCACGGCTTTACGTCCTTGGACTATCGATTGAATTCTTTAACTTCGATGTTTTCACAAAACTCTGTTGCTTCCGCAAGTTATTATCGTTGGTTCGCTCTCTCTCAAATGTCCCACGGGATGTCCATATAATAAGTCTATCTATTTTACAAAATATAGGAGAAACAGTTTTTGACAAGAAACAAAAAGATGGTTTGCGTAAGCACGGTTGGCTAAGTCGGGCTGGAAATATACACCAAAGTTGTGTCGATCTTAGCAAAGTCGAGTGCGGGATTCGTAGTGTTCGAGATAGAATGAGTTGAACTCGATTGAGTAAATATGGGATGACTGTCAATAGGGGTGCTATTGAACGACGATGTTATTATCGGTGCGATATAAGGTGAGCGTGCTTGGAAATTGAGGAATGGTTCGAACGGAAAACTTGATGAAATCGATTTTGATTTGAATGATAGTTTCGAGGATTTGTTGAATGACTTTATTCCTGAGTGGTGTATGCGATAGTCTCTGGAATGTCAATCGACCGAATAAGGATGCAGGGCGTCGGTGAGTCTATCAGCAAGCATCGTGTGTATGCAAAGCCAGAGATTGAGTATCATTGAACAAGTTATAGTCTTGGGATTTGATGAGTCGATTCGAACAACCTAGAAATGGACGTGCACGAAATGTGCACGGGGTAGAAGATTGTGCGAAGTATGAAACACGAAAATGATTGAGTAGGTGAAATCGAATCGAAAAAAAGTTAAGGTGTAGCGAATGGATAACTTGATCGAGGAAATTGATAGGGATCGTCTACAAAAAGTTAGCACGACGGAAAGATAGCGTGCATAAAAATGTTAAATTTTGAAGTTACGCGAATGACTCTGAGGATTGGATTGAATATTGTTCGATGATTTGAGTTAGTAAAGGGATGATGCGAATTGGAGAAATAAGTTGGTCGATGACTTAAGATTAAGGGATAAACGAATACGTAAATTTGGGTTTGAGGAATTTGATGCTATGAATGATTCGAGGGATAATGATCAAACTTGAATTTGAATGTCGAGGAGATTATCCAGTCGGACGATAGCATCATTCGCACGACTCAAAATTTGGTTGCAAAGGAAGATCGTCAGGTTACGCATATCATCGATGGTATTGAGGTGTATCAAAGATCGATATACGATAACTCGGGGGCACTCTGACTCGGCGAATGATGATCGTGCAAGTGTTATTGTTCGGTTAGATGCTATACTTAGGATTTTGATCAAGACGAATGTTGGATGAAAATAAAAATGTCTTGATGGTTGCGTTGATAACCACAACGTCGACGATCTTGTCTTGCGCGAGCGCAACTCTAGCCTCGCACATGCGTCGTATTGGATTTGGGAAGGTTTTTTCATGTGAGCGTGAGATGGTGATTCATGTCGCGGGAATGATTGAACTCGAAAAATCAGGACGCGGCAACGTTGATTGTCTCGACTTGTCGGTTTGATGCGAAGAAAAATTTGAGAATGTTACGACTTGCGATTGATGAATAAAATAAACTTGAGGATTGAGTAGGTCCAATCCGCACATCGAGAATGAATTAGTCTAGATGCAAAATAAGAGTTACGTCCCGATAAGGATGATTATCCCGTGGGAGCGTGCACGGTGATTCATGCCCACCGTAGAAAATCTAACTCGCGTGAGATCGGAGCGCAACTTATTGTTAAGTTAGACGACCTCATGATCGAATACGTAAATTGGGATAAATGACTTAGGGAATATGAAACGTGAATTATGGTTTAGCGACTAAATTGTGTCATAGCGTTCTTGAATTGAGAAGGATTGATAGACGAACTATATCGAACGTGTTTGAAGAGATAGACTATACGAAGATGGTTTGTTGAACGAACGATATTGAGATGTCGTAGAATTGGTTGAACGTAAGTTGTCGTATGATGGCTTTGCTGAATGACTCGGACCCCATACGACGAATGTTGGGATGCGCGTAGGGAATCGATGCTCGATGTTTAAAAATCGGAGTGATGCGAGCTTGGGTAGAAAATCCCATACCATCGATTTGGTTTGACCTTAGAATGGAGTCAGTGTTGATATTGTTGTTTGGAAACTATGATTCCAGTACTGACGGAAAGACATAGCCTAGCAGTTAGGCAGACGTTCGAGTGCGAAATGGTAGGATTGTGGAGGCACCACTCGCGAGTATCGGTTGACATGCACGTATATCAGAGACGTCCAAATATGTGCACGATCTGACTCGAGTGGTGATGGTGGATTCTCTATCACGAGGCTTGGCTGAAATGCATGTATTTTAGGGATGTCTAGAATATGTGTACGATCCAACTAAGTGATACGTTGAATCAAGTGAGACTTGAGGAATGGGAAAGTTTCGAGGATTTTGAGATCGTGAGTTTAGAAGAAAAAGATTGAGGGTAGCACGAGCGTGGCTCGGATTTGAGAAATGCATAGGCGTAGTGTGTGCGAGAGTTCTTAAATGTTGAGTAAAGTGATCAGTCGATAAGTGTACTCAGTTAGTTTCGAGGACGAAACTTTTTCTGAGTGGTATATGATGTAGTGCCCCGTCCCGCTCAGTCAATTGGAGAAATCAAAACGCCGACGGCATTCAGACTTAGCCTTTCAACGGCTACTCGAAGACATTGTTCGGTCGAAGCGACCGCTCGCTCAGGTGGGGTAGTTTCGGTGAACTTGCCTCATCTTAGCCTTCACATAATAAATTGCATATTTTCAACTTGCACAAGTTGTCACGACCCGTACCCTGGAGTAAGGGCACGAGACGTGGGTACGTCCAGCCTACGCCGCAGTGTCGGCGGTAGAATATTGTCCTAGGTCACAACATCTAACAATATATCTCTAAGCAGTTTATACTCCCCGAATGGAGGTAACATAACATTAAAACTCAATCACAACTAAGGAAGAGATAGCACGATATGAAATAAAACTCAACGAAATAAATAGATGAAATAGTAGTAGTCTAAGATAATCCCAGTAATATCCAGAAAATACAACTCAGCTACAGCATGAAAGAATATATACATCTCAGAATAAGTCTAGCTAAACATGTCTCATGACTACAAAGGAAGATAAGCCTAACTAATCTAAACTAGGCAATCGGGGTGATATCCTCAGCTAGAGCTGGGTCCTCCTGAGGGTCCAGCTCACAGGTGTCATCTAAGGCTGCCCCGTAGAAAGTGTCCAGGCAAGCCTCCACCTCGTCCTCTGTAATATTTTCAACAGGTCCAGTCAGGACAGGAGCGAGTACAGTACATCTCAACAGTTCATAGCATGTTAGAAAATATAAACATGCAGTAAGATACAAGTACTGAAAGAAGTACAGTATGTAAACAGAGAAAGAGCTGTAACAGAATATCTACTATAATAGAGACTAACAGTGGCTAGTAAGTCAATGTATAATATGGACATGTAAATGGCATATGAGATTCTGATAAGATACTATGGAAGAGATTCTGATAAGATACTACTGGTGTATTATTCACATGTCCAATTCTACTCCCCCGTACCCCAATCAATACACAAGGATCTAAACAGGTTATGTTATTGTACATGATATCACATGGGAGCCCATGAAAGGGTGCACATGATAGTATACATGGGGGCTCCGTGAACATGAGAGCATAAGATTCACAGGAGTGTACATGTATAATAAAAGCACAGGAGTACATGATGAAAGTGAAACACACATGACACAATGTACCCGATGCTTCCGAGGGGGATAACATCGCATGTAGAGATCCATATAGTACCAATCCGTGTGACCATCGTGACAGTACAAGTAAAGTAATCTACTACAGAAAATAATTCTAAGCAGGATATAAAATGATCAGAGAATGTACTCGCCTGTATCTGAGTGTCCAATATGAAACGTACTGTCCAAGGAGTGGTGTATGGCTCCTAATCAGAACAGCACAAGGCACAACAAGTCCAGGATAGTAAAATGAAGTTCTACTATGCATTCTACATGATACTAGGTCAATCTAGGCCAAAGTCAACTCTTGGTCAACTCTGGTCAACCCTAGAAGTCAAACTAGGTCAACCAAGTCTAAATTAGGCCAAACTAGTCTATACTAACCTACACTAGCTAGCACAACCCTAACCAGGCTATGCAAGCCTATACTAGCTATAACATAACATAGCTAGTAGCTATTACTAGAATACATTTAACAAGTCTACATAATCATCATTACACCTATTGATTAAACACTTTACATAGCCCATATTACAGTACATTAGGACACCACATATATATATATATATATATATATATATATATATATATATATATATATATATATATATATTTCTAGGCTAAGTACTATACCTATAGATATACATCACATATAGTACATATGTATACACATTATACATAAAGCATTGCACACACCACATATATAGATATTCATATCTAATATGTACATACATGTGCACATAGAGAGAGGGAAGGCCTCTGTGTGTGTAGGCAGGAGAGTAAAATGTGTGAGCAGTGTGCAACATGACTTTTGTGTGTGTATGAGTGTAGCTGTGTGTGTGTGGAAAGGTAACAATGTGCAGGAATACAAAACAGTGAAGAGAGAGGAGAAAGTGTGTGTGTGTATGACATGTTGTGTCAACAGAGTTATGTGTGAGATGAGTGAGGGTGTATAGGAATGTAATGTGTGTGTGTGTGCTATACAGTGAGGCAAAGTGTGTGTTAAGGGTCAACTGTTAAGGAAATGGGGAGGAAAGTATATCATTCCCAGGTTTTGAAAACTGGAATTCAAAGCTCAGGTTGTACAGTGAGAGCATTGGTAATTCAGAAATGTAGGAAAATGTAGGATACCTAAAATCTTCAGGAAAAGAAAAAGGAACTCAGGTTTGAGTTCAAAACATCAAAGCAATCTCAGTTTGCCTATTTCAGACTTTGAAAACAGTCTTAAAACTTCCCATTTTATTTCAACATCAAAACACAACCAAAATCCCCCAAAATTTGCACACAGGTAGATTACTTATAGGAGAATAATGTTAGGGACTTAAACATGAGATTAACAACATTTAAATGGGTTAATAGATCGACCAAAGTTCGATATAAAACTGGAAAATAAACTGAGATATGCTAGGTATCAGTAAAAATGGGAAAATGGAGATTAATGGTTTAAATCATTCTAAAATGTAAATCAAATGGTTGGTAACACATACTAGATATGTGCACGTATCATACAGGCCAATTCGTGTCCACCATAGCCGGATACGGTGTGTCCACATCACAGAAACCCAAAACAGTGTAATTGCTACTGCACTGCAGTGCAGTCTCGTGCACAAGTGCACGCGTGTCGTACACTCGACACAGAGCAAACCAAGCCTCGTGCTCACCAACCTAGGTTCGCCTAGGATAGGTCTTCGTGTCCCTCACCCTGATTCGTTTCGTAGTGCGTCGTATCCAGGGTTATCAACCCGTGTCAGTGGCCATAAAGTCGACTGAACGACTCATTGTAAAACCAGTGCACTCTATATTAAGTGTCCTATATGACACGAGAGGTCATGCCACTTGGGGAGTGTCATGTTAGATACTGCCCCAATGTGTCCTTAAAATCTCACGTGTCCTCGTGCTGTGTCCAAGGCGCAATCGCCCCCGAGCAGCAGGACAGTGCAGTCCCGCACGCGCGCGGTGTGTCCCCGTGTCCAAAGCGACCAGACACAAAACAATTATCAACTCAGTCTACAAAAAACCAATAAACAATACAAAAACCTAATTTTCTATTCAAAGGTTTTCCAAAAACCAGATCGAAATCCCCTCTTGGGCATTTCGATAAACACCTAGACTATGCTACTGATACGTGTCCAAATGGGCACGAAACCCATGATACCCGACACGAACCCTATCCAGACTCTTAGGGGACCCTTAGGGCTTCCTATTCATGAAGACAAATTGAAAATCCATGGAGTATTGAGAGATTACCTATTCTTGAACTATGGGTAAAAAAGCCCCAAATGGAAAGATTTCCTCAAACTACCAAAATCTCACAAATTGTTTCCTTCCTGCCAACAATCAATACCAACAGCAAGAACAATGATATTAGGATCTAATGCAACTAGTTTGGGGGAAAAAGGACCTAAAATGGATTTATAATGAATTTCTAAAGATAGGAACTCACCTCTTTCTTCTTGAAATAATTTTCCTAGGAAAGTGAGGCTAGCCCTAGATTTTAGGAGGGATTTTATAGTGGAGGAATCCCAATGAAACTAGGTGGCCGGCCATGATGGGCTAGGTTAGGGTTTGGTAGTTTGGGCTTTGGGCCAAGTTACATAAGCTATGGTTTGATTTGATTAATAAGGACTCTAAATCATAAGTCATGGCTTATGGCTTTCTAATTTCTATAGCTAAATAGGTTCTAATGACCAAACCATAGATTAGGCTAGGTTAGACTAGAGTCACAAATCCTAACCAAGCTCATACTAACTAGGATTAGCTCCTAGGTTGATCTACATGGGTCCAAACTAGCCAAAATCAATCTAGTCCAAACAATTCCAAAAATAATTACTAAAAATTCTCATAAATTCTAATTAATTCTAATAAATTTAAAATACCCCAAAAATGTCAAAAATACCCTCATACTAGAAATATGGTAGTGACAAATCTACCCTCCTTAAAAAATTTCGTCCTCGAAATTGAAAGGCGAAATACAACTGATGAGAAGGATAGAAAGCATACCTCACGGTCCAAAAAGATAAGGGTAGCGCTCGCGCATCTCATCCTCCCGCTCCCAGGTAGACTCTCCTGGAGAATGATGCCTCCATGCGACGCGAACCAAGGGTATCACCTGGTTCCTCAGAACCTTCTCCCGTCGATCCAGAATCTCTACTGGCTGTTCTGGATAGCTGAGAGAAGGCCCAACCTCTATCTGTGAATGATCGAGCACATGGCTAGGGTCAGTCACGTACCGTCTCAATTGCGATACATGAAATACGTTATGGACCCCCACTAGTACAGGCGGCAAGTCTAGCCTGTATGCAACGTCACCGACTCTCCCGCTGATAACGAAAGGGCCGATGAAGCGCGGGCTAAGCTTTCCGCCTCCACCGAAACGTATCGTACCACGAGTCAAAGATATCCTCAAGAAAACCTGGTCTCCAACCTAATCACAAGCAATGTCTCAATTAATTAATAAACAAACATGATCAAAAAATCACAAACAAACAAACCTAAATCTAATCATACTCTAATCTGTACCTCAAACTCCAAGGGTCTCCGGTGGCTATCGGCCCAGTGCCGATGTCTGTCCTGTGCCACGCGAAGTCTGTTCCTAATGAGCTTCACCTTCTCGGCCGCATCAACAACCATCTCTGGCCCCAGTAAAGCTCGCTCACCAACATCATCCCAGGATAAGGGTGTACGGCACCTACGCCCGTACAGAGCCTCGAAAGGTGACATCTCAATGCTGGCCTGGAAACTATTATTGTAAGCAAACTCCACCAAATGAAGATGATCCTCCCAAGAACCTCCAAAGTCCAGGACGCACGTCCGCAGCATATCCTCAAGGGTCTAAATAGTCCGCTCTGACTGTCCGTCCGTCTGGGGGTGGTATGCAGTACTAAACTTGAGCTGAGTGCCCAAGCTGGTCTGCAGACTCCTCCAGAAATGGAAAGTAAAATGGCTATCCCGATCTGAGATGATGCTAACCGGAACTCCATGAATCCTGACTATCTGCCGCATATACAACTCCGCCAGCCTCTCTGTAGACGTACCCACTTTGAATGGCAAGAAGTGGGCCGATTTGGTCAACCTGTCAACGATGACCTAAATTACGTCTTTCCTTCCTGGTGTGCGCGACAATCCTGATACGAAGTCCATCGTGATATGCTCCCATTTCCACTCGAGAATGGACAGCGGCTGCAACAATCTACCGGGCCTATGTCTCTCTGCCTTGACCTGCTGACAGACCAAATACCTAGCCATGAAGCGAGCCACCTCCCGCTTCATTCCTGACCACCATACATGCTCCTGCAGATCTCGGTACATCTTGTTGGCACCCGGGTGTATAGAGTACTGAGATCTGTGGGCCTCCTGCATAACCTGCTCCCTGAGATCTCTACTGGGCACACATAACCTGGAACCGTGCCTCAAGGCACCATCCTCTGCAAGAGAAAACTCGCCCTCCAACAATCCTGCTCAAACCTGCTCTCGGAGACACCGCAGAGCAACGTCCTCAAACTGTGCCGACTTGATCCTCTCCACAAAGTCTGACTGAATCTGCATCCCCCATAGCTGCATCTGCACTCCGGGCACGATCACCTCAATCCCAAGGCTCTCCAAGTCGGCAAGCAAATGTCGATCCATGGTCAAACACATGGCTGTCGGATACCTACTCAAGGCATCGGCAACCACGTTGGCCTTTCCTGGGTGATACTGCAGTAGGATATCAAAATCCTTCATCAACTCTAGCCACCTGCGCTGTCTCATGTTCAACTCCTTCTGAGTGAACACATAGTTTAAGCTCTTGTGATCTGTGAAGATCTCCACCCTCTCACCATACAGATAATGCTTCCACAGCTTCAGAGAAAAAATCACCGCTGCCAGCTCCAGGTCGTGGGTAGGGTAGTTCTTCTCATGGGGACACAATTTTTTGGAAGCATAGGCAATTACCTTCCCGTGCTGCTGCAACACACAACCCAGCCCCTTCCCTGAAGCATCACTATAAATAGTGAATCCACCTGATCCTGAAGGCAACGTCAGAATCGGAGCTGTCGTCAGCCGCTTCTTCAACTCATCAAAAGCTGCCTGACACTCATCTGACCATACATACTCAGCATCCTTCCAGGTCAACCGTGTCAGCGGCTCTGCAACCCGGAAGAAATCCTGCACGAACCTTCGATAGTATCCTGCCAGCCCCAGGAAACTCCTGATCTCTGCAACTGAAGTTGGCGCTGCCCATGCCTCAACTGCTACAATCTTCTTGGGGTCAACTGAGATACCATCTCCAGTCACCACATGCCCCAAGAAGTCCACCCGATCCAAGAAGAACTCACATTTGGAGAGCTTCCCGTAAAGCTGCTCCTTCCTGAGAATCTCCAACACTATTCTCAAATGCTCCTCGTGCTCCTCCTCAGTCTTGGAATATACCAAAATATCATCTATGAACACCACCACAAACTGATCCAGATACTGATGGAACACCTTGTTCATCAGGTTCATAAACACTGCGGGTGCATTGGTTAGCCCAAACGGCATAACCAAAAACTCGAACTGCCCGTACCGCGTCCTGAAAGCGGTCTTGGGAATATCCTCCCCCTTCACCTTCACCTGGTGATATCCCGACCTCAGATCAATCTTGGAAAATACCCGAGCTCCGCTCAACTGGTCAAATAGATCGTCGATCCGCGGTAGTGGGTATTTGTTCTTGATCGTGAGGTTGTTGAGTGCCCTATAGTCAATACACATGCGTACTGACCCATCCTTCTTCGGTACGAACAACACTGGTGTACCCCACGGCGATGAACTCGAGCGGATGAAGCCCTTGCCCTGTAGCTCATCCACCTGCTTCTTCAGCTCCACCAGCTCGCTGTTGTTCACCCGATAGACATGCTGAGAGATGGGTTCCGCTCCTAGAACTAAGTCTATCGAGAACTCTATGTCTCTGTCTGGTGGCAGTCCCGACAGCTCCTCTAGGAAAACATCCATATACTCTGCTATCAAGGGGTGTGGAATCGTCTGCTCCTCGACCGAAACTCCACAGAAGACTCCGCTGCTCTGCTCTGCCTGACGTCTGGAGTACTCGAACTCTGGCTCCCCCGGTGCTCTGAAGAGAACTCTACCCCCTCTGCAATCAATGCTAGTGTAGTGCCTGCTCAACCAATCCATGCCTAGTACTATATCATAGTTCGGTAATGGCATTACGAGCAGGCTCACCTCCAACTCACGGTCTCCTAAAACTACTCTCCGACCCTTACAAACATCACTCACGAGGATAATGCCACCCCCGGTCGTGATCTTGTAAGTCCTAGGCAACGATTCAGCTATGATACCGTGTCTAATCGCAAAAGATACTGATATGAAGCTATGCGAAGCACCAGAATCGAATAATGCAAATGCTGGACTGGAGTCGAGTAGAATCGAACCTGCAATCAGCTCTCCTATCGCCTCTGCATCCTCTGCTGCCATGGCGAAAGCTCGCCCCTGCTGGCCTCCCCTGGCCTGCTGCTGGTGCTGGACGAACCTCTGCTGCTGCGTCGGCAGGGTTGGTCCCCTCTGCTGGCCTGCTGCTGCTCTGGCTCCTTCTCCCTGGGCTACTAGTGCTATACGGTACTCCCTCATCTGGTGGTCTGTCGTTCCACAAATAAGGCACTTTCCGAGCCTCTTCCTGCACTCGTTCCATCCATGCCCTGGCTTCTTGCAGAAGGTGCAACTGACTGTCTGGTGCCTGGGTGCCTGATGCTGAAACTGCTGCTGGTGAACTGGCCTCTGCTGAATCGGCTGCGGCTGAAACTGCCTCTGCTGCTGATGCTGAAAGTGGGGCCTCTTGGCTTGGCCCCCGCTGCTGCTGCTGCCCCCAACTGGGTCTCGCCCCCTCTTGAGCCTAAGCTCAAGATCATCCTCTGCTAGCAAGGCTCCCGTCAAGATCTCCTCGAACGTAGCATCCCGGTTGCCCTTGGTCAAGGACTTGACCTCCTTGACTAGACCCTTCCGGAACCTCTGGTCCTTTGTCGTCTCGCTCAAGCCCTCCACAAACCTGCTGAGGCGGCCAAACTCCCTGACGTACTCCTCCACTGAGAGACTCCCGTGGACCAGGCTCTCGAACTGCGACTCCAAGGCTCTAAGTGCTGAATCTGGGAAGAACTTCTTCTTGAAGAAGTCCTTGAACTGCTTCCAAGTCTGCCCAGGTACCCCCACCCTGGGGTCTGACTGATACCAGGTGCGAGCAAGATCTCACATCCGGCTAGCTGCAGCCTCGATCTGAAGATCTGCTGGTATCTTGGCCAAGCGGAAGATATCCTCTATATGCTCGATCCACTCATCGGCATATAGGATCCCCTCTGTCCCCAAAAAGTCTCTGGAGCTCATCTTCTGAAACTGCTCGATCTTCGGTGTCCTCGGCTGCTGCACCACTGGTCGAGCTGCGGCTGTCGTGACGGCCAACTCCATGTCTTTGTCCTATCGAGCCTGCTGTCTGTCCATGAACTGCTGGAAATACGCGAACATCTTAGCTGCGTCCATGTATCTTGGAGGCGGTGGCTGCTGGAAGGGATCCTCTGGAATGACCGGGTCCTGCCTCCGAGTCGGTGGATGCATACCCCCTGCTGCGGCTGCCGAGGTCTCAACACGAGCTGAGGTGGCAGGAGCTGCAGTCCCCTGGCCTCGCCGTGCTGGCTGAGAGGTAGCAGTCCCCTCTATAGCATCCTCATGAATGGCACGCTGCGATCTAGTCTCTACCATCCTGAAGATAGACAAACAAGGGTATCAATTTCTGAGAAATAAGCAAAATAACAAAGGCGGACAATTATAATTCAAAGGATCAGCTGACAAAGGATTTAGATGGCAATAAAAGAAATTTTTCTAAAGTGATTGAGTACCTTAAAATTAATGTCCTATATCCTGCTGCAGGCTGTAGTGATACTCTAATTCGAATACCACTACACTTCTAGTCTAGACCTGCATGGGCCACCACTAAAAACGTGTCACGACCCGCACCCTGGAGTAAGGGCACGAGACGTGGGTACGTCCAGCCTACGCCGCAGTATCGGCGGTAGAACGCTGTCCTAGGTCACAACATCTAACAATATATCTCTAAGCAGTTTATACTCCCCGAATGGGGGTGACATAGCAGTAAAACTCAATCACAACTAAGGAAGAGATATCACGATATGAAATAGAACTTAAGGAAATAAGATGAAATAGTAGTAGTCTAAGATAATCCCAGCAATATCTAGAAAATACAACTCAGCTACAGCATGAAAGAATATATACATCTCAGAATAAGTCTAGCTAAACATGTCTCATGACTACAAAGGAAGATAAGCCTAACTAATCTAAACTAGGCAATCGGGGTGATATCCTCAGCTAGAGCTGGGTCCTCCTAAGGGTCCAGCTCGCAGGTGTCATCTAAGGCTGCCCCGTAGAAAGTATCCAGGCAAGCCTCCTCCTCGTCCTCTGCTATATTTTCAACATGTCCAGTCAGGACAGGAGCGAGTACAGTAGATCTCAACAGTTCATAGCAGGTTAGAAAACATAAACATGCAGTAAAGTAAGATACAAGTACTGAAAGAAGTGCAATATATAAACAGAGAAAGAGCTGTAACAGAATATCTACTATAATAGAGACTAACAGTGGCTAGTGAGTCAGAGTACAATATGGACATGTAAATGGCATAGGAGATTCTGATAAGACACTATGGAAGAGATTCTGATAAGATACTACTGGTGTATTATTCACATGTCCAATTCTACTCTCCCGTACCTCAATCAATACACAAGGATCTAAACAGGTTATGTTATTGTATATGATATCACATGGGGGCCCAAGAAAGGGTGCACATGATAGTATACATGGGGGCTCCGTGAACATGAGAGTACAAGATTCACAGGAGTGTACATGTATAATGAAAGCACATGAGTACATGATGAAAGTAAAACGCACATGACACAATGTACCCGATGCTCCCGAGGGGGATAACATCGCATATAGAGATCCATATAGTACCAATCCGTGTGACCATCGTGACAGTACAAGTAAAGTAATCTACTGCAGGAAATAATTCTAAGCAGGATATGAAATGATCAGAGAATGTACTCGCCTGTATCTGAGTGTCCAATATGAAACGTACTGTCCAAGGAGTGGTGTCTGGCTCCTAATCAGAACAGCACAAGTCACAATAAGTCCAGGATAGTAAAATAAAGTTCTACTATGCATTTTACAGGATTCTAGGTCAATCTAGGCCAAAGTCAACTCTTGGTCAACTCTGGTCAACCCTAGAAGTCAAACTAGGTCAACCAAGTCTAAATTAGGCCAAACTAGTCTATACTAACCTACACTAGCTAGCACAACCCTAACCAGGCTATGCAAGCCTATACTAGCTATAACACAATATAGCTAGCAACTATTACTAGAATAGATTTAACAAGTCTACATCATCTTCATTACACCTATTGATTAAACACTTTACATAGCCCATAATACACTACATTAGGACACCACATATTTATATATATATATATATTTCTAGGCTAAGTACTATACCTATAGATATACATCACACATAGTACATATGTATACACATTATACATAAAGTATTACACACACCACATATATAGATATTCATATCTAATATGTACATACATGTGCACATAGAGAGAGGGAAGGCCTGTGTGTGTGTAGGCAGGAGAGTACAATGTGTGAGCAGTGTGCAACGGGACTTGTGTGTGTGTATGAGTGTAGCTGTGTGTGTGTGGAAAGGCAACAATGTACAGGAATACAAAACAGTAAAGAGAGAGGAGAAAGTGTGTGTGTGTATGACATGTTGTGTCAATAGAGTGATGTGTGAGATGAGTGAGGGTGTACAGGAATGTAATGTGTGTGTGTGTGCTATATATTGAGGCAAAGTGTGTGTTAAGGGTCAACTGTTAAGGAAATGGGGAGGAAAGCATATCATTCCTAGGTTTTGAAAACTGGAATTCAAAGCTCAGGTTGTACAGTGAGAGCATTGATAATTCAGAAATGTAGGAAAATGTAGGATACCTAAAATCTTCAGGAAAAGAAAAGGGAACTCAGGTTTGAGTTCAAAACATCAAAGCAATCTCAGTTTGCCTATTTCAGACTTTAAAAACAGTCTTAAAACTTCCCATTTTATTTCAACATCAAAACACAACCAAAATCCCCCAAAATTTGCACACAAGTAGATTAATTATAGGATAATAATGTTAGGGACTTAAACATGAGATTAACAACATTTAAATGGGTTAATAGATCGACCAAAGTTCGATGTAAAACTGGAAAATAAACTGAGATATGCTAGGTATCAGTAAAAATGGGAAAATGGAGATTAATGGTTTAAATCATTTTAAAATGTAAATCAAATGGTTGGTAACACATACTAGATATGTGCACGTGTCATACAGGCCAATTCGGGTCCACCATAGCCGGACACGGCGTGTCCATATCACAGAAACCCAAAACAGTGTAATTGCTACTGCACAGCAGTGTAGTCTCGTGCACAAGTGCACGCGTGTCGTGCACTCGACACAGAGCAAACCAAGCCTCGTGCTCACTAACCTAGGTTCGCCTAGGATAGGTCTTCGTGTCCCTCACCCTGATTCGTGTTCTATTGCGTCGTATCCAGGGTTATCAACCCGTGTCAGTAGCCATAAAGTCGACTGAATGACTCAGTGTAAAACCAGTACACTCTATATTACGTGTCCTATATGACACGAGAGGTCATGCCACTTGGGGAGTGTCGTGTCAGACACTGCCCTAATGTGTTCTTAAAATCTCACGTGTCCTCGTGCTGTGTCCAAGGCGCAATCGCGCCCGAGCAGCAGGACAGTGCAGTCCCGCACGCGCGCGGCATGTCCCCGTATCCAAAGTGACCCGACACAAAACAATTATCAACTCAGTCTACCAGAAACCAATAAATAATACAAAAACCTAATTTTCTATTCAAAGGTTTTCCAAAAACCAGATCGAAATCCCCTCTTGGGCATTTCGACAAACACCTAGACTATGCTACTGATACGTGTCCAAATGGACACGAAACCCATGATACCCGACACGAACCCTATCCAGACTCTTAGGGGACCCTTAGGGCTTTCTATTCATGAAGACAAATTGAAAATCCATGGAGTATTGAGAGATTACCTATTCTTGAACTATGGGTGAAATAGCCCCAAATGGAAAGATTTCCTCAAACCACCAAAATCTCACAAATTGTTTCCTTCCTGCAAACAATCAATACCAACAGCAAGAACAATGATATTAGGATCTAATGCAACTAGTTTGGGAGAAAAAGGACCTAAAATGGATTTATAATGAATTTCTAAAGATAGGAACTCACCTCTTTCTTCTTGAAATAATTTTCCTAGGGAAAGGAGGCTAGCCCTAGATTTTAGGAGGGGTTTTATAGTGGGAGAATCCCAATGAAACTAGGTGGCCGGCCATGATGGGCTAGGTTAGGGTTTGGTAGTTTGGGCTTTGGGCCAAGTTACATAAGCTATGGTTTGATTTGATTAATAAGGACTCTAAATCATAAGTCATGGCTTATGGCTTTCTAATTTCTATAGCTAAATAGGTTCTAATGACCAAACCATAGATTAGGCTAGGTTAGACTAGAGTCACAAATCCTAACCAAGCTCATACTAACTAGGGTTAGCTCCTAGGTTGATCTACATGGGTCCAAATTAGCCAAAATCAATCTAGTCCAAACAATTTCAAAATAATTCCTAAAAATTCCCGTAAATTCTAATTAATTCTAATAAATTTAAAATACCCCAAAAATGACAAAAATACCCTTACACTAGAAATATGGTAGTGACACAAGTAGGCTTAATAATAAAAGAGATGAATCCACATAGCTAAATGGAGTAATCCCGACGGGTCGAATTGATATAGAATATGGAAAGGTCCAACGGTCGTCTTAGAGTTGGTGCACGGCGTGCTGTGAAAATGATACTCGATCCTTCGTTCCGTGGCTTGGGAGAAGGAAAGTTGGTTGAGTAGGCGAAGTTATGAACGTAGCCTAAGTCATAGGCGTCGCCCGCATAAATGCTCGATAAAGCATGTACGCTTCCATGATACAAGGCTTGGCATAGCCTTTGCTCGTCCCTTGAGTTAAGTTGTAGGCTTGGTGAAGTTAGGAAAAGTGATGGCGGTCGACCTAAGTCATTCCAAGCACGGTCCTATGAGTTCTACGGCTGAGTATAGCCACGAAGTCCTACGGTTTCAAAGCTAGTCGTATGGAGTATGAGTTGGGCGATAGTGTCGCATAGAGCACGATGGGCCCAAGACACGATGCACGGACTTAGTGTTTAAGGCATGAACCACGGTTGATTTAATGAGTTGTTGGAGGAAGGACTATCGAATAGGCATTGAGTTGAATGAAATGATATTTCAACATGAAAAGAATGCTCGCGACCGTGGGTCGTCGAGGGGTCCTTGAGGGGTCTCAAGGATAGAAGACTTGAACTTGGTTTTGGAAAGAGATGATAACACTGAGAGTACAATGACTGTGTGAGACGTCAGTTTGAGTGAAGGGTCTTGCATGGTCATTGGACAACTTGTCGACAAGGTAGAGTTTCCCCGTAACGGCAACCCAGGGCCATGGGACCGTTCGGCGAAAAGAAAACATGGTGATAGCTGTGCTGACTCGATAGCACCGGGTTAGTCGGGGACTTCCAGGGGGCTTGCTACCTTGCGCTGGAAGGGTCCCGGCCAACCGCAAGCTATGTATCCATAATAGCTTTTCATGCTAGTGACCTCATATAGATGAGTCGGCACGGGCGGCAATCCGCGAGTGTTCCTTTGGACTGAGTCGAGTATTAGGTGAAGTAAATTAAGAGTCGAGTCGAATGCGTGCTCGGTCAGAAGACAATGTTTGGACCTAAGATTTGGCTGCAACGAAGACACCGTGCTTCAGTACGAGATATGGCATCGAGTCCTATGTTGTCGGCATATAAGTTGCATAGTTATGGTTTGAGTTATCATGAGTTTAAGTCAGGAAATGCTGCAAGTCAAAGTTGGTCGAGTAACCCTTAGTTCACAAGTTGGATGGGTCAGTTAATGATTTAGTAGCAAAGGGCCGCGAGGCGGCGATATGATTGAGTCTCCTTGAGTTGCGAGGCACGGCCTCAGCAAGGGTTTGTAGCACGGTCACACGAAAATGAAGCCACATCGCATAGTTGCGTCTCTGATTCTAAGTCGTAAGGCAAACACGAATCGATAGGTTAACGTTGTTGGCACGATAAGGGTCTTGAGGCAAGGTATGAGTTAACGTTATCGTTGCAAGCACGAGATGGTCTAGAGATACGGAATAGGCCAAGGCGTCGGTCCTAAAATTGAATCCTAAGACAAGAGTAGAAAGACAATCATAAAGGGGACTAAGTTGCATAAAAGTAAATCAAACGTGTCGGGTTTGTATGGGTGGGCGAGAAGCTCATTCCACCAGTATAGTTGAGTACTGACACCCACATAGTTTACATGTGCAGGCACAGGTAGAAGCTCGTGGTGCGGAGCTCGCTTGGATGTGTCGAGGCACAGAGTTCCTCGGCGATTCGAAGCGCGCGGCCGCATGGAGTAAAGACTTATATAGGACACAATGTATGGACGTCGCCTTCCGAAGCTTCCGCTGGATCAAGACTTGTATTTGAGAGATGAGAGAGAGCTGAGTGAATTGTAATGTGAGCTTGAGTGAGCTTGAGAGACTTGTAATATTGGCCTTGCGTCCATTGTAATCTTTGTATCAATATCAATAGAGAGATTTCTGTTGAATAACTTGTGTTTGTTTTAAATTTTCGCTGCATGTTCAATGTCTCTGCATGGGACTTCTGTGCGACGACCCCGTCGCAGCCGCTGAAATCGGCCGTTATGGAACCCGCCTTGTACGAGCGAAATATAGGCTCGTGCGGCATCACGCCTTAGCAAGGACGATCGCTCCTTCGGGAGCGGGGCACGACACTACATGTGACTCACATCTCGTGATACAACAAGTGTCAAGGCCGTATGAGATATACCAATACCTCAACATCAATGGGTGGTCAATAAACTAAGTCAATGCAAAAGAAAATAAATAAAGCGAGAAAAACGACCGATAGAGTCGCTTGCACCCAGGTGTGACTTGGACGCACAGTTTAAATATCGAGAAATAAGAAATACTGAAAATAACAACTGAAAATAAAAATATAATAATCACAGAGTAAGGTGGCAAGGTATCTTGCCTGCGGTGCGAGAAGGGCAAATCCAAGAGTAGCAAGTGTCAGCACCAAAATTCACAAATCACAGATGACTCGAGACGCTGAAACAAACATAAAAAATGACCTCGGTAAAGAAGATATACCTAGGAAAAACTTGTCCAGAATTCATATTCTGGAACAGGACAAAATCGTAATTTCGGGTCAAAATGATGTCCGCCGTTGGACTCGCTTTGCACCGAAACGTGTACCAAAGTCTACGGTCTCTAAAGTCTTCAAACTATATGTCTACGGTTTCAGTTTGAGGAGAGGAACTCAACGATATTTCCAGTTTTGGATTCCGATCAGCCGTGTACAATTTCGCCCGTTTGAGTGGGTCGCGGGCCCGCTAAAAAGGGGTTCCGATTCGACCTTCTCAGAATTGAACCAAACTTGGCATACAGGGCCAGAATTTCGATTCGGAGCTGTTAGCGCAAGTTTCGTCTTGATTCGACGACTGTACATGAAGTTATGGACAAGTTTGCAAAACGTCGATATGGGGGTATCTTGACGGATACGCGTTGATTTCGTCGCGCACACACGACGAAACTGAGTTTCGTCAGTTCCCACACGTCCGCAACGTCCATACGCGCTTTTCGATGCATATAGCGCACGACCACGTCGTCCGGTTCGTCGGGGCACACGTCATATTGGACAAATTTCAGAAAATTACTACAATTAAACACAGGTTTTTCCTCAACTTCAACATCAATCTACTTTTTACACGCTAATCGAAACGATGATCCAAAGATGCGTTGCAATCTCGGTTATGTTGTCTTTTTACTGTTTTTAATTAGTTCCTACAGTACATTAATGTACAACAAGAAAATTGGCCGACAAGTTGTCGTTTTAAAACAGTTTTTAGTATTACAGAAAATAGATTTTTGTTCAACTTCGTCTCGATTTTTCGAGCAAGTTAATGGATTATTTTCGAAATCCACCTGGAGGATCTCGAAGAGGTTCAAGTCTACTCCAGAAAATCTTACAGATTGAAAATCGGTACTACGAGTAAAAAGTTATGTCGTAGGGAAGTAGGGTACCTTGAGTCGGAAAACTGCTCCGTAGGTAACGCACGGCTGACTTCCGATGCTCCGTTCGTCGCGCACAAAGCTCTGTTGCTGGTGAAACGAATTCGTAGGCGAAGAGGGTATAATCAGCCTTAACTTTCGTTTTGGAAGATTAGGGTTTTGAGGCTTGTAGAAAAAGTTATATTTATAATAACTTGGGACAAAACCTAATACTAATACACTTTGTAATAAGTTGTGGACCCACTTGCTCGGCTTGCTCGCGGAAATAAGGTTGCTGTTGTACGCCGCAACCAATTGAGAGGGTGGGGGCCCGCCCACTTATGTGGGTGGGTGGAGTTTTTTTTTCCTTTTCTTTTCTTTTTCAACTGTGGTCGGTCTCCCTTTGGGCCGACCACCACAGCTAATATTTTTTAACAATTAATATATATATATATATATATATATATATATATATATATATATATATATATTTTTTTTTTTTTATACATACATACATATATATATATATATATATATATATATATATATATATATATATATATATATATATATATATATATATATATATATGTATGTATATATATTAAAATAATAATAATAATAATAATAATAATAATAATAATAATAATAATAATAATATATATATATATATATATATATATATATATATATATATATATATATATATATATATATATATATATATATATATATATATATATATATATAAAATATATTATATATATATATATATATACATATCAAACTATAAGCATATATATATATATATATATTAGGCTAGTAGAAAGATTTCTAAAAAAAATTTACAATAATTTCCTAAAATCCTAGAATTTATTATATTCCTCATTTATTAGGAATACGCTCATGCACACATATAATAATATAATATATATATTCACATACATTATTTATACTAATAAGCTAGTAGCAATAAATTCGTAATTAATAAAGTGTATAAAACATTAATTAAATAAAAAATCAATTAAAAATATGGGGGTTACCTACCCAACTTAAAGAAAATTTTGTCCTCGAAATTCAACTAATGTCGGGGGGGGGGGAGGGGTCCAATGCAATGCAAGGGAATTAATAGTAATTTAAGAGCTTAAAATGCAAGACATACCTTCGTCTTCGAACAAATACGGGTAGCGGGTTTGGATGTCGTCCTCGCGCTCCCAAGTAGACTCCCCTAGCGAGTGATGCTTCCATGCCACACGAACCAATGGAATAGATTGATTCCGCAACACCTTCACTCGGCGATCGAGGATACCTACTGGTTGCTCTTCGTACGACATACTCGGTCCAACTGTGATCTCGGAGTGATCAAGCACATGATTGTTGTCCGCCACGTACCTCCTCAGCTGAGATACGTGGAATACGTCATGCACTCCCTCTAGCGACGGTGGCAAGGCCAATCTATAGGCAACCTCTCCAACACGTTCCAAGACATCGAAAGGCCCGATGTACCTTGGACTCAGCTTGCCACGTCCTCCGAATCGAATCGTGCCTCTAGTGGAGGATATCCTTAAGAACACATGGTCACCCTCTTTGAACTCCAAGGGTCGACGACGATTATCTGTCCACTGCTTCTGACGATCCTGCGCCGCTCGCAGGTGGCCCTGAATTTTCTTCACTGTCTCCACTATGCTCAAGACCAACTCGGGACCCAATAGCTTTCGCTCTCCTATGTCGCTCCAACAAACAGGAGATCGACACTTCCTACCATATAATGCTTCGATCGGGGCCATCTGAATGCTCGTTTGATAGCTATTGTTGTAGGAAAACTCAACAAGATGGAGATGATCCTCCCATGAACCGCCAAAATCAAGCATGTACGCCCTCAACATATCCTCTAGCGTCTGTATGGTACACTCTGACTGGCCGTCTGTCGGCGGATGGTATGATGTGCTAAACTTCAATCGAGTGCCCAAACTCTCTTGCATGTTCCTCCAAAAGTGCGAGGTGAATCTCGAGTCACGGTCCGACACAATACTAACAGGCACACCGTGTAGTCTAACAATCTGCTCCATATACATCTCTGCCAATACCTCTGTCGACTGACCCACTCTGAAAGGTAAGAAATGGGCTGACTTCGTAAGTCTATCAACAATCACCCATACTGCGTCACGTCCCTAGGACTCCGAGGAAAACTCGTAACGAAATCCATAGTAATGTGCTCCCACTTTCACTCGGGAATGGGTAGCGGCTGCAATAATCCGGCCGTCCTCTGGTGCTCCGCCTTCACTTGCTGACATACCAAGCACTTGCAACGAAACGAGCTATCTCTCGCTTCATTCTGTGCCACCAATAAAACTGTCGTAAGTCACGATACATCTTGGTTCCTCCGGGATGAATAGAATATGCCGAACTGTGAGCCTCTGCCATCAGCTCCTGTCGTAGCTCTCCACTGGGAACATAAATGCGATCACCACATCGTAATGTCCCATCGGGATGGATCCTCAATCCCGTCTGCTCTCCTGCTTCAGTCCTCTCCTTCAGCCATCGAAATCTAGCGTCATTGGGCAATGCCGCCTTGATGCGCTCTACCAAAGATGATTGTACTTGGAGGTTGGCTAATACGCCATCGGCTCCAGGCAATACTACCTCAATACCAAGCTGCTCCAAGTCTCTAATCAACTCCTTCTGTGTAGTCAAAAAGTATGCC
Organism: Iris pallida; assembly: GCA_029216955.1. Classification (NCBI taxonomy): domain Eukaryota; kingdom Viridiplantae; phylum Streptophyta; class Magnoliopsida; order Asparagales; family Iridaceae; genus Iris; species Iris pallida. Next base: position 1,953,886 of record JANAVB010035620.1, read on the forward strand.
ATGGGCTTACGGCTTAATGCGTCTGCCACGATATTAGCCTTGCCCGAATGATAGTGTGGCTCGATCTCGTAATCCTTCATCAACTCCAACCAACGTCGTTGTCGCACATTCAACTCTTTTTGTGTGAACACGTACTTGAGGCTCTTATGATCAGTGTAGATATCAACCTTCTCACCGTACAAGTAGTTCTCTATAGCTTCAAAGCAAAGAAAACTGCTGCGAGCTCTAGCTCGTGGGTCGGATAATTCTTCTCGTGCACTCTCAACTGTCGTGATGCATATGCTACTACACGCCCGTGCTGCATCAATACACATCCTAATCCCTTCTCGGATGCGTCACTGTAGATCACGAATCTTTCCGGGCCCGATGGTAGTGTCAAGATCGGTGTTGTGGTCAATCGCTTCTTCAACTCATCAAATGCGGCTTGACACTCATCTGTCCATAAAAACTCCTGATCCTTGCAAGTTAATCGAGTCATAGGCCCCGCTATTCGAGAGAAATCTTCCACGAACCGTCGATAATAACCCGCAAGTCCGAGGAAACTTCTCACCTCAGAAGCTGATGTGGGAGCGGGCCATGATTTGACTGTTGTGATCTTCTCTGGGTCTACTGATATACCATCACCAGTAATAATATGGCCCAGAAATGATACCTCCTTGAGAAAGAAGTCACACTTGCTAAGCTTCGCGAAAAGTCGCTCATTCCTTAATGTTTCTAAAACTATCCGTAGATGCTGCTCATGCTCCTCTTGACTCTTGGAGTAAATCAAGATATCATCTATAAAGACTACTACAAATTTGTCCAAGTACTGGTGAAAGATCTTGTTCATTAAATTCATGAAAACTGTGGGTGCATTGGTCAAACCGAAGGGCATGACCAAGAACTCGTAGTGTCCATACCTTGATCGAAAAGCCATCTTTGCAATGTCTTCCTTCCGAACCTTCAATTGGTGATAGCCTGATCGTAAGTCAATCTTGGAGAATACTTTTGCTCCACTCAGTTGATCGAATAGATCGTCTATACGCGACAAGGGATACTTGTTCTTCACCATCACTGCATTCAATGCTCTGTAGTCAATGCACATGCGCACTGTCCAGTCTTTCTTAGGCACAAAAAGAACGGGTGCTCCCTATGGTGATGCACTAGCACGAATAAATCCCTTCTCTAATAAGTCATCAATCTGCATCTTCATCTCTACTAACTCCTTGGGTGCCAAACGATAAACTCGAGATGAAATAGGCTCTGCTCTGAGAATAAGCTTAATAGAAAACTCAATATCTCGGTCAGGTGGTAGTCCTGGCAATTTCTCGGGGAATACATCCTCGAACTCGGTGATAATAGGGTGCTGAGGGGTGTCATGCATCATCATATGAATCCCCGATGCGGGTGCCTCACAACTCTCTCCGTCTTCTTTGGTGAACTTAAACTCTACCGCATTCGGTGGTCTAAAGATAATACTGCTCCTATGGCATTCTATGAGAGCGAAATGCTGGCTCAACCAGTCCATTCCAAGAACCACATCAAACGTCGGCATAGGAAATACAAGAAGTCGTGCCATCATCTTCCTGCCACTTATTACTACAGGACAAAGTGTACAAACACCACTAACAGGTACAATTCTTCCTCCAGTGAGGATTCTAACATTCTTAGCTAAGGGGGTGATGGGAATACTGTATCTAGTGGCAAAACTAGTGGCTATGAATGAATGAGTGGCTCCAGTATCAAATAATGTAATAGCAGAAAAAGATGCGATTAAAACCATACCTATTATAACCTCTGCCTCTGTCTCTATATGTCACGCCCCGCTCCCGTAGGAGCGATCGTCCTCGCTAAGACGTGATGCCGTATGAGCCTAGATTGCGCTCGTGCAAGGCAGTTTCATAACGGCCGATTATATCGGCGGCGACGGGGTCGTCGCACAGAAGTCCCAAGCAGAAATATTGAAACATGCAGCAAAAATTTAGAACAAGTACACATGAACACAAGTCATTCAAAAAAGCTCTTTATTGATATTGAAACAAAGATTACATTGGGGGCACAAGGCCGAGATTACAATCACTCAAATTCACTCATCTCACATTACAAATCACTCTGCTATCTCTCATCTCTCGATTCATATGCTTGAGCCAACGGAAGTTTTGGAAGGCGATGTCCATACATTATGTCCCGTATAAGTCTTCGATTCCATGCGACCGCACGCTTCGAATTGCCAAGGAACTCCGTGCCTCGATGCATCAAAGTGAGCTCCGCGCCACGAGCTTCTACCTGTGCCTGCACATGGAAACTGTATGGGTGTCAGTACTCAACTGTACTGGTGGAGTGAGCTCCTCGCCCACCCATACAAAACCGAGACATTTATTTTACTTTGTGCTATACAAGCCCCTTTACGATTGTCTTTCTAGTCTTGCCTATACTCGTGTTATGACAACGCGGCCATGCCTCACATCTCGAGGTCGTGCCCAGAAACTCAACATGACTTAACCAAACTTGCCCTACAGCCCTTCTCGACTTAAGTCGCAACGACTAATCCGAACTTATGGAACCGATGTTGGGAACTCAAGCATGACGTCGTAATTCGTACCGAAGCACATATCTTTACGTATAGCCGAATCGTAGGCTTTATAATACCTTGGGTGCAACCGAGTACATATTTCACCATTCAACGCATACCGTGCTTACACTTTCTTTGTTACGATCGACACCGTGCATGCTGATTCACTGCTTAGCACGCCAATTATCTATATGAAAGGCCACTGGCATGACAAGCCATCGCAGACATAGCTCGGATAGGCGGCGGGTCCTTCAGCGCAGGTAGCAAACCCCGTTGAAAGCCCCCGACTACCCGTACAATAAAAGCATGCGCTGCTATAACGTCTACCCCCTAGGATGAATGGGCCCAGTGCCCCGGCGTATAACCAGTCTAGGCAGAAATCCTTGTCGACAAGGTGTCCAATGACCACGCACCTACGAGACATCTAGACTCACGTAAATGCATGGCCTAATTTGTTGGTACGACTGGAACAATACTTAGCAACTCGTGCTCTGAACCACCCTTTGCATTACGTGCATCGGGACCACGGGACTCCCAACCGAGGGACCGCCTCGAACATCTTAACGTGGATAGGAACGCGAGACTCCCAACCGAGGGATCGCCTTGAACATCTTAACGTGGATAGGAACGCGAGACTCCCAACCGAGGGACTGCTTCGAACATATTAACGTGTATAGGAACGCGAGACTCCCAACCGAGGGACCGCCTCGAACTTCTTTGAACACGAGGGAACGACTACTACATAGCCTTCCAACTCAACTTGAACAGAACGTGTTCCTTAAGTGCCATAGACCGTGGCTAACTTTACATCGTGCCAACCGTGGCTCGTGCCTTTAACTGACTTACGTCCTACACGACGCTATCACCCAAGTTATATGTTACATGACGGCCCTTGAGATCGTGGGACTATTTGACTTGACAACCGCAGAAAGAACGGGACGGCACTTGGAATGACTTAGGTCGATCGGCATAACTTTGCCTAACTTACTCAAGCCTACAACTTAACCCGAGGGACGAGCCAAGGCTGTGCCAAGCCTTGCGCAGTAAAAACGTGCATGCTTTATCGAGCATTTACGCGGGCGACGCCTATGACTTAGGCTAATTCCTCGTTTGTGTCGAATACCAACTTTTCCTTCTCCCAAGCCGCGGGACGAAGGAACGAGTGTCATTTTCAAAGCACGCTGAGCACCAACTCTAATCAGACCGTGGGACGTTTTCCATGTTCTAAACTCGATTCGATCCGTCGGGATAATTCCCTTTGGCTATGTGGATTCGTCTCTTTTATTATTAAGCCTACTTGTGCAAGTTGAAAACACGCAATTTATTATGTGAATACAAAGATGAGGCAAGTTTACCGAAACTACCCCACCTGAGCGATGTCTTCGAGTCACCGTTGTAAGGCCAAGTCCGAACGCCGTCGGCATTTCGATTCCTCCGATTGACTTCGCGGGACGGAGCACTACACTATATCCATAACAGCAAGTGAGAATACCTTCCCATGATTCTGTCCGGGGCCCTGAGCTCTGGCCCTCTCGAACTGTGCTGACTGAGGTGGTAATGGCGGGCGAGGTGCTCCTGCCGCTGACTGAGGTGCTGGAAGTGCTGGGGCTAAGGACTGTTGTTCCGGACAATCTTTCACCTTGTGCTATCCTGACCCTTATCTCAAGCATGATCTAAGTCGAATTCGACAGTCCTTCAAGACGTGCCCCTGCTTCCCGCAAAAGTTGCAGGTGGTCTTCTGATAAGGTATGGGCCTCTGCTAGAACTGTCCGGTAGCCCTCCTAATAGGTCCACTCTGAGTAGCCCGGGCTGGTATAACTGCTGCGGTATGACGCCTCGATGTCTGCTGCTGCTCCTTGCGAAGAATCTCCTGAGCACGAGCTTCTTCCAAGACAGCTGAATGGGAGACTCGAGACTGAGTAGTCGTATAAGACTTGAGCTCTGGTGCAAGCCCTTGGTGAACTCTTCTTGCCTTCTCTAACTCTGTCGGAATCAATCCCGTACCAAATCGACTCAGGCGATTGAACTCTGAGTCATACTCATCAACTGTCATATTCTCTTGTTTCAGATGAAGGAACTGGTCATAGAGACCATCTCGAACATGAATAGGGAAGAATCTCTCATAAAATGCATCATAGAACTGCTTCTAGGTGATCCCAGTGCCTAGTCGTCTCTCTTCCGCCTTCCACCAGTGGTGTGCATTATCTTCTAACAGTAGGTCCACTGCTGTCATCCAATCTCGAGCTGGCAACTGGGATGCCTTCAGTAGCTTCTCGGTACTAATAAGCCACTGTGACACCTTTAATGGCTTCTCTGTTCCTCTAAAGGTCTTGGGGTTCATATTTGTGAAATTTTTGATAGAGCCTTCATAAGGATGCAGAGCCGGTGCTGGTACTGGTACTGGAGGTGGTGGTGGAGGTCATGCTATTGCTGCCATCATCGTCTGTCTTATCAGCTCAGTCTGCTGCCACTGAGCCTGCATCATAGCGTACATAAACTGAGTAGTAGGGCTCCTATCAGTTGGTGGTGGGGGCATCTGAGGTCCCGACTGTGGGGAAAACTGCTGAGGGAATGGTGGTGGTGGAGGCAGTGGTATATTCCCTTCCGGTGGCATGGTAGTAGTCTGTCTAGCCTAGCTGCCTGGAGGTGTAGCCGTCTCTGGGTACTCCGTCGTCGGTGTCGTAGTAGGCTGCGACAGTCCTGGCTGGTATGGTGTCGCTGGAGTCATGGGAGGATTTTGTCCCTCCGGGGTAGCCTATTCACCAGATATGAGGGCCAAGGTAGAATTGCGTCCGCTTCTTAAATGCATACTGTTGGCACGAGGAAGATAAGTTGATATTAGGAAAGATCAGATATGACGTAAATCGAATAATCAAGGAAGTTTCGATAAGTTTGGAAGTCAAGAGGTAGTAGTAGTTCTGGATGAGATATTCCTATTCCTATATGCAGGCTTGTTGGGCACAGTCATGTAACCCAACAATATTAACGTTGACCTACATGGGCCACCACAAAAACATGTAACGCTCCAGTCCCAAATACGTAGGACCAAGTACGTGAACATGCCAGCTGCACATATACGAAGAATACTCCAATATATGGAATCCTCATATATGCACATAAGGTGTAAGTAAAATAATAACAGGCCAGAATAACATGTCTAATCTCATCACAGCTCAACACAGAAGATAATAGAGTCCAAATAAATAAATACGAGTATCCAAAGATAGCCGGGTGAACATACTCACTCCAAACAGCTATGAAAAATAGTCTCACAAGATCGGAGTCCAGCCTCCGCAAAAATAGAAATAAAAGAGATGTAAAATAATGTCCACTAATGTCTCAAATATAGAATGAACTAGAAATCAGTAGTGACTGCCTCCTTATCGATGTAAGATGGATCCAACGCCGCTCCGTACTCCTACGGAAAGTCATCTAATCCTGGAAAGATAACCAGGTCCTCAGGGGACATAGCATGATACAAGAAAACACCATGCCATATAAACTGTGATAATATAATAGAAAGAAAAGGGATGCATGTAATAGGGTGCCTACCAGTTCTATAGTGACAATGTAGTTAAGAACAGACCTTCAATGCATGGGTATCTGGCTCAGTAGCAGTAACTCAGATGTGGCCCCATCAGGATACCAGGGACCTCAAAGCATAACATTCCTCGAATGTCAGAGGCCAGCGGTAGCAGTAATAGGAAAGTGCATAAGGACCCATACGTTAAGGAAACTGTTCTCCCCATCCAATGCCTAGTAGGGTCACATCCATGACTCATGATCCTCTAGTAACTGCCAAGTCTTCTAGCATGCAATTCTATTGGCAGTTACTCCTATCCGTCGCACGCACCATACGTATCGGTGGCAAGCCGACTACACGGATACGTGTCCTACATGTAGTGTCCCGTCCCGCTCAGTCAATCGGAGGAATCGAAACGCCGATGGCGTTCGGACTTAGCCTTTCAACAGCTACTCGAAGACATTGCTCGGTCGAGGCGACCGCTCACTCAGGTGGGGTAGTTTCGGTGAACTTGCCTCATCTTAGCCTTCACATAATAAATCACATGTTTTTAACTTGCACAAGTAGGCTTAATAATAAAAGAGATGAATCCACATAGCTAAAGGGAGTAATCCCGACGGGTCGAATTGAGATAGAATATGGAAAGGTCCAACGGTCGTCTTAGAGTTGGTGCACGACGTGCTTTGAAAATGACACTCGATCCTTTGTCCCGTGGCTTGGGAGAAGGAAAGTTGGTTGAGTAGGCGAAGTTATGAACGTAGCCTAAGTCATAGGCGTCGCCCGCGTAAATGCTCGATAAAGCATGCACGCTTCTATGATGCAAGGCTTGGCATAGCCGTTGCTCGTCCCTTGAGTTAAGTTGTAGGCTTGGTGAAGTTAGGAAATGTGATAGCGGTCGACCTAAGTCATTCCAAGCACGGTTCTATGAGTTCTACGGCTGAGTATAGCCACGAAGTCCTATGGTTTCAAAGCTAGTCGTATGGAGTATGAGTTGGGCAATAGTGTCGCGTAGAGCACGATGGGCCTAAGACACGATGTACGGACTTAGTGTTTAAGGCATGAACCACGATTGATTTAATGAGTTATTGGAGGAAGGACTATCGAATAGGCATTGAGTTAAATGAAATGATATGGCAACATGGAAAGAATGCTCGCGACCGTGGGTCGTCGAGGGGTCCTTGAGGGGTCTCTAGGATAGAAGACTTGAACTTGGTTTTAGAAAGAGATGATAACACTGAGAGTACAATGACTGTGTGAGACGTCAGTTTGAGTGAAGGGTCTTGCATGGTTATTGGACAACTTATCGATAAGGTAGAATTTTCCCGTAACGGCAACCCAGGGCCATGGGACCATTTCGGCCAAAAGGAAACACGGTGATAGCTGTGCTGACTCGATAGCACCGGGTTAGTCGGGGACTTCCAGGGGGCTAGCTACCTTGCGCTGGAAGGGTCCCGGCCAACCGCAAGCTATGTGTCCATAATAGCTTGTCATGCTAGTGACCTCATATAGATGAGTCGGCACGGGCGGCAATTCGCGAGTGTGCCTTTGGACTGAGTCGAGTATTAGGTGAAGTGAATCAAGAGTCGAGTCAAATGCGTGCTCGGTCAGAAGACAATATTTGGGCCTAAGATTTGGCTGCAACGAAGACACCATGCTTCGGCACGAGATGTGGCGTCGAGTCCTATGTTGTCGGCATATAAGTTGCATAGTTATGGTTTGAGTTATCATGAGTTTAAGTCAGGAGATGCCGTAAGGCAAAGTTGGTCGAGTAACCCTTAGTTCACAAGTTGGACGGGTCAGTTGATGATTTAGTAGCAAAGGGCCGCGAGTCACGCCCCGCTCCCATAGGAGCGATCGTCCTCGCTAAGGCGTGATGCCGCACAAGCCTAGATTGCGCTCGTGCAAGGCAGTTCTATATTGGCCGATTACATCGGCGGCGACGGGGTCGTCGCACAGAAGTCCCGAGCAGAAACATTGAAACATTGCAGCAAAAATTTAGAACAAGCACACATGAACACAAGTCATTCAAAAAAAGCTCTTTATTGATATTGAATACAGGATTACATTTGTGAGCGCAAGGCCAAATTACAAGTCTCTCGTGCTCACTTTTCTCTCATTTACAATTCCCTCTGCTCTCTCTCATCTCTCGGTACAATACTTGAATCCAGCGGAAGCTTCGAAAGGCGATGTCCATACATTATGTCCTATATAAGTTTTCAATCAACACGACCGCACGCTTTGAATCGCCAAGGAACTCCGTGCCTCGACGCATCCAAGCGAGCTCCGCGCCATGAGCTTCTACCTGTGCCTGCACATGAACAATGTGTGGGTGTCAGTACTCAATTGTACTGGTGGAGTGAGCTTCTCGCCCACCCATACAAAACCGACACGTTCATTTACTTTGTGCAACTTAAACCCTTTCGATTGTCTTTCTAGTCTTGCCTTAGGATCAGTTTTAAGACTTGACGTCTAATCAACTCGATGTGCAACGACAGGGTCGTGCTACAATACCGACGTGTGTTCCGATCGAGGCAATGACTCATCGCCTAGGTACTCGGGACGGCAAGGTCGTGCCACATTCTATTCGCAACTTAGACATATTCAAGACAATGCTATGCCGAAGAGCAACTTACGCAAACTCGGCCGTGCCAGGACCTTTGTTTAAACTCAAGCGCCTCTAGACCAATTCTCGTGCCAACGATTCAAATGCCAAGGACGACAACGGGACGACTCGTACAGGTCGTGCCTCTAGACTTTGCTTAAACTTGACCGTGCTTCGAGATTGAGGCCGCGCCTCGCAACATATCAAGACTTATCATGCTGCCGCCTTGTGGCCTTTCTATTCGACTCATGAACCAACTTAGACAAGACTTGCCAAACCTAGCATCGATCTCATGGACATCCCGACGCCAATCTATCGTGCCAAGCACGGTGCCTATGCTGCAGCCCAGTCTTAGGCCCAGACCTTATGTTACCGACTAGACCTGCATTCAAGCTCTAGACTCAATCCAAAGGCATACACGCGGTGCGCCGCTATTGCCGACATATCTACATGAGTGGTCACTAGCAATTTCAAGCTATCTTGGACATGGCTCATGGAATATCCACCTGTACCAACACGGGTAGCTAGCCCGGTGGGGTGGAACTCTCCCATGCGGTCATCCAGCATCCTACTTTGAGCCACACTCGCTTCTCCCGGGCCGAATGATCCCAGTGCCCCGGTGATCACTCGAAAAGACTATACCTTGTCGACAAGTTGCCCAATGACCATGCATATTCGATCTATCCAGTCTATCCAGTTATCACGACCCGCACCCTGAAGAGGGGCATGAGTACGTGGTTACGTCCAGCCTACGCCGCAGTGTCGGCGGTAGAACGCTGTATATAGGGTCTGTAAATACTACGTCTAAAATAGTTAAATATACCTGTACAGTATATACTCTCCGAATGGAGGTGACATAGCAATACAGTCTCAATCACATATATCAAACTAAGGTAGATAGTACGGAAAAGGAAATATGATAGATAAACAGGAAACGAGTCCAAAATCCATAAGTCAGAGCTAACACAACTATCCAGAGTCTCAGATAATATAAGTATAAAGATACTACAAACTGAAATGTACTAGCTGGCTCGCAGGCCAGGCAAACCTAACTAAACTAGTCTACTCAGGGTGAGCAAAGTCCAGTGGCTCTACCAATAAGCCACGGTCTAAATCTAGTCCATCAGACTCAACCCCATAGTAGGTCGGACAGTCTGTCTCAGAGTCATCTGTAAAATTTGTCAACGGTATCCTGTCAGGAAAATGAGCAAGTACAAACACCAACAGCAGTTCCATATGAATTGACAAAAGCTATAAGAGACAATATAATGAAATACAAGACAAAGATATGTAAAGTACAGGGTAAAACCAGCAGGAAATGTATAATAGGTGTGAGTACTGAATAGAACAACAATATGTATGTAGGATTGCTTAGGAACTATCCTGGAGCCGAGTTAAAACCCTTAAACCAAACAAGGACCAGGGTTGTAACTCTTCTCCCGAACAGAACTTAGCCTCCTAGGATAAATAAATATAAAATTGTGCCTTGAATTATTAGTGCTTCATGTGATCGGTTTGGGAAACATGTTCAAGCTTTCCATCTGACCGGCTACGAACAAATAACAAGTATGAAACAACAAGTGTGAAGATAAGGCCGGTCACCATGGAAAGTTCAAGTAGCTATGAATAAGTGTCGAGTACAAGTGTGAAACAACAAATGGGTATTTTGATCACACAACCACTAATAACTCCCCATCCCCGAATAGTATAAAAGATCCGGTCATAACACGTCATGACACGAAATTTAAGAGCAGGTGATCAGCCCACTCCCAAGTCCATGTTTATACAAGTACAAGTAACAAATCGAGTCATGTACTAATATACCAAGTAATCCGGGAACAACATCTCATGACAGGATCCGACATATACTAGTCCGTGAAATATCGTGTCTGAAAATCAAGTAAGACACTACAACTGAATCGGATATAGCAGATATCAAGACAATGAAAACTATCAGTAAATGTACTCGCCTATGGTCCTGAGCTGATAGGGTGAACAGACACTCAGAGCGATCACAGACCTAAGATAAGATACTATGAGTCAAACAGGGCTTAATACTGAAAAAGGAAACTAATACAAGCCATGAATGCAAGTCTAAGTCAAAACTAGGTCAATCTAGGTCAAACTGAGTCACACTAGATCATACTGGTTCATACTAGGTCATACTAGGTCACTGGGAGTCATTCCAAGTCAAACTAGGTCAATCGGGATCAACGGTTGACTTACAGTTGACTTTTGGTCAAAAAGTCAACTCTGGTCAACTCTGGTCAACACTGAGTTAACCCCGAGTTAACCCTAGGTCAAACAAGTCAAATGTTGACAAACAGTTGATTTTCAGTCAACTGGTCAACTCTGGTTTGGTTTCGGTCAAATCGGGTCGCTTAAAGGCTAAGTTTGACTCTCGGTTGACTTTTGTTGACTTTTGGTCAAAAAGGTCAACCGACGTCAAAACTAGTCTTAGAGTACCATATTTGATCATTACCAACCACGGGAATCAAGTTCTAACTCTATCTTAGGCTTCTAACACAAATACCCTATTTCTAGGCAAAACTAGCATTTACCCTTCCAAGGTAAATCCCGATACCTTGCCCAATACCAAGGAAACCCCGCAAATACCCATGGTACTAGCCTAGGCTCCTTAGGGTAGCTAGATATCAACCTATCTAAGGTTTACCTACCAAGAAATTTGGGTATCCTAAGTATCTAGGCCATGTTAGGATACGGGGTATAGATTCACCCTATTACCCTATTCTATATCATGAATTTACCCTTTTCCATACCACACTCATCTACACCACTCATACACAACACTCACATGGTATTTTCTCACACTCATAGGCTTCTCCTATGGGTTTCCTACTTGTTTAGACAATAGGCTACCTATAGGTTACTAAACTATGCACTCTAGACTCTCACATACCCACACAAACTCACAACTACACACACACACACATAGGTAATATATGGACAGATTTGAGGGGCAAGTGGGGACTGAAAAATGGGGATTATAGGGCTGTTATTTGGACTGAAATTGGACAGAAATATAGGTGTTTAGGACAGCTATCAAGGGTGAAAATTGAACTTATTTTGGATGGGTTTTAAGGGGCATGTTGGACTATTTTGTGAAGGCAAAATGTAGGGGCTGTTTTATAGGGTTTGGGGCTGCCATGGGGCTGTGTGCCCCCCCCCCCTAAACCTGCTGGATTCAGCAGCATCTGCCCCCTCTTGCCTCTTCAAATCCCACTCTCTCTATCCCTCTATCACTCTCTCACAACTCACCTCTAACTCTCCCATTTACACACAAACATAACCACAAACACCACCACTACACATACACCCACACAACACTCATACACACCCCCATGGCCGACCATGGCTGCTCTCTCTCTCCAACCCACACAACAACATCACACAACAACACAAATTCCACCATATACATACATATATATATATATATATATATATATATATATATATATATATATATATATATATATATATATATATATATATAATATATATATATATATATATGTATATATAGAATGATATATATATATATATATATAACTATATATATATATATATTTACACATAGGAAATGAATATAATACATTAAGATACAAGGAGAAACTCATTCTAAAAACATGTAAAATCTGGAATGATAGGAAGAACAACACAAAAATCAATATACATTAATATCCATGTGTCCAAAAGAGGGTTTTTCCTATTGGGATACAAACCTACATGTTGGACACTCCTAGAAATATCCAAATGGACACAAAATGGTCTCTAATGGGGACACAACCATGGGAATCATTCCTATTGGGTTCCTAACCAATCTACATGAGGGGGGAAACTAATTTAGAGGAGAGATTACCTATTTTTGGAGATGAAACAATGGTGAGCTCTCAAAAATGGAAGGAACCTTTGGAGAAGAAGAAGAAAGAAGTGGATGAGAACAAATGGAAATGATTTTCTCTCTCCTACCCACCCCTACATAATGTGGCCAGCCACTACATGTCCAAATCCCCTTTTTGACTAATTACAAGTTTGCCCTCCTATTGTTTTATTAGCTCCTTACAAGGTTGCTTAGGATTTGGGGGTTAAAAATGTAAATCTAATGTTCTAATTAGGTCTAACCTAATCCATGGGGTCATGATTTATCCCTCTAACTTTTGATGGTAATATTGTGGGCCATGGCTAGCTAGTGTGTGGGCCCGCTAAGGTCAAAACTACCCCGGGTTCCCGAAACAAGTCAAAACAAGTCGAAATGAGTTGAAATTCGAACCCGATTCAAATAACCCCAAAATAATACAAATAATAAATAAATAATTCCAAAATAATTTTTCAAGTGGAAAATTACTAAAATACCCTTATTCATGAAAACTGGGAGTGACACCAGTCCTTTCTTAACATGACCATGCATTCCTTTTTTTCTATCAAGACTTAGCGAGACTCCCAAGCCGCGGGACCGATCTCGTGTGCGGGACATATCAAGACTTAGCGAGACTCCCAAGCCAGGGGACCGATCTCGTGTGCGGGACATATCAGGACGTAGCGAGACTCCCAAGTAGCGGGATCGATCTCGGCGACAACCAGTCGCGTGTACTTACTTTGTTCGTGGCAAGCTTTTTACTAAACCGACCGTAACTCGTGCCTTAGGCAGGCCTGGTTCTATAGGCGACGCTAACGCTCAAGTCATAGACTTATACGACGAGCCTTGTTCTCAAGGGACTACGTAACTTGACAACCACAGATAGAGCAGGACAGTGCTAGAAATGGCTTTGATAGCCCAGCACAACACTTGTCTAACTTATTCAGGCGACGACTCGACGAGCGAGGGCTACGCCGAGCTCCGCATCGAGGGAACGTGCTAGACACGGGGTCGACTTGGACAACCAACTTTTCGGGTGCCTAGACTTAAGCCAACGAGCCGTGCAAGATGACTTAACTAGCGGGATGTACGAAGGCTATGCCAAGCCTTGCGGGACGGGACCGTGCATGCTTTGTTAAGCATTCATACGGGCGACGCCTATGACTTAGGCTGATTTGAGTGTCGGGGCAACATGACGGGACCGTGCATGCTTTAACAAGCATTCGAGCGGCGACGCCTATGACTTAGGCCATTTTGAGTGTCGGAGCAACTTAGCAACTTAGGCCAACTTCCTCCTCCCAAGCTACGGGATCGATGGATCGAGTGTCATTTGAAAGCACGCTGAGCCGACTTCTATGAAGACCGTGGGACCATTTTCCATGTTCTAATACATTCCGACCCGACGAGATTATTCCCTTAGCTATGTTGGTACGTAGCTTTTAGATTAGCCTATCAGTACAAGTTGAAAACATATACATTATTAAGTGAAGGCTAAGATGAGGCAAGTTCACCGAAACTACTCCACCTGTGCGAGGAGTCACCTCGGACGAGCGAGCCTTCGAGCAGCCGTTGTAAGGCTAAGTTCCAACGCCGTCGGCATTTTGATTTCTCCGATTGCCTTTGCGGGACGGGGCACTACAACATACACCACTCAGAACAAGTCTCGTCCTCGAGACTTTCCTGAAGGTAAGCCATCCTACCATTTCTAAGGCCAAGACTAATCGTGCCCAGACGCAGGACTATCGCACACACTTCGCCTACGCGTTTCTTCGATTCCGAGCCACGCTCGCACTATTATCAATCCTTTCGTTAACATGATTTCAAGATCTCGATACACTCTCATCTTTCAAGTCTTGCTTGAACTCATTGTATTACTTGGCTGGATCGTGCACACATTCCAAGCGTCCCCAAAATACATGCATTCAGCCAAGCCGCATGATAGAGAATTTGTCATTCTCACTCGAGTCGCCTCGTGCACATACCCAGGCGTCCCTGAAATATATGCATGTCAGCCGAGTCTCGTGAGCAGGGTTTCCTACGTTCGTGATTCATGCTATCCATTCAAACCAATCCTCAAGATCAATTCTTCGATTGATAACTCTGCAACAGGGGCGTTTCGCCTAACCGCTAGGCCAATCTTTACGAGACTAAGTCAATATAAGGATTGGAATCATAGTTCCCCAACAATAATGCCAACACTGACCCCAATCCTAGGGTCAAACCATAGTCGGTAGTACGGGGTTTTCTACCCAAGCTCGCGTCACTCAGATTTCTAAACATCGAGCATGATCGCCTATTCGTATTCGTGCATTCGTTGCGCGTATTCGAATCCATTCAAATCATCAATTCTAACCAATTCATGTATTCGATCACGAGGTCATCTAGCTTTGACAATACGTTGTGCCCCAATCTCACGCGAGTTCGATTATCCACGGTGGTTCATGAATTACCATGCAACGCTCCCACGGAATAATCATTCTTATCGGGGCGTAACTCTTGTTTGAGTCTAGACTAACTCATTCTCGATACGCAGATTGGACCTACTCAATCCTCAAGTTCAATTCTTCAGGTACACAAATCCATTCTCGAGTCATCTTCGCGTCAAACCACAAATCATAGCACACAAATTGTCACGCCAAGCTAGGTCAATCACTCCCGCTGTATGAATCACCATACCAACGCTCACGCGGAGTGATCGTCTCAAATCGGCGTGACGCATGTGCGAGGCTGGGGTTGCGCTCGCATAAGACAAGAATGTCGAAGTTGTGGTTATCGACGAAGCAAATCCAAACATTTCATTTTCATCCAAGCCAAGATTTTAATTTGATAGTTCGACCGTCATTCATTCAACCAGAAAATCCTCGAGCCAAGTTTTATCCTTTCTTCGACACGTTTCGATATCCCGAGTATAGCATCCGTCGGAGCAATAACATTTGCACGATCATCATTCGTCGAGTCAGAGTACCCTCGAGTTATCGCATATCGATCTTTGATACGCCTCAATACCATCGACGATATGCGTAACCTGACGATCTTCCTTTGCAACCAATTTCGAATCGTACGACTGATGCTATTGTCCGAACTGGATATACCACCATTCCTCGATATTCAAGATCAAGTTCAGTGCTCTTCCTCACGTTCGTTCTGAGATCATTGTTCAAAATTCAAGTCACATTTCATTTGAATCAATCCGAAATCGTACGTGCGATCCTCTAAGTTTTCTCGATCAAGACCATTCATTTTCATTCATCATTTCGAATCACATCGATATCGTTTTCTAACTCGCTTTGCCTATTCGCAAATTGTTCGAACGAGATACTCGTTCGGGATATTCGAAGTCACGATCAACTAAGCGTGATGCGCTCTAAGGCTTTGCGCGATCGCATCGCCTCGCCGACATACTCGCCGTTACTCGTAATCCTCAATCTTGCTCGAATGATTTCCAAAAAAGTCCCTACACCACTCGGATTCGAGCCATACGATCTAGTCCACAATCATTTTTGCATCATTCGCTAAGACGTCTTTTAGATTCGTTCGACGAATCGCTAGCGTAGTCGCTCGCGTCGTAACGACGCACTAAATCATTTGTACTATTTCCTCGAAATCCAAGTCAATCCTCCGTGGACGCCTAAGCATTAGTTCAATAGCGTACCTATCGATAGACACCCTAAGTGCAGCTTTGCTCCCGACCGAGCGGTACTTGATATCGCTCGCAACTCGTTTGCACCAAAAGTCGAGGTGCGCGATACGCGACGCAACTTAGCCAAAGGCCGTGCGCATGGCTATCCCGGACGGACTATATATTTGAGTTTGCACGCTCAATTGCTATGGTCAACGCGGGACTAGTTAGGCACGCACGCGACATGTTAACTTAGCACATGTTTTCTATCGATTCATGTTTGATACCGTTCGGCACAAAGGCCAATCGATGCATTCGGCGATAGCCTACCGATACGTTTGGTTGAACGCTTGAACGAGCTTTTGAAAATATTTAGACTTATTGTATGGACATGTCGAGGGACAATCGAGAGAGAGCACACACTTCTTTTCAACAATGACGAGCTTTCAAAATTGAGAAATTCAACTTGAAGTCCAAGGACGTAAAGCCGTGCTCTGATACCATTAAGTCACGCCCCGCTCCCATAGGAGCGATCGTCCTCGCTAAGACGTGATACCGCACAAGCCTAGATTGCGCTCGTACAATGCAGTTCCATAATGGCCGATTACATCGGCGGCGACGGGGTCATCGCACAGAAGTCCCAAGCAGAAATATTGAAACATTGCAGCGGAAATTTAGAACAAGCACACATGAACACAAGTCATTCAAAAGAAGCTCTTTATTGATATTGAATACAGGATTACATTTGTGAGCGCAAGGCCAAATTACAAGTCTCTCGTGCTCACTTTTCTCTCATTTACAATTCCCTCTGCTTTCTCCCATCTCTCGATACAATACTTGAATCCAGCGGAAGCTTCGGAAGGCGATGTCCATACATTATGTCCTGTATAAGTTTTCAATCAACACGGCCGCACGCTGAGCCGACTTCTATGAAGACCGTGGGACCATTTTCCATGTTCTAATATATTCCGACCCGACGAGATTATTCCCTTAGCTATGTTGGTGCGTAGCTTTTAGATTAGCCTACCAGTGCAAGTTGAAAATATGCGCATTATTAAGTGAAGGCTAAGATGAGGCAAGTTCACCGAAACTACCCCACCTGTGCGAGGAGTCGCCTCGGACGAGCGAGCCTTCGAGCAGCCGTTGCAAGGCTAAGTTCCAACGCCGTCGGCGTTTCGATTTCTCCGATTGCCTTTGCGGGACGGGGCACTACACCGTGAGACGGCGATATGATTGAGTCTCCTTGAGTTGCGAGGCACGGCCCCAGTAAGGATTTGTAGCACGGTCACACGAAAATGGAGCCACATCGCGTAGTTGCGTCTCTGATTCTAAGCCGTAAGGCAAACACGACTCGATAGGTTAACATTGTTGGCACGAGAAGGGTCTTGAGGTAAGGTATGAGTTAACGTTGTCGTTGCAAGCACGAGATTGTTTATTTAAAAATTATTAATCGTTAATTATTAAAAATTATCAATTGTTAATTATTAATTACTAATCGTTAATTATAATTTATAATTATTAATCATTAATTAAAAATTATTAATCGTTAATTATTAATTATTAATTATAATTTATAATTATTAATTATTAATCGTTGATTATTAATCGTTATTTGTTTAAAAATTAACTAATCGTTAATTATTAATTTTATAATTACTAATCATTAATTATTAATCATTAATTAAAAATTATTAGTCGTTAATTATTAATTATTAATCGTTAATTATGATTTATAATTATAATTTATAATTGTTAATTATTAATCGTTATTTATTAATTATTATTTATTTAAAAATTAAGTAATTGTTAATTATTAATTTTATAATTAATAATAACTAATCGTTAATTATTAATTATTAATCGTTAATTATTAATTTTATAATTAATAATAATTATAATTAATTACAATTAATTAATAGCTTAATTATTGATCATGACTATAAATTAGTTATTAATCATAAATCCAAATCCTATGTTTGGTTGGAGTTGGATTTGGACTTGGATTTGGATTTTGAAATCCATGATTTGGATTTGGATTTCCATATCAAAATCCAAATTCCAAATCCATTTACCAAACAAGCCCTTAGTGCAACTCTAGTCGGGGGTTGAATCTTATTCTGAAAAGGTCAGGAAGGGCCTCATGATTTCTATAGAAGGTAATAAGTGGTTACGTGTTCTCATGTGCCTTAAGAGGTTAAAAAGAGCTCGAGAATGGAACTTATACAGACCCAAACCTACACTTGCTGGTAATGAAAAAGAGCCGAGGCCTCATTCGGTACACTATAATGTAATCGTAATCGTAATATAATCAAATAATTTTTTTTCCATTTGAGTACATTGCGATTACGATTATATTACAGTGTACCAAACGAGGCCCAAGTGCTATTAAGGATCAACTCCAACTTTGGCCTGCAGATGAAGATTTGGCAGTGGCAGAAGTTACATTGCAGGAGAGGGTTCATAAGTTGAAGTTTCACGAAGAAGAGATGTACTTACTCCAACGATGGAGCTAAATGCTCTTGGCTTAAATATGCAAATCGGTGCTCGAAATTCTTCCATGCCACCATTCGGATCAGACAACACGGGAATAATGTCAGGGCGGTTCTTTCGACACCTGTTGATATTAACAATGAAGTTGTGCATTTCTGTCATGATCTTTATAATCAGTCGATTGATCCCACTTCATTTACTCAACTAATTTGTAAGCGTGTGGTTATTGTGAGGGTAATTGGGTTCTCCGTCAACTATAGAGGAGATTAAGGTTGTTATTAAAGCAGCGAATCCTAGTAAAATGCCTTGTTCAAAATGGATGTGTAGTTCACATATAGGAAGAGGATCTTCCGGCTCTTCGAGAGGACCAAGCCTATAGTCTCATACCTCATATATGAGAACTACTTGCTTGTGTTTGTCGAACCTTCCCATAACGTCATTCAAGCTTTGACGACGGTTATGATGGATTTTCGCAAATGGTTGGGGCTTCAGGTTAATAGGGAGAAAAGCAATGTATACCTCAACAAGAACTACCATAATCATGATATGTGGGAATCTCTTTTACAATTTGTGTTGGTGCTCTTGCTCCTTGACATGAATAGAGCTTGCTCTCAACATGTTTTGTAAAGTTTAGTCCACATTGGAAAAGCACCATGAGTTATCTCAACAAATATATGAGTATGTGTTGTTGGGATATGCACATGGGGTGGTGACCCTAAGGAGAGAACCATGTGGGTGATTTTACTAAGAGATAAGGATAAGGTTCTAAGAAAAGCATTCATATTTTTTGCTCTTGGAAAATTAATTTACATTAGGGGCTAAGCCCCGTAGACTCGGGCTCATGGGCTCATGAGGCGTAGTGTGACGTTTTGTTGGCGCACTTTGCATGCGGATGTAGGCATACGCGCAACTCGTTCATTGGCGCAATGCCCACAGGTAGTGGCTGTCCTCATTCAATCTGATCCGTAATATGCGATAACTGATCCTGAAATAGTGGATCTGACGTTATTTCGTAGCACATATTGCGGATCTGAGCGGTTATAGCAGTAGCTATATATTCAGGGCCTCACTTCTCTCTCGCCAGATAGAGAATTATCATTCTGAAAATTCTAGAAAGAGAGAAGAGAGAGTTCATCGAGCCACTGGAGTTCCAGCACCTTCGACAACAACTCGAGTATTCTTTTTCTGTCATTGTCGTTCCGAGCAGTCCGTCTTAGAGCATTTTTTCAGAGCGTTCCAGAGTTCACTCGAACTTGCTGGTTCCTGGAAGCTGACCGTGTGGGCGGATCTAGCTTTGAGCAGCGGTGTTTTTGACACCCCAGCAGGACACCACCTTTCCATCAATCGCCTATCACCTTTACTGCTGCCTTTAGCATTTCGATTAGTACCTTCTTTTTACAAGCACTGCTATCGTTTGCTACGTATACAAAATCTTCTTAGATTTTCGTATTCCAGAATCCTTCTAGGATCTCTGGTTATGTACCTTCCTAGAAGTGTTGCATTGGAACATTGTTCTTACAACTGTATCATTCGATTTTCTATTAAAAATATTGTGCCCCGGTTCTAACAATCTCAAAGCTAGACCAGCAAAATGGAAAACTCTCGTGCCTCTCTCCTCGATACTAGCTTTAACAAACTGGAGAAGTTCGACGGAGAACACTTTCAAATATGGAAGAGAAAAATTACCCTCAATCTATAACTGATGGACATCGATTATGTGCTGATTGAGACTGAACCAACGATTCCAGAAGGATCGACGACTCCAGAAGGTGGTACAGCAGATGCCATTGCTGCTGCATAAGTCAAATTGACCAAATGGAGAAGGGACAATAGTCTTTGTAGGCTATTGATTCTGAATGCAATGGAGGACTCCCTGGCAAAGTCATACTCAAAGAATCCTTCTGCCAGGGATATCTGGGAGTCCTTGGAAAAGCTGTATGAAGACGACAACAATAGATCGAAAATCTTCATCGTTAAAAATTACCATAAGTGGCCCTTCGAAGACGAGAAGGCAATGCTGCCTCAGGTAAAAGAGTTCTTGAAGCTGCGCCAGAAGCTAGAAGACGAGAAAATGCCCCTCGTCGACAAGTTTGTCGTTGGAGGGATTATCTCTAAACTTCCCGCATGATGGAGTACATTCTATACAAGAATGCACCGAAAGAAGGTGGATATCAGCTTGGAAGATCTCCTTCAAGAGATCCATGTTGAGGACGAGGTGCATTCTCAACAGAAGATGGACACTCTGTCCAAACAGTTGGCCAATGCCAATCTGGTACAGACGAGAGAGCCCAAGGGGAAGCAGGTGGCTTCTCATTACAAAAAGAAGGATTCCACTAATCTGAAAGTGAAGGGTCCTTCATTCAAGCAACAGAAGTCCAAGTCCTACGTGATTTGCTTCAATTGTGGCAAGAAAGGCCACTACAAGAGTGAATGCAGATCCAAGTCCAAACAATCAGAGAAAGGTGAGCCTAGTAAGATTTCTTTGGTTTCTAACCTCGTTGCTATGATCGCTCAGGTCACAACTGTGTGGGCTGACTCTGACTGGTGGATAGACACCGGTACGACTTGCCATGTATGTTCTGGAAGGGAATGGTTCGTCACGTACCAGCCAACTTCTGAGAAGGTTGTCATGGCGAACCAGGCCCAAGCTGAAGTTCTGGGGATCGGGACTGTGGAGCTGAAACTCACTTTCGGGAATACTCTGACGCTCCAAGGAGTAATATATGTTCCGGTGATTGCCAAGAACCTGATCTCTGGGTGTCTGCTTAGCAACGCAGGCTTGAGGATGGACATTAATGCTGGTCAGATGGTGATGTCCAAGAAGGGAACATACTTCGGAAAGGCTTATCAAACCGTAGGGATGTTTAAAATTCAGCTTGTAAACCAGTCCAATAAAATTAATGCAATCGCTCTTTCTGATTATTCTCTTGAGTTGTGGCATAATAGGCTAGGACATGTTCATTGTAAAAGAATAAACAAAATGTCTAGTCTAGGACTTATCACCAAATGTGTGGGTAAGGTAGAGAAATGTGAAGTATGTGCTCAGACAAAGATCACTAGAAAACCCTTTCATCGGGTCAATCGAAGCACAGATCTTCTGGAGTTGGGCTCACTCCGATATCTGTGACTTCAAACAATTCTCTACAAAAGCCGGGATGAAGTATTTCATAACCTTCATTGATGATTTCTCTAAATACGCATTCGTCTACCTGCTCAAATCCAAAGACGAAGCATTTGAGAAGTTCAAGGAGTTCAGGGCCGAAGCTGAACGGCAAACTGGACAACAACTAAAGAGGTTGAGAAGTGATCGAGGCGGAGAGTATTGGTCTCATGAACTCACATTGTTCTGCAAAGAACATAGAATCATAAACGAGACTACTGCTCCGTATTCTTCTTAATCTAACGGAGTAGTGGAGAGAAAGAACAGAACGTTGACAGAAATGATGAATTTAATGCTGCTAACTGCGGGTCTTCCTAAATGCTACTGGGAAGAAGCTGCATTGACGACCACTTTTATTCTAAATAGAGTGCCGTATGTAACTTCGGACGTAACTCCTCATGAACTCTGGTTCAAAGTCAGACCTAACTTGAATGTCATTCGAGTGTGGGGGTGTCTGGCTTATGTGAAGCTCCCAGATCTGAAGATTCAGAAGCTGGGGACAAGGACTACGAAGACGATCTTCTTGGGGTATATCGAGAAGAGTGATGCTCGGAGATTTCTTGATATTGAGTCGAATCATATCATCGAATCTCGCGACGTTGAATTTTTTGAAGATAAGTTTGTAAGACATAAAAATATTGTTCTTCCAGATATTCCGAAGAATGATGTAGGTGCAAATGAGACCGAGATCTTATATGAGCCAGCAGTCCAAGATAAAGTTGTTGGTGGAGAAACAACAATTGAACCAGAACTCGCTGAGCCGTCGACGAAGCGAGCAAGGAGGCCGAAGAGCTACAGAGATGACTTCGTCATCTATCATTGGAAGCAGCAGATCCGCTTACCTATGATGAGGCGATGAAGACTAGATATGCTGTCTTATGGAAGGAGGCAATAGACAATGAAATTGACTCAATTACCTCTAATAACACATGGGTGTTAGTTGATTTACCCAAAGGAGCAAAACCCATCGGATGCAAGTGGATCTTCAAGAAGAAGATGAAAGCTGATGGAACCATTGACAAGTTCAAGGCCAGGCTAGTGGCCAAGGGATTTTCTCAAAAGCAGAGGATCGACTACTTTGACACATATGCTCCAGTAGCACAGATGACAACCATCAGATTGTTAATTTCTCTTGCGGCAATACACAAACAGGTGATACACCAAATGGATGTAAAAATAACATTTCTGAATGACGAGCTGACCGAGAAGATTTATATGCAACAGCCAGAAGGATTTCTCGTCAGAGGCCTAGAAGACAAAGTCTGCAAGTTGGTAAAATCTCTATACGGCTTAAAGCAAGCTCCCAAAATATGGCATGAGAAGTTTGACAAAGTTCTAAGGTCAAATGGCTACAGAGTCAGCGAAACAGACAAGTGTGTCTATACTAAATTTGCTGATGGAAGAGGAGTCATCATTTGTCTATACGTGGACGACATGCTAATCCTAGGTACGGATATAAGCTATGTCACTGAGACAAAGAAGTTCCTCTCGACAAAGTTCAGTATGAAGGACTTGGAGGATGCTGATGTTATATTGGGACTCAAGATCATCCGGACAGACACTGGATTGGCACTGTCACAATCTCATTATATTGAGAAGATGCTCACTCGATACGGGTATCATGATCTTCCTATTATTGATACGTCGTACCGAAGTGATCAGAAGCTGGAGCCAAACTCGAAAGAAAGTGTCAGGCAATTGGAGTACGCTAGCATCATCGGAAGTTTGATGTACGCTACTACTGCAACTAGGCCTGACATAACTTTTGCTGTGGGAATGCTGAGTCGATTCACAAGCAATCCAGACGTTGAACACTGGAAAGCTGTGAAGCGTGTTATGAGATATCTCAAGAAGACTCAGACATATACAATGCACTTCAGCGGAGAGCCGTCGGTAGTAGAAGGCTTCAGTGATGCCAGCTTGTGCTCAGAGTTGGAGAGCGAGAGGTCCACTGGTGGATTCATTTTTATAATGGGTGGAGCTGCTATCTCGTGGAAGTCGAAGAAGCAGACTATGCTCTCGCGGTCTTCTATGGAATCTGAGTTCTTTGTACATGATACCACAGCAGATGAATCAGAGTGGCTTCGGGAGCTCATGTATGATCTTCCAGTGGTTAGAGCGTAGATACCAACAATTCTGATATACTGCGACAACCATACAACTGCGACGGTGGCGTCAAATGATCTCTTCAACGGAAAGAAGAGAACTGTGCGGTTAAAGCACAGGACAGTGAACGATCTCATCAAGAGAGGTGTCATTGCAGTCATCGATGTTCGGAGTCAGAAGAACCTGGCAGATCCGTTCAGCTGGTTGAACACACAGCAAGAAAGATAGGCTTGAAGGCATTCTGATAGTATATTTTTGTAATCCTACCATAAAGTTTTATGTTATTAGTTCAAAGAGAAATCTACTAGACATCTAACTTTTGGTTCAAGGGAGGACCACTGACTGGAAAACTATCAGGTAACAGTGGGTACTTGTTCTTGGGAACACGGAAGGATTACGAACCCATAACCACTGTTGCCTACTATGTGTTTTCTGCGAAAAACGGATCCTGTGTTAAGGTTGGCTTAAATGCCTTAATAAGTTCTCAGGCAGAGTGAATGCCTGATGTGCTTTACAGAAAGCACGGTAGCACAGCACTACAAGGAGTAAAACTCCATGCTATAGTGGGATGACTCCATCATGAGGTTCCCAGGTAGAGGTAATGCCTCGGCTTTGCAAGCCAAGTCATAGCGGCGTAGCACCGCAAATAGGCAGGTAGTCTAATGCTGTATAATAAAATTAAAGAGTTGTAGACAGCACTACAAAGGGGAGGGTGACCCCATGTTACAGTGGCACGACACTGCGATGAGGTATCCGGGTAGGGGTAAAGCCTCGGCCTTGCAAGCCATGTCGTTGCGACATAACACCGCAAAGAAGCCTTAGGCTTCATGCTGGGTAGAATGGCACTATAAAGAGGATGTGTGTCACGACCCGCACCCACTGTAAGGGTACGAGTGCGTAACAATGCCCAGCCTACGCCGCAGCGTCGGCAGTAGAATGCTGTTCTAGGTCACTATCTAATCATCAACTCACGCAATAAATAATATACTCGTCATGATCAACTTTGAACGGAGGATAAGTATAAGATATCGTAACTCAATCACAGTCTAAGCACGATAAGATAACACAGAAGAAATAACTAAGAATAGAAGACAACTACTAAAATAACAACTCTCAACAATCTCAAATACTACACAAGTCTCAATCCACTACAAAAAGCTCTAAATAAAAACAGATGCAAGTCTACTAAACTAAATCCCGATCACTCCTGAGTGTCGGGGCCAAAGGTAGCTATCCTGTCTCCGGGTCCATAATATGTAGGCAAGTGTCCTCAGGGCAATCATCTGTAAAATTTTCAACAGGTCCAGTCAGGACAGGAACGAGTACAACTCATCAAAAAAACCCAAGTAATAACAGAGAACTATAAAGCAGTTATAAACAGTTTTATTGATGAATATGGCAGTTTATATTTAGGTGGTAGTATAGAGAAGCAGTAAGATACAAGGAAAGTAAGGTAACTAAAACAAGAGAAGAATGATGGCAATGAAGACTGTAAAATAAATCTAGCTGAACTAAAGTAACATAATAAGTCCAGACAGCAAATGTAACAAGTGTAAACCTATGTAAATCCAGTACGGGATGAATCTAATATAAGATGAATCCAGTACAAGATGATTCTAGGTAGTGATCAAGAATCCAGGTGAGACCAGCTATACTCTAATAGTGTGTTTTAAAATACTGAGATCGACATGTAAACGACTGTAGGTAATCAGGCACATCTCTCACTGATCAGGCGAGAGATGGCTATGCTTCCAATAGATTTCGGTTGGAGATTCTAGATTTTAGGTATGTCTACATGTCTTAATCAATATTTCCTCGCCCTGTAATACAAATGAATCCAGAATTCGATACGAGAATCGAGATGAGTCCAGCCAAAATATGATGATTCCAGAAATAGATTCCGGAATGATTCCAGTGATTCTAGTAATAGAGGCCAGATAAGTAAGGTATATGTGTCGCATACATGAATCCAGAATATCCATACGTGTGGTATCAGAGAATCACATAAAACTAAATAGAACTGAAGTACAGTAACTGTCAAATAAATGAGAGAACTATCAGAGAATGTACTCGCCTGATACTCTGAAAAGAGTAGTGTAATGTCAGATGTCTGCACTGGAGTCACAATATCCTAAATAGAGCAGTACAGGTTATAATGTGTTTAAAATAAGACAGATGAAGTTTATGATGCAATCTACATGATTTCTAGACCAATCTAGGTCAAAGTCAACTCTAAGTCAACCCTGGTCAACTGTCTAGGTCAAACTAGGTCCAAGTCAAACTTGGTCAACTCTGGGTCAACCCGAGTCAATACTCTAGTCAAACTAGGTCAACTAGGTCAAGTCCTAGCCAATGGTCCACTATTGGTCAAACTTGGTCTTAACTAGTTTAGTCTAGGTTTGGACACCAAATCCTATATTTGCTAATCCCAAACTCTAACTATACCATAACCAAGCTCATATCCTAACATCATCTATGCATACCATGACATACTCTACATCAACACTACCCTTCCTACAACCATGTCTAACTACAGAACATATACCTATATATAATACCCATATCTCAATATCCCCAATACCAATATACAACCCATATGTATATATCATATGACATATAGGTCATATATGGAAAATAGTCTATAATCCATATCAAGGTTACATATATTTCAACCTACACAATATCTCTCGTAATATACAATTATATACCCTCACACACCTATACTCACTAACATCTCTCAGGAAACCTAAGAATGAAAAACTACTCCCAATCTCAAGAATCCTGAGATCAACTCTCAACCCCTCGACTATCCAACAATGCCATATGGCCAACCAAAGTTGCTAAGGGGGGTTCAGTCCCCTTCTGTTTGCTGCTAGTGCAGCACACTGCTGCATTGCCACTGCTCTTGCTGAAATCAAAAGCCAGGCCAAGCACAGGCCTAGGCAAGATGGTTCCTGCCTACTGCCCTCCAACTCACAGCTTCTTCTTACTCAACAACCTATGTACATATAACTCTCCCTCAAAACCCTCTCTCAAACCTGAGAATAAACACTGACTCTTAGCTATACTATGCCTACCACATACCTATAGTCATATATATATATATATATATATATATATATATATATATATATATATATATATATATATATATATAACTCTACCTATATATATATTACTTAACTTCACATAACCTATACACACATCACTCTAACCTATCAAGCACCCTTTATACACATATCCTTAAGACACACACAAGCCTATATATATAGAAATACTAGACCACCTCAACTATGCTATCCAACTATCCAGATGTATATAGATACATACATGTATCAATTCCTATATGACAGTTACACATATATACTATATGCTTAACTAAATCATAACCAAAAGGGATGGGATGAATCTCAGGAATCAATGACAGTCCACATATATATATTACCTACTTACTATTTCCCATATCATTAACAAACTTGAACCTATACTAGGTTTTGAGATCCTGAATCATGTCAGGTTCTCAGGAATCCTGAGAACAATTGACATTACATTCTAACAGTTAACACTCAGTCCAACCCCATTCTCAGTTTTCCTTTAGCTTATCAACTACATCATTCAATCTCAGATTTACACATTATCCTAGTTCAGTCAACAGTCCACATGAATATTCCCAAACACTAACTCACCCTCTACTACTCAACTCAGATATTCTCACTCAAATTGACATATAAACCATCTATATACCCTATCAGAGAATGAGAATATCCTAATCTCTACTGACATCAACTAAACCAAATGGATGAAGGGGGTATTTAGATAAACAGGGATCTGAACATCAATGATGGAGTGAGGGTCAAAACCCATGACTGAACCCATGCATACATATCTGCACATCCTGTAAAGGATGAAGGACACCACTATAAGTAGGAACTAAGCTTAAAGCATGTGTGTGATAGTACATGTGACTGAGTGTGTGAGCCAATCTCAGGTATTTATGTGTAATGTGTGCAAAAGTGTCGAAAGATGTGTGTCCAGTCTAATGTGTCATGTGTCACAGGTTTTAGGGTGTCAGCTAACAGTGTGTGTGAGATAGGGAGTATAGGAAATCAGTAGCAATGTGACAGGATTTGAATTTGTGAATGTGTATATGTAGCAGTGTATAAAATGAATCTGTTCTCAGGTTTTTCTGAAATTCAAGTGACAGTTTAGAACATTCAAAACCTTTTGAAGTCCCAAAACCTAACACCTATCGATAATCAACATTGAAGTAACCTAATACACGTACATATGAGTTAAATATGGTAATTAATCATCAAGGAATCAGTAAAATCAAACTCGAATCTCAGAATTTACACAACAGGGTGTTAAGTTTCAGAATTTGAGGAAAGACCAATTCGAAACCGAATTTCAAGCAACAAGTCGAAACCGAATTTCAAGCAACTAACCCATGGGCTACATGTGCACATGCCACACAGTGTGTGTCATGTCTCCAAAGTGGGACACAACGTGTCCAAAATAAGAAAACCATTGCATCAAGAAATGTAGTATCAGCAGCCTCGTGCTGAGGTACAAAGCGTCCCAGGGACTCGTGTTTCGACCCTCGAGCCTCGTGCTCGTGTCCAGAGGTAGTTTAGGTATAGGGCTAGGTGTCTAGGTGCCTGTACGAACCCCAAGATGTGTCGTATCCTAGTTTCAAGCCGTATCAGTGGCTCGAAATCGCGTGTGTGCGTGTCAGGGAATTTCGGTGCGAGCTCGAGAACTTCCTCGACTCGCAACCAAGTGCCACAAAACTTGGTGAGGGTCTAGTCAGACATGGGACCCATCACCTCGTCAAATTCCACATGTCATAGTGAAGTGTCGTGTCCTGTGTCAGCCCCAAAATACAGGGGACACGCACAGCGTGCACGAGCAGTACAAGATCGGTGCGCGGTTGATTTCTCCGTGCACACTGATCGAGAACCAGTGAAATTTTGTGGGGGTGACGTCAGTAGGTGCCCGCACGTCCCCACAAATTTTTGTGGTGTCTCGTGTCGTGTCGTGTCCGCAATGGCACCCGAGCAGCAGGACAGCCGCACGGGCCTGTGCGCAGTGTCGTGCACGAGGTGCGTGTCCATTTTGGACACAAAAACCAACCCGATTCATGCTCAGACATATACATACACAATATACATATAATAAGCTTTCCAAATATGTAATTTGTTTTGAAAAACATTAACATTCAATCCATTGAGGCATTTCGTCGAACACCTAACATACACTATGACACGTGTCTGATACGAGCACCAAACGGACACAAAATCCACCCAAATTTGAGGTACAGCTAGGGGACACTAAACCTAGCCTACTATGCAAAGAAATCAAAATAATAATACAATTTAAAGGGTTTTACCTATAGGTGCAATTTGCAAGAAAGGCTTCAAATGGGGGTATTCTTCTTGATGGCCAAATGCTCCAAATTGATCCCAAACTGAAATATCTCTCCACCAACAGTCCATAAACTTCAATTAGAACCCAATGCAAAAGACTAGGATGAAAAAGGAGATCAAATGAATAAAATGAAAATTTTTGGAAGGGAAAAAAATACCTTTCTTTTCTCCAAGTGTTGGAATGATAAAAAAGAGGCAAGCCCTAATGAATAAGTGTTTATATAGGATGGGGATCCCTATATGACTGGTCATAAGCTCAAAAATTAGGGTTAGGGTTCACTAAATGGCCCATGGGCTTAAGTCACAAGTCATTAAGTCCTTAAATCACTAGTCATTTCATTAAACCATAAACCATGAACTAATTTCACTAAAACTAATCCTTCTAATTCAAAATTAGTTTCTAATGACTAAAATAGGTTAACTCAAGTTAGACTAGGGTCACCATGGCTAGGTTTAGCTTCTAGGCTAGTCCACTAGGTCTCAACAAGTCAAAGTCAAACTGGAATTCACCAATTCAATAAATTATCAAATAATTCAAATAAGTCAAAATGACTAAATTACCCCTAGGTTAAAAATAATAATTAAATCATCCTAATGATATGGTTAGGCTCTAGGTCATGCAGTCTCTAGGGTTTCACTAGCAGCACGCCAAAATCACAAGTCATGACTTAAACCAGTTTTTAAAATAGTTTAAAAGTTATTAAAAATCACCAAAAATCATAATGTGAAATAAATATCAATAAATAATATTATAATTATAAAATTTTAAAATTACCCTCATCTGGAAAACTGGGTGTTATACTGTGACCTCATGCTGCAGTAGTATGACACTACGATGAGGTTCCCAGATAGGGGTAATGCCTCGGCTTTAGGCCATGTCATAGCGGCGTAGCACCGCAAGGAAGTGCAAGGCTTCATGCCATGTCTCTTTAATAAAGAACTTACCTATAGTGTATGGAAAGAGATATTAGGCCGTCTCTTGAGGGTAAACTTGTAGACGCCCAAAATTATACTCTGAAACCAGGCTGGCATAAGGCCTTTAATGTGCAGCTAGAAGCACAATGTAACTACACTTTGTGAGTGGGAAGAATTATAATTATGGTACAGAATTCAAGGCATAGTCCATTCTTGTACCACACTGTTATTTAACCCATACGGGAAGATTCAAGTCGTTAGCGACATCTATCCTAGTGCAAAATGGATAGTTAGTGTGGGGAACGCTCAACCCTAGACACATATATATGATGACATATGTAGGGGATTGTTGGTGCTCTTGCTCCTTGACATGAAGAGAGTTTGCTCTTAACATGTTTTGTAAAGTTTAGTCCCACATTGGAAAAGTACCATGAGTTATCTCAATATATATATGAGTATGTGTTGTTAGGATATGCACATGGGGTAGTGACCTTAAGGAGGGAACCATGTGGGTGATTTTACTAAGAGGTAAGGATAAGGCTCCAAGAAAAGCATTCATGATTTTTGCTCTTGGGAAATTAATTTCCAATAGGGGCTAAGCCCCGTAGGGGCTTAGCGACTCGGACTCGGGCTCATGGGCTCATGAGGCGTAATGTGGCATTTTGTTGGCGCACTTTGCACTTAGCATGTCAGCATCGTCGCTAGGCACATAGTGTGCTTGAGTTGCGCTTGTTGCGCGAGCCACTTGTGCAGCCACGTTGCGTGCCCACGTTGCGCGGCCCAGTTGTGCGTCCAGGTTACGCAGGGTGCGCGGGGTACGTGAGGTGCTCGAGTGCGCCAGGTGCACAAGTTGCGCCAGTTGTACCAGGTGCGCCAGGTGCGCAAGTTGCGCCACAGCGTGCGCAGTACGTGCAATGCGGCTGTAGATGCACGTGCAACTCGTTCATTAGCTCAATACGCACAGGTAGTGGCTGTCCTCATTCAATTTGATCTGTAATATGCGATAACTGATCTTGAAATAGTAGATCTGACGTTATTTCGTGGCACACAATGCAGATCTGAGCGGTTATAGCAGTAGCTATATATTCAGGGCCTCACTTCTCTCTCGCCAAATAGAGAATTATCATTCTGAAAATTTCAGAAAGAGAGAAGAGAGAGTTCCTCGAGCCACTGGAGTTCCAGCACCTTCGACAGTAACTCGAATATTCTTTTTATGTCCTTGTCGTTCCGAGCAGTCCGTCTTAGAGCATTTTTTCAGAGCGTTCCAGAGTTCACTCGAACTTGCTGGTTCCTGGAAGCTGACCGTGTGGAAGGATCTATCTTTGAGCACCAGTGTTTTTGACACCCGAGCAAGACACCACCTTTCCATCAATCGCCTGTCACCTTTACTGCTGCCTTTAGCATTTCGATTAGTACCTTCTTTTTACAAGCACTGCTATCGTTTGCTATGTATACGAAATTTTCTTAGATTTTCGTATTCCAAAATCCTTCTAGGATCTCTGGTTGTGCACCTTCCTAGAAGTGTTACATTGGAACGTTGTTCTTACAACTGTATCATTCGATTTTCTATTGAAAATATTGTGCCCCGATTCTAACAATTTGAAGCTAGGTAATTACCTGTTGGTACTCAGGTCTTCCCTTATTTGTTAGTTACGCTAAGGATGCTGATGGTAAGGGACTGCTTAAGTATGTCCAAAAAAGATATGAAAGGGTGGGCATTCTCAGTGCTTTCATTTAAGGTTCAAAGTGTAGGTATCGGAATCGGTATCGGACAATTCCTATGAGTACCAGGATTGACGGTATCAGCAGTATCGGTAGTTTCGAATCGGAGTATCGAATATTTTTGGTATCAAAAATCAAATAATTATTAATAAATTATTAACATTTTAGAAAATATCTTTTATACATTTAGGCATAATTTTAAGTATTTCCAGTCTTGTTTCTTAGTAAATTTGAAATTTACTGAAATAGTAGTCACCATTGCCGATTGGTTTAAAAGCGATAGATAAATTTTCTTGTTTTACATGCTTTTACAATTTTACTATGCATTTACACCCTTTATGATTGGTTTTTTTCGTTCAATTTTTTCCCGAATTGACCGAAAAAAGACCCCCAATGTCAGTATCGGTCAGTATCGGATATCGGTCGGTATCGGATCGGGACATGCCAAACCGTATCGGCATCGGTCGTATCGGATCGGTATCGGCCGATAGGCTCAATACTGCAAACTATGAATTTTGGAGGCCACCTTGAGTTGGTTCGGACGGTCATTACACCAATTATGATGTATTGGTTGCAAGTTGTTCTCATTCCCAATGCTATTATTAATAAGAGGAGTTGTGCTGATTTCCTTTGGCGAGGTGGAGTTCATGCTATAGGATGGGATGACCTCTATCGCACGAAGGAAGATTGCGGTGTTGGTCGCTGATCACTATGCACTGTTCGGGATATAGCATATCTTAAGCTTACCTGGAGATTTCTTGAAGGAAATCCCCTATGGGAGAATTGGACCCATGCTCGCTGTTTGAAAATGGAAAAGTTTTGGGGTTCAGCGAATGGATAACAATTTGTTGGTTACTTTCAAAACCGTTCTCATCCAATGCAGTAGAATCAAATTGGTTGTTGAGCGAGTAATAGGCAATGACACTTCTACCAATCTTTAGTTTGATCCATGGCTTAATTATACTATTCTTCTCCTTACTAAAGATGGACTCTCCGGGTTTGGCATATAGGCTGCGGACACTACATGTGTCGTGTGTCATTGTGTCATTGTGCAGTCGAGAGCCGTGACCATCCCTTCTTCGGTACCTACATCGGAGAGCTCAGATGGATCTCCCCAAGCGTAGTAGTTTTGGTCTAATGGCTCTTTTAGATTAGATGGGACATATGCGTTCGTGTGGTCCTTCTACTTACTGGCTAAAACCAGAGTCGTTGCTGACGTCTGGCATGTGTGACGGGAACGGAACCGACTTGTCTTCGAAAGAGTGCCTACTACTTCTGTAGGAGTTTGTATATAATACATAGGGAGAGGTTAATTTTATAGGCATGATAACTATCTTGTACTTCTTCTTTTTTAATTTACATTTTGCTACTTATTTGTTTCTCTCCCCTAATTCTTTTGTTACCCTCCTTTTGTTTTGGAGGTAGAGAAGTCCTAAACAAACTTTGACAAGAGGTTAACTTAGCGTAATTAAAAACAAGAGCATGTAAACACATGTAGCAAAATCCACATAAAATAGTGCCAATTATCAAACTGCAAAAAATGAAATAAAATAGAGGTATAATTTAACTCAAAATCAGGTTAGCTCTAGGGTAAACTCATTCACTAATTTAACTGTTGGGTATGCACTGATACCGCTAATTGGGATGGAGATAGCTTACCCACTTAACGTGGGAGCTACAATTAGTTGAAATTTAGCTTACCCGCTTAACGTGGGAGCTACAATGAGTTGAAGTTTAGCTTATCCGCTTAACACGGAGGCCAGAGAAAAGAAAAGAAAAACAAACATACAAAAGATAAGAGAATTAACGAGGTTAGCCTATGTGCCTACGTCCTCGGACAACAATAGTTCTTTTCTTTCTTCCTCCACTAAGAATAGTGGGATTACAGAGTTACAAACTCTCTCTTGGATATACTCAAGAGGATCTCTCTCATAAACAAGTATGGAAGATACTTTGGTGAAAAAGCACCCGAGGTAGAAGCACCGCCCGGAAGAATACCGTAAGCAAGAAGCACCAATAGCACCACCACTTCTAGCACCAAGATCACAAGGGAGGATTAACCCAAACATCTTCCAAACCATGTCCTTATATATCCATAAGGAAATGAACCTTCTCCTCTAAGATTCGTTCATGCAAGATGAATGAACCTTGGAAACTCCACAAGTCTTTAGACTTTCTCCAAGGTGAATGAACCTTGGGAACTCCACAAGTCTTTAGACTTTCTCCAAGGTGAATGAACCTTGGGAACTCCAAATCCTCTCTCCAATTAAGGAGGGACCACCCAACAATTTCCCCCTTCCCGACTTAAGTGGAAGGCTTCGTCATACCAGCTGCACTTCTGCAAAAGATGTGCTTGTCTTTAGGTAAAGATTTAGTCATCATGTCTGAGCCGTTGTCATTGGTATGGATCTTCTCAATCTAAAGTTGCTTGGATTCCACCACGTTATGAATCCAATGATATCTCACGTCAATATGCTTTGTCCTTGAGTGAAAACTTGAATTCTTGCTCAAATGGATAGC
The DNA here is from genome assembly GCA_029216955.1 of Iris pallida. Lineage (NCBI taxonomy): Eukaryota > Viridiplantae > Streptophyta > Magnoliopsida > Asparagales > Iridaceae > Iris > Iris pallida. The sequence goes on from JANAVB010035620.1 coordinate 1,988,397, forward strand.
ACTCTGGCTATCACAATAAAGAACATATTCTCGTTGTTCTTGACCCAACTCCTGTAGGAATCTTTTTATCCACAGTAGTTCCTTGCATGCTTCTGTCGCTGTGATATATTCTGCTTCTGTAGTCGACAGATCAACACACTTCTGTAACTTTGACTGCCAAGACACAGCTCCCCCTGAAAGAGTAACTAAATATCCTGAAGTAGATTTTATGGAGTCAAAATCTTCAGCCATATCTGCATCTGTGTACCCAATCAACACAGGCTTGTCATTTCCAAAGCACAATCTCATTTTGGAAGTACCTCTGAGGTATCTCAAAATCCACTTTACCACTTTCCAATGCTCTTTTACCAGATTGGATAAGAATCTGCTGACAACACCAACTGCATATGCCATGTCAGGTCTGGTGTACACCATCATATACATAAGACTGCCAACTGCTGAGGTATATGGCACCGATGCCATCTCTTCTTTTTCTTTGTTACTTGTAGGACACTATCTTGAGTTGAGCAAAAAATGATTAGCAAGTGGAGTTGCTACAGGCTTTGCCTTGTCCATGTTGAACTTCTTCAACACCTTCTCGATATAGCACTCTTGTGATAACCACAGCTTCCCATTCCTTCGATCACGGGAGATATGCATACCGAGAATTTGCTTTGCTGGACCTAAGTCCTTCATTGCAAAGGACTTGCTGAGCTCTTTCTTTAACTTGCTGATCTTGTCATTGTCATGACCTACGATCAACATATCATCAATATATAGAAGAAGTATAATCAGTTCACCATCAGAGTACCTTTTGACAAACACAAAATGATCAGAAGTGGTCCTCGGGTATCCTTGCTTGGTCATGAAGAGATCAAACTTATTATACCATTGGCGTGGTGCCTGTTTTAGACCATACGAGCTCTTCTTTAGTTGACAGACTAGATCTTTTTTTCCTTTGACTTTGAAATCCTCGGGCTGCTCCATGTAGATTTCTTCTTCAATCTCTCCGTGAAGGAATGCAGTCTTCACATCTAGTTGTTCCACTTCTAGATTTAGACTTGCAGCCAAGCTGAGCACTACTCTGATAGATGTCATCTTCACCACTGGTGAGAAAATCTCTTCATAGTCAATTCCTTACTTCTGACTAAAACCTTTCACAACTAGCTTGTATCTTGATTGTGATTTGTTTTCTTCTGTCTTCAGCTTATACACCCATTTGTTCTTGAGTGCCCTTCTTCCTTTTGGTAATTTTACCAAATTATAAGTGTGATTCTCATGCAAGGACTTCATCTAATCTTATATGGCTTCCAGCCACTCTCCCTTTTTTTCGTGTGTCATGGCTTCTTGATAGTTTTCAGGTTCTCCTGCATCTATTTGTAACATACTGTTGTGGACTGTAGAGGTTGTTAGGCTTCGGTTGTCTGTTTGATCTTCTCAGTTGAGGTCCTTCAGGAGCTTTCTCTTCTTGAACATTTTTATGTATAATGTCATCATCATGATTGTCCTCGACATGATCATGGATTTCAGCTTCATTGTTCTCGATCGGATCTTCCCTTTCTTCCCGGGGCTGAAAAACTGGATTTAGGTTGACAGGAAATTCCCTGGAGCTATCAACCTTTTCTCCCTTCTGAAAATCTTCAATAGTTTGATCTTCAAAGAAGACCACATCTCTGCTTCTGATAATCTTCTTATTGACAGGATCCCAAAGTCTGTAGCCAAACTCTTCATCTCCATAGCCAAGAAAAATGTATTCTTTTGATTTGACATCAAGCTTGGACCTCTCATCTTTGGGAATGTGCACAAATGCTCTACACCTAAACACCTTCAAGTATTGGTAGGACAAATTTTTTCTGTCCAGAACTTGTTCGGTACATCACCATTGAGTGGAGCTGATGGAGACAAGTTGATTAAGTGAACTGTTGTCATTAATGCTTCACCCCAGAAACCCTTTGGCAGCTTGGAGTGAGATAACATGGTTCTGATCCGCTCAACGATCGTTCTGTTCATCCTCTCTGTCAACCCGTTGTGCTTAGGGGTCTTTGGAACCGATCTTTCATATCTAATCCCATTATTCTTGCAATAAATTCTGAAGTCTCATATGTACTCTCCACCATTGTCAGTAAGGATACACTTCAGAGTCGTACTAGTCTCACGTTCAATGCTGGCGTAAAACTGCTTGAACACATCAAAGACTTGATCTTTGGATTTGATTGCATATGCTCGTACCTTTCTGGAATGATCATCAATGAAGGTGACAAAGTATCTTGCACCACCAAGAGTGTTAGTAGTCATAGGCCCACAAACATCAAAGTAAACAACATCCAGTACATTAGGTTTTCTAATTGCAGCCTTATAATGAAATAAAACTCTATGTTGTTTTCTGTAATGACCCACTCTGCCCTAGCGGAGCGCCGATTCAAACGACAAGTACAACGGCTCAAACGAGCCGTTGACCTGAAGAGCTGGCATCGACCTAATAAAGAATCGATGCAAGGCTTACATTGGTATGTCAAAGATGAATCCACACTTAGACTTTCAAAGGCGCGCTCGAAGTATCGCTCGGCCGATGCGAACATCGTTAAGGTGGGTGGCTCCGATGAACCCGTCTTTGCTTAGCCTAGACACTTAACAATACGGACACTATTGCTAGAATCGCTAGGCGATAACACTGCGCATGCTAATAAATGACTCAACGCACCTAGCTAAGAAAATAATCCCATATTGTATGCTTTTATAGAACATGGAAAAGAACTTGGAAAAATGTGAGAACTCTCGCACCGCACTCCACGCTCGTGCTAAGGCACAAGTTTACGTTTTGAGTTCCTTATACGTTCAACAATGAATGGTTTACAACAATAAAACGAAAGACTATCGACATAGTCGTTCCGAGTAGAGTATAGCAACATTGGAAGACTTCGAGACCGATGGGTCGCCAAGGCGACTCCCGTACGGAGAGTTGCATAATGTATGAATGAAAGAATGAACGAATAAGTGAATGAATGAATCAATGAATGAATAAAAGAATACGTGAATAAATCAATGAACGAACAAACAAGTGAAAGAAAGAAATGAAAGAATGAATAAAAGATAAGAAAGAAAGGAATGGTTAGCGACAGGTATGACGGAAACGTGCAACGGGGCTCGCTACCCGCGCTGCACGGACGTCGCCGCCAACCTGGTCGATAACGCATTGTGGCTCACAGACAGCCTATGGCTCAAAGACAGCCATTAAGTTAAAATGACAAGACAATACGAAATGGTCGTGGACGGACTCGTGCACGAGTGAAACGATTCCAAGGCAATGAACGACGATGTCGTAGCCGACCTAGGAGAAATCATGGCCTACGGGCGGACATGTGTGCGGGCTTGGGAACATAACCAAACGTAACATCGGGTACTTCAATATTCTATCAAGGTGTACCAGCCATCACGTTTGATAGATGAGAATACCATAAGTAAATATCCAAATGGCTCACATAGCCAGCGACCGATGCATTAAGTGGACTTTGCTGGTGACAATCCACGTGCAAGTCCTTGTATTGAAACAAAGTAGTCTAAGTTAACTGAATGAAGCGCCTCCTGAACAGGCTTGAATATAACACACCAAATGATCGAGAGTACCTCGTACAAATGAGTTAGAAAACATGCCTACGACGCTCTAGATTCTGAGGCAAGGACACGCCCTCGACACTGAATGTTTACGAGAATCACGTTAAGTTATTACATATGAATTATTGACTAACTTGGTTTACTTTGGACAAGGAAGGCCGGACGGTAAGTATGGGTAAGACGTGCATGTATTTCCATGCAACACATTGAAATTGATAACACGAGATAGGTTATGAAATATGCCATAAAACTGACCCTAAGGCAAGATTAGAAAGACAATGAATGATAGACGGTGCACAAAAGTAAATAGAATGTGTTTGGTAATGATAGCATTGTGGGCGAGCTAGCCTCCCCACCAGTGCATAACAATGTACTGATAACCCTACAGATTGCTTGCAGGAAGCAGGAGACGTCGTCGGGTGCAGAGCTTCCTCGAACGTGCTAAGGCGCGGAGACAACTCTGGAGCCTTGGAGCGTTGCAAAGGAGCTGGAGCACCATATACAGGACATAATGTATCGGAACATCTCCATGAATCATCCCATCTTGTAAGCCACTTGGCACGTCTTTTATGTTTCAGAGAGAGAGAGAGAGCTTGAGAGACTAGTAAACTCGGTCTAGCGCCGCTTGTAAACTTCTTAAAAATCAATAAAGAGTTTGATTTCGCTTCAATTTGTGTTCATTTACTTTTCGCTGCAAATGGGGACACTCTGTGCGACTCTGTGGCCTAGCTCAAATCGGCCGTTACTGGACTTAGCCTTGCACGGGCGCAACCTAGGCCCGTGAGGCATCACGCCTTAGCAAGGATGATCGCTCCTACGGGAGCGGGACGTGACATTTTCCAGCCAAACAATCAGTACAAGGTTCAAGAGGTGTACCTTTCGATTTCAGTCCGGTCAATACCTCTCTTTTGGCTAGAATTTGCAATCCCTTCTCACTCATATGACCCAGTCGCTTGTCCCATAACCCAATCGTTGATCCTGATTGGTCGATTGCTGCATTAATATGCTGATTATTGATCTTAGCATATGTCATATAGAGTGTGTTCTCCTTCTTCCCTCTAGTAAGCACTAGGGAGTCTTTGCTGAGTTTCCATTTGCCTCCACCAAACACATTGGTGTAGCCTTCATCATCCATCATGCCAGTGGATATCAAGTTGAGATGCATGTCTGGAACATGTCTCACATTCTTGAGAATCAAGGGGCAGCCAATGTTGGTCTCAAGAGCTATTTCTCCTTTTTCCACAATCTTGAAAACTTTTTCATTTTCTATCCTCACATTTAAGAAGTCTCTGCTTGTGTAGGTTGTGAAAAATTCCTATTTGGAAGTAACATGGAATGATGCACCAGAGTCTACAATCCAGTATGAATCTTGAGAGGTTAGATTAACCAGACCATCATCACAAATGATGATTATCTCATCGCCTTTTGAAGCAGTTGCAGTTGTGTCTTTGGCTTCATTCTTCTCATTTGATTCATTTCACATTTTCTTTTTGAGTTTTCTGCATTCTCTTTTCATGTGACCCTTAAGGCCACAATAAAAGCATTCTATCTCATTTCTTGGTTTGAAAGTGCATCTGGAATGATCTTTTGGCCTGCTTTTGGAGCGGTCACGGTTGTGGAATTTTCTTTGATGAGTTCTTCCAAGATTCTCAGAAACAAGAGCATCTGACTCGGTTGTTATGCCTTGTTCTTTCTGCCTCGCTTCTTCATTCAATAAACTATCCTTCACTAAGGTTAAAATGATGACGCCTTAAGGAGTGGAGTTGCTTAAGGAAACCATAAGTGTGTTCCAACTATCCGACAACGAGCTGAGTAGAAAAAGTGCCAATAGCTCTTCTTCCAGCACCAGCTTCATGGTTGAGAGTTGATTTACCAACTCTTGGAAATCACTCAAGTGTTCAGAAACACTTCGTCCGTCTTTGTATTTCAGGTTCACCAAACGTCGAATGAGTGACGTTTTGTTTTGAGGAGTCTCTCGCTCGTACATCGATTGTCACTTCCCATTCCTAGAATACGTATTTCTAGAATGCATGTACTGTTTAAACGTATTTATTTAATATTTATCATGCATTTATTCTGTATTTAAATTCTTCAATTTTGTGCTTATTAATTTTTCTGTATTTTATTTTCTGCTTGTTCTTGGCTCTTGGTTCATTTCGGTTAATGGGAAAGCAACTTGGTTCGGTTTGGTTCAACATGGAGAGGAATGGATGGCTTGGATTTGGTGGAGAGAATGAATGGTGGAGATCCACTTGACCTTGATATAAAAGTTCTTCTTCCACTCTCTCTCTCTTCATTCATTCACATTTACTCCTCCACCAAACCCTAACCCACTTGTGAGAGGCAAGTACATCTTGCACACCATGAGGGATTTCATGCATCCCTATTTATTTTTAGTTTATGTTGTTCATCTTCTCTTCCTCTACAAGTTTAGGTCTTGAAGTTCTTGATTTCCATGGATGGTTGGGTGTAGATCTAAGTTTTAAGTTTTGGTTTTCATAGTTTTGGTTTTCATATGAATTTAGGGTTTTGATCTATCAAACATTGTTGTTTTTAAAAATAAGTGGTTCCATGTTGTAGAGAATTTAATTCTACTAAAGTTTGGCTTTTGAAAAGTTAGATTTCGATTTGTTTTGTGGAAGTTATGGAAGAAGCATTTTGTTCGTTCTATATTCATCTGCAGTAGGAGGCATATGTCGCAGAAGGCGCATATGATGTCGCAGTAGCCGCATATCATGTCGCGCATGAGCCGCATTAAGGCGCATGTCGCAGTAGGCGCATATCATGTCGCGCATGAGCCGCATTAAGGCACATGTCGCAGTAGCCGCATATCATGTCGCACATGAGCCGTATTAAGGCGCATGTCGCAGTAGCCGCATATCATGTCGCGCATGAGCCGCATTAAGGCGCATGTCGCAGTAGGCGCATATCATGTCGCAGTTGAGCCGCATGAGGCGCATGTCGCAGTAGGCGCATATCATGTCGCAGTTGAGCCGCATGAGGCGCATGTCGCAGTAGGCGTATATCATGTCGCAGTAGGCGCATATCATGTCGCAGTAGGCGCATATGGTGTCGCGGTTGCATGCATGTCGCAGAATAGGCCGCATATGCATCATTTGGTTGTTTCTGACTGTTATATGTTCTATATTGACTGAATTGTGGCTAGAATTTATTTCAACTCCCAACATGAAATTTGTTGATCTTTTCCTTGGCTTCAAGAATATGTTACCAACTATTTTATACTAGTTATGGACTCGATCATGCTTAATACTAATTTAACCTTTATGTCTTGTCATAAATTGACCCCGACTGTTACTTGACTAATAATTGATCATGCGTTCCTAGTTGGAACTAAGAGACTGGCTAGTCGTCTTATTGAGTTGAATGAATGAGACACGTTCATATTAACTATGAACTATTATAATCGATTGGCCGATCCCGAATATTGACATACAGGCACACATGCAGGCTTCAATTTATTTATTTATTTTTCTACAAAAGCAGCATGTGTACTTGATGGTCAAGGCATGATTATTCCGTGGTTAGTTTTGATTGTTGCATTACGCTATGTAAAACCTACAACCTAACCGCACGGGTATCGTTGTAGAGTTGGGCATATCGTACTTGTACGGAAGTACTCATTCTGAATGACCATGATCCACGGCATGTGATTTCACTCAACGTAGAGACTATTAAGTTAAATAAAATAATGATTGCATGGAGAGAATAGATTTCCGAGTTCTTACATGGCAGCCCTCTTGGGACTAGTAGTGCCCGACAGGCCGGTTGGTCCCCACAGATACTACAAATCTGCCACACGGGCAGGAAGCGGTATCTGGTTATATTATCTATTGTATATTGATGACGGGCGTCCCGCTGGGACTCGTCTAATTCATGATTGGCGCAATTGATTGACTGGGTAAACTAGCCTTGCTTGCACATAGTAAGAGCTGAGGAATCCTTTATTGCATAATTCCAGGATAACTTGGAACTCACAGTAGCAAGCCGTAGTAGTTACATGGCCGTTTAAATTGATTTGTTTGTGTGTTGTACCTACTCTGTTACCTAACTGAGATGATCAGAATGTCAGGACACGACGGGCCAACTTCTGTCCTTGTTTGGTTGGGAGGTTGGTTCGAAGTGTCGTGATGTTATGTGAATCCTAGTGGCAAGCAGAGATCTACTTATCATATTCTCTTATTACTGGTTTTAATTTCTCATATCGTGCTTCCTTGTGGTACTTGCTATTAGAGGTCTAACCTCTCTGGTTTTCCATGGCCAGATTTAGAGCCGGTTCCCGAGGACTCCGCTTACTTCTACCTCCAAGATGGTCAATACTAGAGGAATGATCGCAGGAGGACTCGAGTGGGTTCCTTACTTCCCCACTCGTTTTGTTATTTACTTAATACCTTGCCGTTTGGCACCGACATATTAGTCGAATTTTCTTGTACTTACTTTTGCATAATTATAATTAAGTCAGACTGCAGCTGATAACAATTGTGTACACTTTGCTTCATCATCTGGCTATGTTTTGTAAAGCCAGATATCAAGAACATTTTGATTGAGCATTTGGGACGCCTTACTGCTTTATCTTACATGTTCTCTATTTCTGTTTCTTATTTGAATGATTGAGACAATAGATGTGAAATGACCATAGTGAGACTTTCATGTAGTATGCACCCCCTCGTCTTTTAGATAGCATTGATCGTATTATACGGCATTCATCTACCCGTAATACGTAGCTGGCTGAGTCATTCTCCCGCTCTCCAGTATTCTGGTTCTGGGGCGTGACAAGGTTTTAGTGGTGGCCCATGCAGGTCTGATTTCAGACTTGTGGGGTGTTTTAATAGGATGTCTCAATCATACATGTTCCCCCTTGATCTCATAATTCATTACTCTCGACTCCAGCTTGACATTCCAGTATCCCTTGACTTCATTGATCTTTCCTGTCCGATCGTTTGATTGTTCTTTTGTCCCTTTTCTTAGGGGCACTTCGTCCGCATCTGCCAGGACTGGACAACAACAACAAGAGCAATACGGACAACCTGACCATGTTGGTCAGCAACAAGGGCCGGTACTAACTCAAGAGGCTATCCAAGAAGAAGTAATAGTGGAAGCAGCAGCTGGATCACAGTATCCGGATGTTCCACCACCACCAACAGTTCCACCTACCCCTGTGGAAGTAGACACACCAGCCCTTCTGGAGATCATGAGAGGGATGATGGCTACTTAGCAACACCAGATGTTAGCCCAGCAGCGCATACACGCTCAGTTAAAAGAGCAGAATGTATTACTCAACCAAGGGTTGCAGACGGCTTTGGAGAGAGGGGCGAGGACAGATTCAGGAGCATCAGCCAGGTTTTACAAGTTCAACCCCCACCGTTTCGAAGGAACGGAGGATGCCATCTCAGCAGATGCATGACTTAAGGATATTGAGGCTATTCTGACAGCAGCTAAGGTGCCGGCAGAAGAACGTATGGATCAAGTGAAGTTGTTACTTCAGGATCTCGTACGTGATTGGTGGGAATCAGAGGAAGTGGGCATCAGACGTCCTGTTGCTTGGAACGATTTTACTGCAAGGTTCAAGACGAAGTACTATGGAGTTGTGGCGCAGTTTGAGCTACAACAGAAGTTTATCAACCTCAAGCAGGCCGGCAAGACAGTAGATGCTTATACAGCGGAGTTCTGCAGATTGAGCAGGTTCGCCCCAGAGATGGTAGCAACAGAGAGCCAGAGGGCTATGAGGTTCCAGCAAGGGTTTCACCTTGAGCTATTGTAATTGATAGAGGGGCACAATTATCAGACTTTTGATGAAGTATTGACGGCAACCCGAAGGCATGAGATCACCATTCAGAGGATCACGGCAAGGACTGGAGGTCAGAAGAGATCTCACAGTCAGATTAAAGGAGGAGGGGGAGCAGCGCCCCAAACAACAGCACCATCCCTTGGCATTCGCATTCACGATGTAGCAATACGAGGGCCAGCACCACCACCCAGGCAGCAACAACAGCAACAGAAGAAGAACCAGCAACCCCCAGCGGGCTGCACTTATTGTGGAAAGATGGGGCACACTAGAGATGTGTGTCGGACATTGAACGGGCTGTGTTTGATATGTGGAAATCCAGATCATCGGGTTACCACATGTCCCATGAATTCGAGGTCAGGAGGACCAGTGCAGCAGTTTTCTGCTCTGCCAGCACCAGGGGCAGGACAGTATCGAGGACCAGCAGTGGCAGTGAGACCATTGGCCCAGCATCCGTTAATGCCACAGGCTCAGATGTTTCGGCAGCAGGGACCGCCGATGCAGCAACACCAGCATAGACCACCCCAGCATCATCAAGGCAGGGGCCAGCAGCAGCACCAGGCTAGGCCGCAATATGGGAACCAACAAGGAGGTCGAGGACAGGCATTCACTCTGTCCTTGGAGGAGGCATTAGCATCGGGAGAGGTTGTGGCAGGTAACATTCTCGTCGCCTCACCTCCCGCAGTAGCATTGTTTGATTCAGGAGCATCACACTCATTTATATCTGCACAATTTGCGATACGACTAGGAATGGAGTTCGAGGCATTGCCAGGGAGGTTGAATATACTCACTGGCAATGGGCTCGTAGGAGTTAGTAGAGTTATTCTAGCGTGTAGCGTTGTAGTTTGCGGGTGTTCCTTACCCGCCCGGTTGATAGAATTTCCTGTTGGAAATTTTAACGTTATCTTAGGCATGGACTGGCTGAAAGACAGTCATGCGACAATAGATTGTCGTAGAGGGAGTGTATCTTTTGATATTCCAGGCATGAAGAGATTTACCTTAGTCAGATCAGAGGCAACTCAACAAGAGCAGGGAGTAATAACGGCAATGGAAGAAGTTCAAGTCCCGAAGGTAGTTGAAGAGTTTCTAGACGTATTTCCTGAAGAACTTCCAGGTCTACCACCGGTTAGAGATATTGAGTTCAGTATAGAATTGGCATCTGGAACTAAACCGATATCAGATCGAGTTTACAGAATGGCGGATTCAGAACAGGCCAAGGTATATCAGCACATAGAGGAATTGAAGGAGAAGAAGTTCATCCAAGCTAGCATATCACCATGGACAGCACCAGTAGTACTTGTGGGGAAGAAGGATGGGTCATCCAGATTATGCATCGATTACAGGAAGCTTAACGCGGCGACAGTAAAGAACAAGTACCCACTACTCAGGATCGACGACTTGTTTGATCAGTTGAGCAGAGCTAGAGTTTTCTCCAAGATAGATCTTCGTTCAGGGTACCATCAAGTAAGGGTTCGGAAAGAGGACATTCCCAAGACAGCATTCAGGTCGAAGTATGGGCATTATGAATTCTTAGTAATGTCGTTTGGTTTGACCAATACTCCAGCTATCTTTATGGATTTGATAAACCGCATCTTTATGCCATACTTAGATCAGTTTGTCATTGTATTTCTTGACGACATTCTCGTATATTCTGCTAGTGAAGAGGAGCATGAAGACCACCTCAGAAAAGTGTTACAGGTTCTGAGAGTGAACCAGTTGTATGCCAAGCTCAGCAAGTGTGAGTTCTGGACGAATCACATTTCATTTTTGGGTCATATCATATCAGGAGCTGGAGTAGCAGTGGATCCCAAGAAGGTAGAAGCAGTAGAGAGTTGGCCAGTACCCAAGACCGTAGCTGATGTACGGAGTTTCTTGGGATTGGCAGGATATTACAGAAGGTTTGTATCAGACTTTGCAAGGCTTTCAGCACCTATGACCCGCTTGACACGGAAAGATGTACCATTCGTCTGGTCGGCAGAATGCCAGGCATCATTTGAGAATCTGAAGCAGAAGTTGATATCAGCGCCTATTCTTATATTGCCAGTTGGACCCGGAGGTTTTACCGTTTATTGTGATGCGTCAGGAAAGGACTTGGATGTGTCCTCATGCAGCATGGGAAGGTGATAGCATATGCATCTAGGCAGCTTCGGGACCACGAGAAGAATTACCCAACTCATGACTTGGAGTTGGCGGCAGTAGTATTTGCTTTGAAGCTATGGAGGTATTACTTATATGGTGATCGAGTAGACATGTACACAGACCATAAAAGTCTGAAGTACATCTTTACTCAGAAGGAGCTGAACATGAGACAGAGAAGATGGTTGGAGTTGATCAAGGATTATGACGTGGAGCTTCAGTATCATCCAGGCAAGGCTAATGTGGTAGCAGACGCTCTTAGCAGGAGAGGCGGCGCATTTATGTTGACAACGCAGAAGCACATCTTAGAAGACCTTCAGGAGATAGGCATCGAAGTTATACTTCCTAGTGATGTAGGAGTTTTAACAACTTTACAAGTTCAATCCGACTTGGTAGACAGGATCAAGGCAGCTTAGGCACAGGACCCAAGGATTCAGAAGCTTAGAGCAGAATGTGAGTCAGGACTCAGAAAGGAGATGCAAATTCATGAAGATGGTACGCTTAGGTTTGGATCACGCCTATGTGTACCTAGTGGAGATATCAGACAGGAGATTATGACAAAAGCTCACAGTTCCCAGTATTCTATACACCCTGGAGGGACCAAGATGTACCAAGATATCAAGCAGCACTTTTGGTGGAACGGGATGAAGAGGGAGATAGCTAGATTTGTTTTCCGTTGCTTGGTATGTCAGCAAGTGAAGGCAGAGCAGCAGAGGCCAGCTGGGTTATTGCAACCACTTCCTATCCCGAAATGGAAGTGGGAACACATCACAATGGACTTTGTGACCGGTTTACCGAGATCACCAAGTGGTAAAGATGCTATTTGGGTGATAGTAGATCGGCTTACAAAGGTGGCACATTTTCTTCCTTTTAGAGTAGGTCAATCTACAGAGAAGTTGGCAGAATTGTATATGCAACAGATAGTCAGGCAGCATGGAGTCCCTGTCAGCATTGTGTCAGACCGAGATACCCGTTTCACATCACATTTCTGGAAGAGCTTACATCATAGTCTGGGCACCAAGTTAAGATTTAGTACGGCTTACCATCCACAGACGGACGGGCAATCAGAAAGGATAATTCAGACTTTGGAAGATATGTTGCAAGCTTGCACCCTAGATTTTGGGGGATCTTGGGAGAGCCACCTGCACTTAGTTGAGTTTTCTTATAACAACAGTTATCAAGCCAGTATCCAGATGGCGCCATTTGAAGCACTATATGGTAAGAAGTGTAGGTCGCCACTAGCATGGGATGATATCGGAGAGAGGAAGATGTTAGGCCCAGAAATGATTGTTCAGACAGTGGAAGTGATTAAAGGAATTAGAGAGCGACTTCGAGTTGCACAGGATCGGCATCGTCATTGGACGGACCAACATCGTAGGCCGCTAGAGTTTTCTGTTGGGGACCACGTGTTCTTGCGGATCTCACCTACCCGTGGGGTCATTAGATTTGGCGTTCGCGGGAAGTTGAGTCCGAGATACGTAGGACCATTTGTTATCCTTGATAGGATAGACGATGTTGCTTATCGTTTATCCCTTCCACCTTCGTTACGAGAGGTGCATGACGTATTTTATGTATCTCAGTTGCGAAGGTATGTATCAGACCCAAGCCATATCCTTGATCATTCTGAGCTGGTTGTTGGTACCAACCTGTCTTACGAGGAACAGCCTGTGTCCATTTTGGACCGAAGAGAGAAGATACTCAAGAACCGAACAATTAGCCTTGTCCGGGTTGCTTGGGGTCATCACTCTTTAGGGGAGTCAACGTAGGAACGTGAGGATGATATCCGATCACGGTATCCGCACCTTTTTGACTCACAAGGTATATCTCTTTCTGTATACCTTGATTGTCTTAACTCCTCATGCTTGCCACCTTATAAGTAGAATTGCTTGCTATCGTAGAATGTTCAACATAGATATGTTACTTACTATTGACATTGTAGAATGATTGCTTACTTAAATTGCTTATACCTGGAGTAGTCCAGCTCTGATGTTTCTATCATGCTTGGATTTGAAATTCCGAGGACGGAATTTTTCTAAGAAGGGTAGAGATGTCACTTCCCATTCCCAGAATACGTATTTCTAGAATGCATGTACTGTTTAAACGTATTTATTTAATATTTATCATGCATTTATTCTGTATTTAAATTCTTTAATTTTGCGCTTATTAATTTTTCTGTATTTTATTTTCTGCTTGTTCTTGGCTCTTGGTTCATTTCGGTTCATGGGAAACCAACTTGGTTCGGTTTGGTTCAACATGGAGAGGAATGGATGGCTTGGATTTGGTGGAGAGAATGAATGGTGGAGATCCACTTGACCTTGATATAAAAGTTCTTCTTCCACTCTCTCTCTCTCTTCATTCATTCACATTTACTCCTCCACCAAACCCTAACCCACTTGTGAGAGGCAAGTACATCTTGCACACCATGAGGGGTTTTATGCATCCCCATTTATTTTTAGTTTATGTTGTTCATCTTCTCTTCCTCTACAAGTTTAGGTCTTGAAGTTCTTGATTTCCATGGATGGTTGGGTGTAGATCTAAGTTTTAAGTTTTGGTTTTCATAGTTTTGGTTTTCATATGAATTTAGGGTTTTGATCTATCAAACATTGTTGTTTTCAAAAATAAGTGGTTCCATGTTGTAGAGAATTTAATTCTACTAAAGTTTGGCTTTTGAAAAGTTAGATTTCGATTTGTTTTGTGGAAGTTATGGAAGAAGCATTTTGTTCGTTCTATATTCATCTGCAGCAGGAGGCATATGTCGCAGAAGGCGCATATGATGTCGCAGTAGCCGCATATCATGTCGCGCATGAGCCACATTAAGGCGTATATCGCAGTAGGCGCATATCATGTCGCGCATGAGCCGCATTAAGGCGCATGTCGCAGTAGCCGCATATCATGTCGCACATGAGCCGCATTAAGGCGCATGTCGCAGTAGCCGCATATCATGTCGCGCATGAGCCGCATTAAGGCGCATGTCGCAGTAGGCGCATATCATGTCGCAGTTGAGCCGCATGAGGCGCATGTCGCAGTAGGCGTATATCATGTCGCAGTTGAGCCGCATGAGGCGCATGTCGCAGTAGGCGCATATCATGTCGCAGTAGGCGCATATCATGTCGCAGTAGGCGCATATGGTGTCGCGGTTGCATGCATGTCGCAGAATAGGCCGCATATGCATCATTTGGTTGTTTCTGACTGTTATATGTTCTATATTGACTAAATTGTGGCTAGAATTTATTTCAACTCCCAACATGAAATTTGTTGTTCTTTTCCTTGGCTTCAAGAATATGTTACCAACTATTTTATACTAGTTATGGACTCGACCATGCTTAATACTAATTTAACCTTTATGTTTTGTCATAAATTGACCCCGACTGTTACTTGACTAATAATTGATCATGCGTTCCTAGTTGGAACTAAGAGACTGGCTAGTCGTCTTATTGAATTGAATGAATGAGACACGTTCATATTAACTATGAACTATTATAATCGATTGGCCGATCCCGAATATTGACATACATGCACACATGCAGGCTTCAATTTATTTATTTATTTTTCTACAAAAGCAGCATGTGTACTTGATGGTCAAGGTATGATTATTCCGTGGTTAGTTTTGATTGTTGCATTACGCTATGTAAAACCTACAACCTAACCGCACGGGTATCGTTGTAGAGTTTGGCATATCGTACTTGTACGGAAGTACTCATTCTGAATGACCATGATCCACGGTATGGAATTTCACTTAACGTAGAGACTATTAAGTTAAATAAAATAATAATTGCATGGAGAGAATGGATTCCCGAGTTCTTATATGGCAGCCCTCTTGGGACTAGTAGTGCCCGACAGGCCGGTTGGTCCCCACAGATACTACAAATCTGCCACACGGGCAGGGAGCGGTATCTGGTTATATTATCTATTGTATATTGATGACGGACGTCCCGCTGGGACTCGTCTAATTCATGATTGGCGCAATTGATTGACTGGGTAAACTAGCCTTGCTTGCACATAGTAAGAGCTGAGGAATCCTTTATTGCATAATTCCAGGATAACTTGGAACTCACAGTAGCAAGCCGTAGTAGTTATATGGCCGTTTAAATTGATTTGTTTGTGTGTTGTACCTACTCTGTTACCTAACTGAGATGATCAGAATGTTAGGACACGACGGGCCAACTTCTGTCCTTGTTTGGTTGGGAGGTTGGTTCGAAGTATCGTGATGTTATGTGAATCCCAGTGGCAAGCAGAGATCTACTTATCATATTCTCTTATTACTGGTTTTACTTTCTCATATCGTGCTTCCTTGTGGTACTTGCTATTAGAGGTCTAACCTCTCTGGTTTTGCATGGCCAGATTTAGAGCCGGTTCCCGAGGACTCCGCTTACTTCTACCTCCAAGATGGTCAATACTAGAGGAATAATCGCAGGAGGACTCGAGTGGGTTCCTTACTTTCCCACTCGTTTTGTTATTTACTTAATACCTTGCCGTTTGGCACCGACATGTTAGTCGGATTGTCTTGTACTTACTTTTGCATAATTGTAATTAAGTCAGACTGCAGCTGATAACAATTGTGTACACTTTGCTACATCATCTGGCTATGTTTTGTAAAGCCAGATATCAAGAACATTTTGATTGAGCGTTTGGGACGCCTTACTGCTTTATCTTACATGTTCTCTATTTCTGTTTCTTATTTGAATGATTGAGACAATATATGTGAAATGACCATAGTGAGACTTTCATGTAGTATGCACCCCCTCGTCTTTTAGACAGCATTGATCGTATTATACGGTATTCATCTACCCGTAATACGTAGCTGGCTGAGTCATTCTCCCGCTCTCCAGTATTCTGGTTCTGGGGCGTGATATCGATGCTAACTTCATCAACATTTGATGAGCATCGGTTTCTTTGGAAACATGGTGAAAAACGCTTTGGTCGATCCAAGGACGGATCTCTCCAATAGCTTTTCGATTTAGAATGGTCCAATCTTTTTCAGATTTGTCTCTTGGCTTCTGTCCATTGCAGAGTAACACTTCGTACAAATCCTTACAATAGAGGATATCTTCCATCCGCGGCCTCCATATGGAATAGTTTGAAGACGTGAGCTTGATCATGGTTGAGGAGGTAGAAGACAATGATTCCGCCATCACGATTAATAAGCTTGTGTGGCTCTGATACCAATTGTTGGGTATGCACTGATACCGCTAATTGGGATGGAGATAGCTTACCCACTTAACGTAGGAGCTACAATGAGTTAAAGTTTAGCTTACCAGCTTAACGTGGGAGCTACAATGAGTTGAAGTTTAGCTTATCCGTTTAATACGGAGGCTAGAGAAAAGAAAAGAAAAACAAACATACAAAAGACAAGAGAATTAACGACGTTCGGCTATGTGCCTACGTCCTCGGACAATAATAGTTCTTTTCTTTCTTCCTCCACTAAGAATAGTGGGATTACAGAGTTACAAACTTTCTCTTGGATACACTCAAGAGGATCTCTCTCATACACAAGTATGGAAGACATTTTGGTGAAGAAGCACCCGAGGTAGAAGCACCGCCCGAAAGAACACCGTAAGCAAGGAGCACCAATAGCACCACCACTTCTAGCACCAAGATCACAAGGGAGGATTAACCCAAACATCTCCCAAACCATCTCCTTATATAGTCATAAGGGAATGAACTTTCTCCTCCAAGATTCGTTCATGCAAGATGAATGAACCTTGGGAACTCCACAAGTCTTTAGACTTTCTCCAAGGTGAATGAACCTTGGGAACTCCAAATCCTCTCTCCAATTAAGGAGGGACCACCCAACATTAACTACAGTAGTGATGTTCATGTGCATTGCACGTAAAAAAACAAAACTATGGCATTGTTGAAAGAATTATATAAAATTGTAAATTATACTAAGATATTTTAAATGTGATTTGAAAATATTTTAATTAGGATTTGTTATATATGTTTTTAGAATTTTGGTTTTTGGATACGTGTTTAAGTTGGATAATATTATGTACTTACTTTAAATATAATTTTAATATTGAATATATTTTAGGATTTATTACATGTTAATGTAGTTAGAAGGATTTTAAATTTTAAATTTTTTTTCTTAATTACTTGAGAAGATAAATACATGGTATTTACAATTTTTTTTTAATTAATGAAAAATATACGTACGGCTCATTTGAGTTGTTTCCAAGTCCCATTATAGTAATATAGATTATTGATTTCATCATTGTGCCGGCTGATTTTCCACGAGAATCGCATGAGCTTATCCAGTCCAATACCAAAAATGGAGCTCCACCACACGTACACCCATCCCCAATCTCGACCACTATTATTTATCATAATATTCTCGGCAACATTTAATTTACGTACATATTTGTTCATTGTCAATGGCTATATTTTCTTTCTTAAACCATTCGCTCCCACGTACGTACCCATTGCTCTTGCTACTACTATTCCAAAGTTTAGATACTATGCATTTCTTGCACAAGTACTTTCCCCAACTAAACAGCCCAGGAGAGGAGTACGCTCCGGCTGCTGCAGAACGTGCACAAGAATTCCGCGGCCAGCAATTCTCCGTACCTCGCTTGGCCAAGGAGATCCTGCAGTTCAACCAATGCAGAAGAAGGGATGATCACGTCAAACAGTTTCAAAGCGAAGATCGCCACCGTTGCTTCAATGCTAGGCTCGGGAACCCCGGCAGACTGCGGTTCGCGCATGTTGCGAGGCTGGGCGCCTTTGAAGAGAGGAAGGAGGAGGAGGAGGGAGAGAAAAGTACTGGTCAGGATCCGGGCCTGAAGGAAGGGAGAGCCAAAGGGAGGAATTCTTGGAAGGACATGCCCAAGTTCCTTCTAGCAGGTGCCGTGTCCACAGTTATTTCTAGGTAAGAAATAAATACATTAATTTTCCTATGTTTTTATGGTGTTACAGAAACCACTCACATTTTCTGAAAATAACTATACGGACCATCTCTCTGTTTTATGTTTTATTTTTAAAGAGTAATGTTATTCATACATTTAAATGTCCCTCCAAATTATTCGTTCTTACGTGGCAGCCGACGTGACATCTGACATCTCATCTAACATGACAAATTCTAACCCAAAAAATTAGTTACTAAAAAAAAAATCAGTTTTGAGCCCGAAAGTGACAGCATCAAACCCTTCCTCTTATAGAGAATTCGACCTGAGTTCTTTGTGCATCGTCTGGATATAGTGCCTCATTATCAGAGATCGCAAATATCGTTGAGGCCTTCGATCCCCAGCTAAACTTTTGCTTCCTCAATACTTTGACTGGTCCAAATGTCTCCGTGTATTGCCCAGTCGATACACCTTTATGTAAAAGTATGTCATGATGTCGTCACTAACGTTGATAACATTGCGCTTGCGATGTTGGTACAAAAATCTCTGAAGCAATTTTCAACACATTGTATGTATATTACTCCTCATCGTGCCTCCTAACGTTTATTGTAGATGGACCACTTCCATTGCGCGTCGACAAATTCTACAATGAAGAAGGTCACAGGCCGCTGTCCTGGTGATAACACCACACCTATGTCAATGTCGTTGGTGTCGTCCTTGATCACCGTTGGGTCGGTACTGTACAAAGTGACTCCTTGATCACCGTATAGTAGCCCACCTCCTCATAAAAGAACAATATTGTCACATGCATCGCATTTGTCCACTTATTAGATATAAAAGGGGCTATCTTTAAGAATCGTTCTACCCCCACGAACACCAAAACGGAGCCATGTCGAGTCCTTAGCAGGTCCAACACGAAGTCTATGGATAAGCCTTTCCAAATATTTTTCGGGACTGATAGTAGGGTGTATATATCTGAATCAAATCCCTTCTCTTAGATAACTCGACCACAAGTCCTTATGCGATCATCTTCTTCTGAATCTCATTCCCCTTATCTTATAGAGAACTCAACAATGAGTTTTGTTGTAGCAAATCCTCCATTTTTTTCGAAGATTCTCATCCTCCCGTGTAACACGATAAGTACTGTGTTGACGTCACGCATGAGTGGTATCTCTCCAGAAAACTCCTTCGTAAGAATAGAATGAAACTTGTCGAGTATTGATAGTACCTCTACTACAACCGTTCCTTCTTCTATTGAAATTTCTATGCTTCCCTTTGCTACCAATTTGACCTCACGAGCCTTCTTGAAGTCCGTTTCCTTTGTGGAGACCATCAATGATAGAAAAACCTTTCCCTCATCATGTAATTTAGTTTGGGTACTTTTCACCCCATTCATCACTAATTGATATATGTTATCGTGCTCATCGTTCTTCGTGCCAACGTTGAACTGTCATGACCTCCCAAGCAACACATGACAAACTTTGAGCTTGTCCATCACATTGCAATAAATATCATATCTATTGGCACCGATAGAGAAAGGAACTCTGCAACACTCATCGGTCACCTTGACCCTCAGCACTTTCTGAACACCCTGTTGGAATACATGTTTGGGTGCTTCTCTAATGCCAACCCTACATCTTCAACAAACCACCGGCTAATGAGGTTTTCTTGGTTGTCGTTGTCGATCACAAACCCAAATCGTCTATACTTAATGGTACAACGGGTTGAGAATAGATTGTTTCTTACGAGGAATTATCATTTCATGGTGTTGGCATAACCTTCATTATCATGCCATGAAATGCCTCTTTCCTTTTGTATTCCTCTCTACGATTGTCACGTTGATAAGTGTCGTCGTTATCGAATCGACCTGCAGTGCGATAATCGTTCGAAAGTCATTCCTCCCTTAGTCAACTATAGTGACCGCGTCCGTCGACATTGTCCAAGCTACAATAGCACCGTCGATCAGTCTGCCTATCACCATCACGATCGCCATCACAATCCCTTATAACGAGATTATCACCCCCCCTCCTTGCTCACACTAGATGAATCCACGAGTACTCTATGGACAATTATCTTGTGTCGATGCGTGACCATCTTTTCAGAGGTCACTGGCATTGCTCAAGCGTGACTTCATTTTTGAATCTCGAGCTGGTTTCCTCGACTGTCCTCGGAAAGCTATCATCTGCTGAACACGTCGAATGCGTTTGATGTCGGTAGTCGTTGTCGTCATTGGTTCCAACCATGTCTCTCTACATGTGGAGGTTCTGATAGCACCTGACGTAGTATGAAAATATCGATTACTAAACCAATGACCCAAGATACGATGACTTGTACCAATTTCAAACAAATTAACTAAATAAATAAAACGCCCATGAACCAATTCGCTAATCAAATCAAATTCAACATAACATCTTCTCTATACCACTCTCTATTTATAAAAAGTAACCTAACTTAAGCCTTAAGAAATGAATATAAACAAACTCGAAATGTGGTTAAAAGATAATAACGAAATAAATATGAAAGATTTCGTGGAGAGCTTCAAATATCCAAAAAATATTAACAACCAGTTTTGAGCCCAAAAGCCCCTGCATCAAGTTACCGGTACAATAGATTATAGAGGTTAAATACAATTGATTATATATATTTAATCGTATCTTATTAGGTTTATCTAATTTGGTATTGTTATATATAATTGCTTCTCTATATAACCCAACTACATCATTAAGGCCTTCCTATTAGGGTTATTCTAATTTCTAATTTGGTATGTACATCAATACGTCGTTAAGGGTATGCTTGACAATTGTTTGGGTAGTGGTTATTAGGTATTTTTAAAGTATTGGTTATGAGCGGTTATGAGGGTCCAATTTTGGGCGGTTTTAAGTCGCCTCTTTTAAACCAATCTAACCCATGTTTGATATTTCATTAACAAGCAGTTCCGAAAGTTTTTTAAAATAATGAAATTACTTCTATCCCTATATATAAAAAATTTAATAGCAATCATTCACTAGCTAACACATCAAATGGAACACAAAATTTAAAAAACTCATATTTTAGAGGAAGTAGCCGACCTCAAGAGAAACAAATATGAGAAAGAAGAAATATGGTAGGGTATTACTAGTTGTAGTTATATTTTTTTGATAAGTATATAAACGAAAAAAAATAGGAACCCTCATAACACCCCGATTTGGAATGTTTATAAAGACACCCGAAATTACTGCACTCGTTTTGAGATATTTTTGAGCCGACCAAAATCAGTGACTCAAAAAAATTACCAAACAAGTTTTTTTTTTTTTTTTTTAAACACTTCAAACGATCGGCTCAAAAACCTTCCAAAATCGGTGAAAACCTTCATATTAGGCTTTTCTTTTACTTGCTTCTAAGCCTCTATAGTTATATATATGCTTTGGTACACAAAGATAGATTATCAATAGAACAATTCTTCTGCTAAATATCTCTGATTTTAATAGATGTTTGATTTTTTAGCTTTTCACATGAATTTCACTTGTAGTGTCTCCAACCTCTGATATTGACATGGAAAACTTACCAACATTAGCTGCATGGATTTGTATCAGGACATTTGTTGCACCCTTGGAGAGGATTAAACTCGAGTGCATTGTCCGAGGATCTAACCAGTCGTGGGTCAGGATCATACAGATGGTCTGGATTTCAGAAGGATTGAGAGGGTTCTGGAAAGGCAATGCGCTCAATCTCTTTCGGATGGTGCCCTTCAAGTCCATCAACTTCATATGCTATGATATGTACCTTGACAGCCTCCTCAGCGTTCCGGAGAAGAAAGAGATAACCAATAAAGATAGACTCGTCGGTGGTGGCCTCTCCGGTGTCGTGGCCACCGTCATCTGCCTGCCTCTTGACACGGTGAGTGTCCCTAAAATATATCACTATATATATTGCTTGCACTGATATTATCTTTTTTTTTTTGTTCATAAGGATACTTCACAACGTGTTGTATACCTCACGATATAGGAAGCAGGACTACTCCTGCATTGATGTCATATCATATCTTATTTGTGTCAGATACGACAGCGACACCAAAAAATTACACACCGACTCGCAAAATGAGTGCCATATCCGTGTCACACGTCTTATAGTAACCAGAAACATTGCTCTTATGCTCAGAGATATCATCCACTCTTTTATCTGTCTAGAAATTTGCATAGAGATATAAGTTAATCGCTTCAATTATTCCACCATTGGGCATTCATCTGATTGATGTTCTATGGTTATATAGGACTTTTAGCAGTTGATCAACTTATAAGAAAAACTCTCTTTTTCGCTTCTGTATTTTTTTGTTAGCTTTTCTTTGGGTGAGGACATGCTTTATTGTTAATGTTTTGCTATTCAGAAATCTAGATGTTCTGTATTTTTTTTGTTAGCTTTTTCTTTGGGTGAGGACATGCTTTATTGTTAATGTTTTGCTATTCAGAAATCTGGATTAGAAAATAAAATCTCTGATCACTCAAATAACAATTGTGTTAGTCTAGTATGCATTCTCCTTGCATCTGGTCCTCCCTCCTGAGCATACAACTTAGTTAACCCTATCGGCAAAAAAATGCAGGTCAACTATGATTTGGTTGCAAACCTTAATAAGAGCAACAAAACGTCTGATTTCAGATTTTAGCCCACATATTTCAATAATACCACTCATAATTATGATCCTTAAGTTGTATTGTTATTGCACAGTTACTAACAATTCATCGAAAAATACCTAGTAGTAGATTGATGTTATGATTCTTTCAGTTGAGAAATCGTGTAGTTTGATTAAAATCGATGCTTACTGCCATACAGAAATATGTGGCAAGATAACTTGCATAGATAATATATGACCAATTATTTAAAAAGAAAAAGAAAATGTTACCTCGTATTACTTGAGTAAAAAAAATTTGTGCAGTAAGACAATACGATCTGTATTGCTGATCTTGAGATTATTAGGCAATGTCAGATTAGGACGAGGTTGATTGCACCAGGTGGTGAAGCTTTAGGAGGCGTCACGGGTTGCTTCTTTGGCATGATACAGAAGGAAGGTTTCCTCTCTCTCTACAAAGGCCTCACTCCGACACTCTTGAGCATGGGCCCTGCAAATGCCGTCTTCTATGCAATTTACGGCATCCTCAAGAGCTCGCACCTCTCTTACAAGAAGAAGAAGTTTGAGGATGGAAATGATGACTTGGGAGTTTTAAGTACCTTGGTCTTTGGCGCGATTGCTGGGGCTTGCGCGGAAACAGTAACGTACCCTCTTGAAGTGGTAAGGAGGCAACTGCAACTGCAGCAGGCTAGCTTGGGGATGATGCCTGCCTTCATCAAGTTGATAGAAAGAGAGGGGGTTGGCTCGCTCTTTTCAGGCTTGATTCCGAGCACACTTCAGGTTACGAGTTTATTTCCAAAATTCGAAGATATTATTGGTGGTGTGATACTATTTTGATAATTGAATCGACTTCCACAAACATAGTGCTTATAGAAGAATCATAAGTCATTTGCTCTCTCAAAAGAGCTAATGACGTCGAAACTAATTATCAAGTCCACGGATAGTAAAGCTACCAAAACTACAGGTTAACTCACTCTTCTAAGATGACTACTTAGCTATATCAAGCACAATTTGAGCAAATGTGCATTTGCCTTTGCGTAGTACAAACTATACGTAATCGTCATGGTTTTGGTGGATGCAGGTATTGCCCTCGGCAGCTTTGAGCTACTTCTTCTATGAGATGATGAAGTCGGCCTTGAAAATTGGCTAATTTCTTCTCCATAAATTAAGTTCTCCGACTGATTGTGAAGAGTACACTCTCATATTCCCCCCCACAGAATGGCTCCCGTGAGGATTTGTTCAAGATCAAGGTTGTCGAGACCTCCAGAACTGCGAGTTTGAACTTAGTCTAGTGTACCATGGCGCTAGACTCTTGAGGTTAAATGTGTTCTTGCTAACACTGTAACCTACTTTGAATAGAAACTGTCAATTCTTTTGCAGAGAAATGCTTAATTTGTTGATGACGAGGAGGAAATCGCAATCCCAAGCAACGATTCCAATATTATTAAAGAACTGAACTTGATTATAATGAGTCTTTTCCTGAGAGTTTGTAGAGAGTAACAATATGTGTAGGACATGTAATGTAATCTTCTCTATAGCTGTTGATACTGTAATTGCTTGATAATGATAATTGGTCATCCTTAGATAATGATCAAATGATGTTAACATCTTCAAGCTTTTCCATCAGATTAAAGGGCAAGTGGATGTAAGACATACAAAGTCACATACGAAAATATAGGCTCGTGCAAGGTGAGAAGGGCCGGTTTGGATTACAGTTACATTTCATTTGGGTCTTCATGTGGTGCCAAATGTAATGGGGGAGCTGAACTGGCTTGTCATCTGTATGGGTATTTGTTCAAATGTGTCATTTATACGGGGTTGAAATGGGCGTCTCCATAACGCCAGCCCAACGAGCGTTTCCAAAATGGGAGTTTGAGGAAACTTCCATCTCCCAAATTACAATCCGGATTTAGCACGAGCAAGTCTATAACTGAACGAGTGTCAAAATTTGGAGCAAACAGACCACTGAACTAGTGTCAAAATTGATGGAACTTCGAACAAAATCCTCCTCCAAGCTTGAAGAGTAAGAATTTACTAGCGAGCATAGACTTTTTGTAGAATTTGGTAGATCCTCCTTATTTGGAGCACCTGAAAATATTCCCTTAGCCTCCATTATATAGGGCTAAGAATCTCTAAATTATGTTTTAAAAGAACCATAATTAGACTAAGAAATCTGAGTTATCGAAAATCGATCCAACGCAATACCGGACGTCCTCCAACACTGTTGCTCTCGATCGGAAAGATCCGAAATTCCGGTCACTAGCTTTGGCCAGTTCTGACCCAACACAATCTTTTGCCGTCACCGCACGACGTTCGAGGCCTCCTCTTTCGACCTCTCATCGACTGGATTTCTAGCGCTGCTACGTGAACCTCTTAGAGAGAGCTGAACTCCATTCCTTCGTTGGGTTCTTTAATTATTCCATGTCAGTCTTTTCCATTCCTTCTTCAAAATCTTCATGTATTTGATTCTCAGATGCCTCCTTCTCAATTTTCCCCTCGATTCTATCCTCATCATCTATGATTTTCATCAAAAATGCCATTTATATCCTACAAAATTAGTCAATAAAAATAAATAAATCAATACATATGTGAAAATGAATGAAAATTTTATTAGCCAATAAAATCTGAAATAGAAAGAGTGCATAATGTTTATATGCTTTGTGCCTACAGAGAGTCTTTCTTCATAAGTTTCTTTAACAATGTAGTGAGTGTTTTGTGATATTGAAGTAGTATCCACTTTTGTTGTGTCTTGGTCTCTTAGTGTCTGTTGTGACACACGACATACACAATTACTAACAATATGAAACAACGCCAATTTTGTTGCTCATGGTGTAATTTGTAGTGTGTTTCGTATCTGTCGTGTGTCACGACAGACACTTCATGAGGATTGCACAGTTGGTGTGGTCGGAGCGACGACGGGTGAGACATTTGAGTAAACAGGTCATGTGCGGATAGACCTGTCAAGTGGGCCGGGCCGGGCTGGTCCGGCACGAAAATTGGGTGGGCCAGGTCTCTTGGGCCCATGAACTGTAGCTGTAGTGCCCCGTCTCTACATCGTGCCCCGTCTCCATCCACGGGGTGCGCGAGAAAGGAACACTGTCGCTATCGATTTGGTCGGGACCGATAGGTCGGAATCGGCCGAGTCGATCGAACGGGAACGGTTGAATTAAGATCCATTCCACGTTATGGAATGGCTTCTTCGGAACCAAGTCCCATATTCAGCGGGTTGCGCCTCGAGGATTGGCTCTGCGGCTGAGTCGGGAGAGACCTCCCGTTGCTCTGGTTTTCATGCCGCAATTGAATTGGCTTTGGCTTTCGTTTTCGTGAATGCTTTCGATGGGTTTTCGTGTCGCATTTTCGAGCTCGCATTCATATCGAAATTCCTTGAAATACACAGTGTTCTAATCAGTTGCTTATGCGATTGCAGGTGATCGCGTAGGCGACGACAGCGCAGCCAACCGGTCGCTCGCTTGAAGCAAGCTAAGGCGAGTGGCTGACCTCCTTCGTCCCGTCCCTCTACTTCAAAAACTCAACATGTGAAGTAAAATAAATGCTTGTCATAATAGTATAGAATCAATGAAATCGTGGCACGATACTTCACGAAACACTTGTTATCGAACTGTCGGTTTTGGAAATGAACAACGTGCTTCCTATGCAATTACACTTGGTCTATGCCAATCCAACGAATGAATCTATTAACGCTTATCGCAACGATACGAAAGAAATGAGTAAATCAACTAAGTTCCAAAGAAAACGGTCATTGGACAACTTGTCGACAAGGTGAAGTTCCTCGAACGGTTGCCTCGGCCAAGGGACCGGTTCGGCCCGGGAGGAACAAGTGTAGCAGCGCCAACCCTTCATCGGCGCGAGTTATGCGGGCACTTTCGCACAGGGCTCGCTACCCGACGCGAAAGGGGCGTCGTCTAACCGAATGCTATAGTCCGCGATGGCTTGACATTGCCAGTGGCCTTTAAACCCCTGTCACTACTTATCAGGTGCACGGGACACGGGATGAACATGATAGTTGCTTGCCTCAAAACATGTTAACATGCAAATCATACAGGATGGTTAGAAAGATCATTGAAATAGCTAGCAAACATGTTTATGAAACTTCTTGAATCAAATGCAGAGCTTGGATTTAATTAGCCATTCGCCAGTACATGTGTTTCGTGCTGATCCTCGCTCCTTGCAGGTCCCGCGAACCAGGAAGGACGCGCCAACTAGCAAGGCGACGTTCGTGACTTTTGAAGCTTCGGCCGTGCGTCGAAGACTATCTCTCAGCGACTCCACATTTTGAAGGCTCTCAACAGTCCAAGGAAAATGACTCAGCGTCCCTCCCATCCAGGTCAATGGAGTACTTGTATATTGAGGGATGTGTGCAATGTATGGAACGGCTATCTCATCGGCACTCTTTTGTAATCGAGTCATGTTGTAGCCCGCGCGGCAATGAGTCTTGTGTCGGAGTCTGTAAAAAGATGTTCATTATCAATAAAGATCTAGTTTCCTTTACTTATTGTGTGTATCAATTTGTCTGCGTACTCTCTTAGATCTCGTGTCTCGGATTACCTTATGACTTGGCCTTGTGCGATCGCAAATTAGGTTCGCACGGCATCACGCCCGGGGGACGACTATCGATTCGACGGAATCGGGGCGTGACATAATGGTATCAGAGCACGGCTTTACGTCCTTGGCCTCTCGTGTCGAATTCTAGTCTCCGACCGTTGACCTCGTATCGATGAGAAGAGTTGTTCCATACGCTGAACCCAGGACATTTTCTGAAACTAACGAGAGTTGCCTTCCTTTTTCCCTGCAGTTACGGGAGCTCAGGCGGGAGACGAGACGAGCGCTTCGAGCGGCTCGAGTGCTTCTAGGCCCGAGCATTCCGTTAACCCAACGGGAATGACGCCTACTGTAGCCGGATCTTCCGGCGACCCGATGCAACGTATGCTGCAAATGCTTGAAATGCAGCAACGTCAAAACGAGCTCCATCGTCAGCAAGCAGAGGCTCGTCAGGCTCAATTTGAGAGTCGGTTCGAGGCTCAATTCAAGCTGCAGCAGCAGCAGCTGAATACCCTCCAGCAGATCGTACAGTCGGTCGTCGGCAACAACAACTCAACGATGACACCTGCCGTGACCCAGCCTGCGGTTCGATCCAACGAAGCCGAACCAGAGGCGCCCGTGCTCTCACCTGCAGCACCGAGAAGTTCCAACTTCGACGTGTCAAAGTTCACTAAAAGCTGCCGCACTTCCTTCAACGGCACAGAAGATCCCGCGGTGGCGATCGACTGGTTGGAGGAGCTGGAAGACAAGTTCGAGCTTCTGGATGTCGAGGACCCGAAGAAAGTCGCGTGTGCTCAACTATTACTTCGAATGAACGCGCACGATTGGTGGGCTGTGCAGAAGCGGGCTATTCGACGTGAAGACGAGACAGCGGCGATCTCATGGGCGACATTCAGAAATGCGTTCGAGAACGAATATCTTTCTGCAGCCGTGCGACAAGAAAAGGAGAACGAGTTCATGCAGCTGACGCAAGGGAATATGACTGTACGACAATATGCGGCCAAATTCAACAAACTGGCCAAGTTCGCTGGTGACTATCTACCTACTACTGCAAGTCGAGCAAAGCGATTCGTAGTGGGCCTGCGTTCCACTATCCGTGCACATGTCTCGGTACCGGAATACAAAACTGTGGGCGAGGCACTCAACCACGCCATCCGTCTGGAGTCCGAGTATCCTCCTACTACTACCGGCGCTGTTAACTCTAATAACAAACGCCATAGTTATGCGGGAGGCAACAACGCACATAAGCGTCAACATCGCGGCAACCAGACGAAGGAACGGATGGTCTGCAATTTCTGTCACAAGGACGGGCACCTGGACACCGACTGCCGACTTAAGAACAGAGTCTGTTTCGCATGCGGCAAAAGAGATCATCTCGTAAGGGACTGTCCGGAAGCTACGTCGAGCCAGCGCCCACAACATCAACAAAACCGAGGCCAAGCACCTCGGGCTCCACCGACCGCACCACAGAATGGCCAAGACCGTCGCCCCAATGCTCAGGGCCGTGTCTACGCCATGACCAGAGACGAAGTGTTCGCATCTGACACAGTTGTGACAGGTATACTGCAATTCAATAATAAACCTGCTCGTGTGTTGTTTGATTCAGGTGCCACGCATAGTTTCATATCGACGGACTTCGTCGCCGAACACAAATTCCCCCTGACACCGCTCGGTCTTGAGCTTACTGTTAATATCCCGTCGGGCATACCACTAGCTGCGAATTTAGTCTGCGGAGACGGAATCATCTGTATAGGTGGTCAACAGGTCAGTCTTGATGCGATAGTTTTAGACATTAAAGACTACGACATCATTCTGGGGATGGATTGGCTCGGTCCGTGCAACGCAACCATAGACTGCGCTGAGAAGAAAGTCACTTTCCGCATACCGGGAGTGCCTGAATTCTGCTACTCGTGTGGTGAGGCGTCGCCGACCTGCATGGTGATCTCTGCGATATCTGCTCGACGGATGCTGCATTCCGGGTGCGAAGGCTATCTGGCTTCCGTTCGAGACATGCGACAGGATGGTGCAAACGCGGGTCAGACCGACGTTGTGGCAGAATTCCCCGATGTGTTCCCGGACGAGTTGCCCGGCATGCCGCCCGATCGAGAGATTGAGTTCACTATCGATACCTTCCCCGACACTCGACCGATCTCGAAGACCCCGTACAGAATGGCCCCTGCAGAGCTCAAAGAACTCAAAGTGCAGTTACAGGAATTGCTCGACAAGGGATTCATCCGACCCAGCGTCTCGCCGTGGGGAGCGCCCGTACTATTTGTCAAGAAGAAGGACGGCTCTATGCGTCTTTGTATCGACTACCGCGAGCTGAATAAAGCCACCGTCCGGAACAAGTATCCCCTGCCCCGCATAGATGATCTGTTCGATCAGCTCCAAGGAGCCACGGTGTTCTCTAAAATTGATCTGCGTTCGGGTTATCATCAACTCAAGATCAAGCCGGACGATGTGCCGAAGTCTGCCTTCCGCACTCGATACGGCCATTACGAGTTCCTGGTAATGCCGTTCGGCCTAACGAACGCCCCTGCTGCCTTCATGGATTTAATGAATCGGGTGTTCCGACCCTTCC
The DNA here is from genome assembly GCA_029216955.1 of Iris pallida. Classification (NCBI taxonomy): domain Eukaryota; kingdom Viridiplantae; phylum Streptophyta; class Magnoliopsida; order Asparagales; family Iridaceae; genus Iris; species Iris pallida. The sequence continues at coordinate 2,018,510 of JANAVB010035620.1, forward strand.
TCGACAAGTTCGTAGTGGTCTTTATCGATGATATACTCGTCTACTCGAAGAATAAGCAGCAGCATACTGAGCATCTGCGGACCGTGCTTCAGACCCTTCGAGAAAATCAACTCTATGCGAAGCGAAGCAAATGTGAATTCTGGCTTAGCAGCGTCGCATTCCTCGGACACATCATTTCTGCTGAAGGCATTGCGGTCGACCCAAAGAAAGTTGAAGCCGTTGTCGATTGGAAGCGGCCAGCGTCCGTCGGCGAGATTCGAAGTTTCCTTGGCCTAGCTGGATACTACCGACGCTTCGTGAAAGACTTCGCGAAGATCGCATCGCCTCTGACTCGCCTCACCCAGAAAGGAGTCGCCTTTGAATGGTCAGACGACTGTGAAGCTGCGTTCCAAGAGTTGAAGCAGAAGCTCGTCTCGGCCCCGATACTCGCACTTCCAGAAGGGACTGAGGGTTTCCAGATATTTAGCGACGCGTCCGGTCAGGGCTTGGGGTGCGTGCTGATGCAGCGGAACAAGGTGATATCTTTTGCGTCCCGACAGCTAAAGCCGCACGAGAAAAATTATCCCACGCATGACCTGGAGTTAGCGGCGATTGTGTTTGCGTTGAAATTGTGGCGCCACTATCTCTATGGTGTGGCGTGCACGATCTATACCGATCACAAGAGCCTCAAGTATCTATTCACGCAGAAGGAGCTGAACTTGCGACAAAGGCGTTGGCTGGAACTAATCAAGGATTACGACTTGACTATCGACTACACGCCGGGAAAGGGAAATGTTGTGGCGGACGCTTTGAGTCGGAAGTACCTTGCCTCGTTATCCATCGACCCTCGACTGCTACGCGACCTTGAAGAGATGGGCATCGAGCTCCGAGTCAGATTTCGGAACGTGCAGTTGGCAAAGTTACAGTTGGAGCCGAGCTTGCTGAATAAGATCAAGACCGCTCAGACGGACGATTCGTACCTGAAGAAAGTGCGAGAGCTAATTTCGACAGGCAGGACGACCGACTTTGCGGAAGACGAAACCGGCGTGCTTCGATTGAAGGGTAGGCTATGCGTTCCGGACGATTCAGAACTTAGAAAGGAGATCCTGGCGGAGGCGCACTATGCGAAATACACTTTGCATCCAGGCAGTACCAAAATGTATAAGGACCTCCGCACGACCTTTTGGTGGCACGGGATGAAGAGAGATGTGGCGCTCTTCGTGTCGCAATGCATGGCCTGTCAGCAGGTAAAAGCTGAGCATCAGCGACCGGGCGGGGAGATGCAGAACCTCGCTATTCCCGAGTGGAAGTGGAATCATGTCACTATGGATTTTATTGTTGGCCTGCCGAAGACACCACGGGGGAACGACGCCATCTGGGTCATCGTCGATCGATTAACCAAGTCAGCGCACTTTATCGCCATCAAAGTTACTTGGAGCGTTGATCGCCTGGCGCAGATTTATCTTGACGAGATAGTACGGCTGCACGGAGTTCCAGTATCCATCGTCTCTGATCGGGATTCACGGTTCATGTCGCGATTCTGGAGTAGCCTTCAGTCGGCGCTGGGAACCAAGTTGCAGTTCAGCTCAGCTTACCATCCTCAGACCGACGGCCAAACGGAGCGCGTCAACCAGATTCTTGAAGACATGCTACGGCTCTGCGCTATCGACTTCAAATCAAGCTGGGACGTCCACCTACCGCTGGCAGAATTTGCATACAACAATAGCTACCAATCCAGCATCCAAATGGCGCCGTATGAAGCCTTGTACGACCGGAAGTGCAGATCTCCTATTTGCTGGGATGAAGTCGGGGAACGGCAGATACTCGGCCCGGAGCTGGTAGAACAGACTGTGGAAAAGGTCAAGCTCATTCGGGAAAGATTAAAGACCGCACAGAGTCGCCAGAAAAGCTATGCGGACATTCATCGTCGACCACTCGAGTTTCAAGTAGGCGATCACGTATTCCTCAAGGTGTCGCCCATGCGGGGAGTTAGTAGGTTCGGCGCGAAAGGAAAGCTGAGTCCGAGATTCGTTGGGCCGTTCGAAATACTTGAACGGGTCGCGCCAGTGGCCTATAAAATTGCCCTACCACCGGCGCTTGAAGGTGTTCACAATGTCTTCCATGTCTCTCAATTGCGGAAGTACGTGCACGACCCGAGCCACGTGGTAGATTTTGGCCAGCTGGAGCTAAAGTCTGACTTATCCTACGTTGAAGAACCAGTTCGAATCATAGAACGCAAGGATAAGCTGCTGCGCAATCGAGCGATCCCTCTCGTCCGCGTCCTCTGGAAGAACCACTCGGTCGAAGAGTCGACGTGGGAGCTTGAATCGGAGATGAAGGATAAATTCCCTTCATTGTTCTCGTAGAGGTAGGTTTCATCTTTAAGTTTCGAGGACGAAACTTTTTATTAGTTGGTTATGGTGTAGTGCCCCGTCTCTACATCGTGCCCCGTCTCCATCCACGGGGTGCGCGAGAAAGGAACACTGTCGCTATCGATTTGGTCGGGACCGATAGGTCGGAATCGGCCGAGTCGATCGAACGGGAACGGTTGAATTAAGATCCATTCCACGTTATGGAATGGCTTCTTCGGAACCAAGTCCCATATTCAGCGGGTTGCGCCTCGAGGATTGGCTCTGCGGCTGAGTCGGGAGAGACCTCCCGTTGCTCTGGTTTTCATGCCGCAATTGAATTGGCTTTGGCTTTCGTTTTCGTGAATGCTTTCGATGGGTTTTCGTGTCGCATTTTCGAGCTCGCATTCATATCGAAATTCCTTGAAATACACAGTGTTCTAATCAGTTGCTTATGCGATTGCAGGTGATCGCGTAGGCGACGACAGCGCAGCCAACCGGTCGCTCGCTTGAAGCAAGCTAAGGCGAGTGGCTGACCTCCTTCGTCCCGTCCCTCTACTTCAAAAACTCAACATGTGAAGTAAAATAAATGCTTGTCATAATAGTATAGAATCAATGAAATCGTGGCACGATACTTCACGAAACACTTGTTATCGAACTGTCGGTTTTGGAAATGAACAACGTGCTTCCTATGCAATTACACTTGGTCTATGCCAATCCAACGAATGAATCTATTAACGCTTATCGCAACGATACGAAAGAAATGAGTAAATCAACTAAGTTCCAAAGAAAACGGTCATTGGACAACTTGTCGACAAGGTGAAGTTCCTCGAACGGTTGCCTCGGCCAAGGGACCGGTTCGGCCCGGGAGGAACAAGTGTAGCAGCGCCAACCCTTCATCGGCGCGAGTTATGCGGGCACTTTCGCACAGGGCTCGCTACCCGACGCGAAAGGGGCGTCGTCTAACCGAATGCTATAGTCCGCGATGGCTTGACATTGCCAGTGGCCTTTAAACCCCTGTCACTACTTATCAGGTGCACGGGACACGGGATGAACATGATAGTTGCTTGCCTCAAAACATGTTAACATGCAAATCATACAGGATGGTTAGAAAGATCATTGAAATAGCTAGCAAACATGTTTATGAAACTTCTTGAATCAAATGCAGAGCTTGGATTTAATTAGCCATTCGCCAGTACATGTGTTTCGTGCTGATCCTCGCTCCTTGCAGGTCCCGCGAACCAGGAAGGACGCGCCAACTAGCAAGGCGACGTTCGTGACTTTTGAAGCTTCGGCCGTGCGTCGAAGACTATCTCTCAGCGACTCCACATTTTGAAGGCTCTCAACAGTCCAAGGAAAATGACTCAGCGTCCCTCCCATCCAGGTCAATGGAGTACTTGTATATTGAGGGATGTGTGCAATGTATGGAACGGCTATCTCATCGGCACTCTTTTGTAATCGAGTCATGTTGTAGCCCGCGCGGCAATGAGTCTTGTGTCGGAGTCTGTAAAAAGATGTTCATTATCAATAAAGATCTAGTTTCCTTTACTTATTGTGTGTATCAATTTGTCTGCGTACTCTCTTAGATCTCGTGTCTCGGATTACCTTATGACTTGGCCTTGTGCGATCGCAAATTAGGTTCGCACGGCATCACGTCCGGGGGACGACTATCGATTCGACGGAATCGGGGCGTGACAGTAGCGGGCCGGGCCGGGCCAAGGGTTGAAAATCTCGGCCCAGTTCGGCACGTGACCCACGACACAGTGGACTTCGGGGTCGGGTGTAGTGTCCCGTCCCTACATCGTGCCCCGTTTCCATCCACGGGGTGGGCGAGAAAGGAACACTGTCGCTATCGATTCGGTCGGGACCGATTGGTCGGAATCGGCCGAATCGATCGAACGAGAACGGCTGAATTAAGATCCATTCCACGTTATGGAATGGACTCTTTGGAACCAAGTCCCATATTCAGCGGGTTGCGTCTCAAGGATTGACTCCGCGGCTGAGTCGGAAGAGACCTTCTGTTGCTCTGGTTTTCATGCCGCGCTTGATTTGGCTTTGGCTTTGTTTTTTCGTGAATGTTTCCAATGGATTTTCATGACTTGCGTTTTCGAGCTTCGTATTCATATCGAAATTCCTTGAATTACACAGTGTTCTAATCAGCTGCTTATACGATTGCAGGTGACCGCGTAGGCGACGTCAACGCAGCCAACCAGTCCCTCGCCTGAAGCAAGTCTAAGGCGAGTGGCTGACCTCCTTCGTCTCGACCCTCTATTTCAAAATTAATATGAAGTTAAATGAATGCTTGTCATCATAGTGTAGAATCAAAGAAATCATGGCACGATTCTTTATGAAACACTTGCTTTCAAACTGCCGATATTGAAAATGAAAAACGTGCTTTCTCATACAATTCCACTTAGCCTATGCAAAACAATGAATGAATCGATTAACGTTTATCGCAACGATATGGCTAAGTGAGTAAATCGACTAAGTTCAAAAGAAATGCTAAGTTTTGCAACTAAAAGAGAAAGGATAAGGTTCTAGAAAAGAGAGCATTTTTCAAGACTCTGTAAAACGGTCATTGGACAACTTGTCGACAATGTGTAGTTTCCTCGAACGATTGCCTAGGCCAAGGGACCGATTCGGCCCGGGAGGAACGAGTATAGCAAGCGCCAGCCTTACATCGACGTGGGTTATTCGGGAACTTTCGCACAGGGCTCGCTACCTGCCGCGAAAGGGTTGTCGTCTAACCCAGCTATAGTCCGTGATGGCTTGACATTGCATGTGACCTTCACACACTTTTACTACTTAACTAATGCACGTGACACGGGATGAATATGATAGCTGCTTAATGAATACAATTTCAATTGCTTGCCTGAAAATATGTTAACATGCAAATCGATCAAGATGGTTAGAAAGATCATAGAAATAACTAGCTAACATGTTTGTAAAACTGCTTGAATCAAATGCAGAGCTTGAATTTTAATTAGCCATTTGCCAGTACATGTGATCGTACTGATCATCGCTTCTTGCAGGTCCCGCGAATCAGGAAGGACGCACCAACTAGCTCGACGACGTTCATGATTTTGAAGCTTCGGCCGCGCGTCGAAGACTTTTCTCGCAACTCCACTTTTGAAAACTTTCGACTGTCCAAGAAAGATGGCTCAACGTCCCTCCATTCCAGGTCACTGGAATACTCTATTGTATATTGAGGAATGTGTGCAATGTATGTAACGGCTATCTTATCGGCATTCTTTTATAATTGAGACATGTTGTAGTCCGCGCGGCATGAGTCCTGTACTGGAGTCTGTAAATGATGTTCATTATCAATAAAGATCAAAGTTCTCTTTACTTAATGTGTGATTCAATTTGTCTGCTTGTTCTCTTAGATCTCGTGTTTCGGATTACCTTATGACTATGCCTTGTGCGATCGCAAATTAGGTTTACACGGCATCACGTCCGGGGGACGACTATCGATTCGACGGAATCGGAGCGTGACATCGGGTCGGGCCGGACCGGGTCTTGATTGGCACGTGAAATTTGGACATTCATTTTCGTTCTTCTTCTCAATTTTTTTGTATATTAATTACAATCATTTTTTAAACACAAAAGATTGAACATCCAACATGTTTTCATATATATTTTTAAACAATCACATTTATTTACGTAGATTAACATAACATAATAACATGATTAAGTTTTCTAAATATTAATAACAATCAATTTTTGATATAGAAACTACTTGATTATTATTTATTTGGGTGGGCCGGGCCGGGCCGGGCCGGGCCGGGCCTATGTTATGGGCCGATATATGTAGCTCGGCACGACCCAATATACGGGGCCGGCACATGTGCCAATTTTTTGGGCCGGGCTCATGTCGGGCTGGGCCGGACTGGCCTAATTGACAGGTCTATGTGCGGACCAGTCGAACCTGTAGTTGGCGCAGGAGCAACAGGACGGCGTCTGCTTCACCGACGATGAGTGAGAGTGCGGTACAACGGAAGAGGGGCGAGAGAGAGCTATTTTCCGACGACCTTCCTTCCTTTCCGGCGAGGTGCAACAGGGAAAGAGCAGCATGAGATGGGAAGAAGAATATAGTTTAGTGAAAATAGGTTAAATTAACGTTTCCAATTTTGGAATTAAGTAAAAAAAAAAAAAAAAAAGGTGTGAGGGACTCATTTAACCTACCTCACATAGGCTACAGGTAAAGAGGGATAATTTGAAGATACAAATAGTATTACTCTAGCCTTTGCTAAGGCATTGTAGTCTACTCAATTCATTTAAAAATTAGTTGGAAATTATTTGTTCGCTGGCGTTTGTTCCATGTCAAGAGCCTAATCCTACTTGAAACTTTCCACTTTCGTAAACACTCTCTATAAAATATTATACCAAAGGGAGGAATTGAAACACGAGTTTGACCATGGCATTATAGCAAAATATTAGCAAAAGTTCTGACCAATTTGATTAAAGGTTCGGCAAACAAACGCATAAAGTTCTCAGAGTTCACTCCAAATCTGATTAGGAGTTTCATTTACTTGGGATGAAAACTACAGCAAGATAGAGATGGCTTAGATAAGAGAGGGAAAGTTTAGGATCAAAGAAAGTGTTCTATTTTTTTCTTTTCTTTTTGTGTGTTCTTTACTTCTTGTGAATCATGGTCCAGATGGGCTGCTTTTGCCACACAGAATCCACTACACATGAGTGGGCCCAAGCCAGAGGAACCACCTAGCCAAACAAACCACTCACTCCTAGACACAAACTTCTATGTTTTTATTTTATAAAATAGGATTATTTAATTTTATGATCTTGTATAAGTATTGAGAAAAACTTTGATACAGTAGGGATATCAAAACATTGATATCCGCTATGTATGACAGGTGGGGCCCACCAAAATTTATCTGTATATATATATGTGCACACATTTTACGAAGCGGGAGGGACCCACCTGTCATACATAGGGGGTATCAAAACTTTGATACCCCCTACTGTATCAAAGTTTTTCCCATAAGTCTCTATATTGATGATTTGACCGACGATTATCTCGTTTGTCTTTCTAATATTCAAATTTTGTGTTTAGTTTTAGAGTGTCGTATACTATTCAAAATTTACGTTTAGGTTTTTATTTTGGACGATCAGTCCAAACTACTGTCAGACGAAATCCAATTTTTTTTCTGAACAATATGGTAATCTAAACTTAATTTTCGGGCTTAATTGCACTTTGCTACCCTCAACTATTCCGCTTTTTCAACTTGATACCTTAAACTTTTTTTTGTAACAAGTTGATACCTCAACTATTATTTTTTTTCAACTTGATACCTAATTTTTCAAAAAATCCCAAAATGTCCTTATCCATTCCCTCTTCCCTTCTCCCCTCCCCCCCCTCCCCCACTCCGGCCACCCCCTCCCTCTCGCTCCGCCTCCCCTCCGGCCACTCCCCTCTCCCACGTCCGGCCAACCCCACCCCGCCCCCTCCCGCTTCCGGCGCCACCGTCGCGGCTGCGGCGGCTGCGGCTGCTGATGCTGCGGCGGCTGCTACTGCTGTGGCGGCCGACGGCGGTGGGGGTAGGGGGGTTGGCCGGACGCGGAAGAGGGGGGTGGCCGGAGGGGAGGCGGAGCGGGAGGGAAGGGGTAGCCGGAGTGGGGGAGGGGGGTTGGGGGGTAATTTTAATGTTTGAGCAGGGGTATTTTCGTCCCAAATTTTTTTTGGGTATCAACTTGTTATAAAAAAAGTTTAGGGTATCAAGTTGAAAAAGCGGAATAGTTGAGGGTAGCAAAGTGCAATTAAGCCTAATTTTCGAATACTATAGAGATCCTAAAACTAAATAATCATACAAAATATTAAAAACAGAAATTCCTTCAAAAAATAGAAAAGTTAGGCAAAAATATTAAAAAGCTTTTGAATAATGAATGGGGCCGGCTATACACACCCCATACTTGCTAAGGACACCCCATTTCAATTTTTTTTCTCCCTATTTTACCCTTGCTGCTGAGCACACCCCACCCCTCCCCTCCCCTTCCCTTCCCCCCTCTGTCGACCCTCCTCCTCCCCCGACCTGCCGCCGCCGCCTCCCCCGACCCGCCTCCGCCGAACCCCAACCCCCCCCCCCCCCCCCCCCCCCCCAACCCGCCTCCTCCTCCTCATCCTCCCGCTTTTCGATCCCCCCTCCGCCGACCATAAGTTGTTGTTAAAACAAAAAAAAAAGAAAAAATTTTTGGGTGTATTCACGGGTAGGTTCGACCCTGGTTTGTCGAACTCACAGAGCAATGTTCGACCCACGACAGTCGAACTATAGTGTTTACGTTCGACCATAATATGTCGAACAGAATATGACATGTTCGATTAGAACACGTTCGACCAGTGTTTGTCGAACACAAGAAGACACGTTCGACCAGTGTTTGTCGAACAGACCATTGTCCGTTCGACAAGTATTTGTCGTGCTTGTCGCAGAAATTTTTTTTTGTTTGTGAGGTATTCTTAGAAAGTCTTGGGGGTATATTGGTCTTTTAACATGACATTTAAATTATGTGGGGTGTCATTAGCAAGTCATGGGGTGTGTATAGCCGGCCCCATAACGAATAATCCAAGCTCCATTTCATTTGACTCACAAGGACAAAAATTGTCAGCTGCAGAAAAAAAAGAAGGAATCTGGGGGCAATCCCACTAACAAAAAAGAGAGACCAACCCTCTTCAGGCTGGCTGAGTGTCCAAATACTATTTACTCTCTCATATTCCTTCCAACATGGGTTTGCCTATAGCTATGTTCCATCGTACCTTTCCTGTAGTAGCCATGTCTAGTTCTTGTTTGGGCAAAGATGGTTCTGATGTTCTTGAGTAGAGTTTGTTAGTTTTTAGTGTGTTATAGTCACTATTATTTATTATGAGAGTGATGGGGTGGCGAGGAAGGGACTTTGTTTGGTGGGTTGTTATCTTCATCTTGTTACTTCTACTTGACATTGATGCATCCAAAGGTATGGTTTCACATGAATATATATATATATACATATATTTATATGATTAGCTATATTTATAGATATCACTTGCATGTTGTGATTCTACTTCATTGAGGTTTTGAGAAACTATGGGCTTCTGTGATTTTATAATCATGGGGGACTGAACTAATTTGTGTCCATATCAGACATATTAGTTTCTAGTTTTAGATAAGGAAAGCATATTTGAAGATTGTGGCATGCATCTTCTGGGCGCAATGTTGAAAACCACAGGTACCAACCGTACCATGGCTGCCTATTGGGATTGGCACAAGATCATACCATCTTCATCCATGTAAAGCCCCAATTGCATGCCTTTACTAGCTGCATGTGGATACACAACTTTTTCCTATTTTTGAGATTGGAGTTCTCTGACGACCCTTCTTTTTTGAGAGCGAGTTCTTTGATAACCAATGTTGTATTAGGTGCTAATTATCAGATATCCGGCTCGTATAGGATTGGGATTTGGCGTAGCGGATGTTGGGCATCTCAGCGAATCAGCCATATGTGAAAACATCGAACGCCCATTTTAACATTTCAGGCATCCAAAATAATCGTAGCTAACGATATAGTTAACAGGAATTAATTTTGTTGGAAGGTCTTTACTATTATACAAAAGGCTGGATAGTTTAATGGAAGAAAGAAAAACGAGGGCTAAAAAAACTGACATGTAGTCACCGGCATCGGAGTCTTCAATGGCTTTTGGGAGGAGAGAGAGAGAGAGAGAGAGAGAGAGAGAGAGAGAGAGAGAGAGAGAGAGACTACAAAACAAGTAGTTACCAATTAATCAGATTGCTTAGCTGATTAATGACCGCATTAGGAACACTTGAAATGTCATCTTAATGGGCATTGTTTATGAGTTGAATATTTATGGCTATGATGAAAAATGAATGTTTTTTTATGTGTTGCTATGGGACTATTTATGGAATAATCGGATTGCCTCGGCCAATTTAATCACAATTATGCACCCACATCGAATTTCTGCTTAACCGCCCACCTGCTTATTCGGGTTAAGCATCTGATTACTTCGAGCTATTAATGATTAATCTCCTAGTAATCCTTTTTGAGAACATTGCTATAGCTCTGTGGGATGCACTTTCAGTTTTCCATGTGAAAACAATGAAACTAGGGTGGCTTGTAATCAATATTGTTGATGCAAACAAGTTATCCAACCCATATTACCATCAGGAGTGCACTTCCCAAGCCAAGCACATCTAAACTTGTACACTCAGCAGTTACATTGGCCTAAGAGTTTGAATGCCTGCCCATTATCTAGTTGGGGGGCCTAGAGATGCTATATAAATCCACAAAAAATATATGCAAGCCTCATTATATAATCCCAATAGAGTGTGACTATTGTAACTGACAATTATATAAACCCATAAAAAGTATGCAGGCCTCACTGGCTTTTATTATTAACAAGGTAGTAGATCACATTCACATCCATGGCCTTGCTAATCATCATTGATCTTTACCCAAATACATACACTACGAAACGCAACTCCATCTGTGAAATATATTTATGTAATCATATCCGTAATAAAACATCCAACAAGCCATCGACCCATCCAACAGTACATAAGTTCATTATGGATCAGTTTGATGCCTATTACCTTAACTACAATCTAAGTGCAAACCAGATACTGATAAAATACTATGTATCAGTAACTACTATCCCTACTAATGATAAATTGATAATACCACTGTATCTGAACCCAGAGTAAGCTTTGACCATGTTCTCCACCATCACTTGTCTCACTATATATATATTTTTTTACTTATATAGGATGAGTTCTCAATCAGAAAATTACCAGTCCTACATAATTTCAGTTCATTACCTTTATAAAGACTGTATAAAAGTTATATCAAACATATAGGGTCTAATTTGGAAGATTTGGTTCGATTTACATGAGATTTAAGCTATTAACTGTAGTTACTGCTGATCCCACAGCCACTTGAGATGGAAAATTAAATACATAATACATATTAATTCAGTATACAAATTGCATATATGAATCTTAAATCAAGATTCTACAACCAGGACCCAAGAATAGTTACGATGAGTATCTTTGCATTCTCAATGCTTCAATATTCTCAACCTATCAATTACCTTGGCATATTTTCCCCCTCTTATATAATGTCTTGTTTTTTTTTATCTATGATGGTGCAGCTAATGGAAGGTCTTCATCATTGGGTGCTCCATCTATCTACCAGGGAAAGAATGACGATATTCAACCAGTTGATCCCCCTAAAATGGACATGGCAAGCCTTGCATTGCCTGGAAACCAAGTGCCTTTTAAAGGTATTTATCTCCTTGTAGGAAACAGTAGTACCACAAAGTGAAAATACTAAATTCTATCATCATTTTCTCATTCAGCATCCTCTCCGACGTCTGTGTTAAGCAAAATGAAGGAGCATTCAAATTTATTTCATGTTCCTCTGGCTACAGATGTCAATCCTTCAGGATCTTCTCCCGCAATAAGCCCTTCACAACAAGAAGTGAAGGAACCTTTCAGTATCACACATTCTCCTTTGGCTTCAGATCCTCCAGTTATAAGCCCGGCTAAACAGGGAGTAAAGAAGCCCTCAGATATTACACCTACACCTTTGTTGCAGCAACATTCTTCAGGATCTGCTCCAGCAACACATCCTGTGCCACCTGAAGCAAAGCCATCCTCCAATGTCCCCCACCCTCCTTCTGTCTCACATTCCCGACCTCCAGGATCTTCTCCCATGGTGATTCCTGTGCCACGTGGAGCAACGGATCCCCCAAACTTTACACATGCTCCTTTACCTTCACATCTCCATCCTGCAGGATTCTCTCCTGCAATAAGCCCAGGACCACAAGAAGTAAAGGAGCCCTCAAACATTACAGATGCTCCTTCAGCTTTGCATCTCCATCCTTCGGGAGTTTCTCCTTCTATTAGCCCTGTGCAGAGAGAAGTGAAGGATCCTTCAAATAATGCACATGCTCCTCTAGCTTCACAATCCAATCCTTCAAGGTCTTCTCCAGTTATGAGCCCTGCACCACATGAAGTGAAGGAGACCCCAAATGTTACACATTCTCCTTTGGGTTCACCTCCTGATTCTTTGAAAAGTTCTCCAGCGATGAGCCCTGTGCCACTTGGAGAGAGGAACTTCTCTAACAGTACAATTGCTCCTTCGGCTTCACAAACCAATTCATCAGGACGAATAATTCAGAGCCCTTTATCGGTACCAATACCCCAAATTCCTCATTCTTCAGTATCGTCGCCAACGATGAGCCCTGCACCACATGAAGTTGAGATTCCAAATGTTACACATGCTCCCAAGGCTTCACATTCCCACCCTTCAGAATCTCCTCCTCTTATAAGCCCCTCGCAGCATGAAGTAAACAATACATCTAATAACGCACATGCGCCTTTGGTTTCACAGAACCCTTCGCCCGGAAGAAATATTCAGAGCCCTTCATCAGTACCACCAATCCCAATTCCCCATTCTTCAGAAGTAGCTCCGGTGATGAGCCCTGCACCACATGAAATTGAGATTCCAAATGTTAGACATGCTCCCAAGGCTTCACATCCCCATCCTTTGGAATCTTCTCCAGTGATAAGCCCCACGTCTCATGAAGTGAACAAACCCTCTAATAAGGTACATGCACCTGTGTCTTCATACCCTCCTCCATTTGTAAAAATAATTCAGAGCCCTTCATCAGCACCAATAGTCTCAATTCCCCAGCATAGTGGAAGGACAAGAATAGGAAAACATGCTCATGCAGCTCTACATCCCCATCTTTCGGTGTCACCTCCAGTGATAAGCCCTTCACCACATGAAGGGGAAAATCCCTCTAATAATGCACATTCACCTTTGGCTTTGCACTCCCCTCCATCTGGAAGAATTATTCAGAGCCCTTCACTAGCACCAATGGCTTCATATTCCCAGCACGGCACAAGGATAAAAATAGGAGAACATGCTCCTAGGGCTTCACATCCCAATCCTTTAGAATTTTCTCCGGTGATAAGCCCCACACAACATGGAGTGAACAATCCCTCTAACAATGCACATGCACCTTTGGCTTCACACCCCCGACCATCATCTGGAAGAAAATTTCAGAGCCCTTCATCAGCACCGATAGTCTCAACTCCACATCATATTGCAAGGATAAGAATAGGAAACCCTGCATCTGCTCCACTATCTTCCCCTCCTCCAGCATCACATCATCCAGGTTTGATACTAGACATAAAAATTGTGATCATATAGGTAACATTCTAGATTAAGTAGATAAAAAAACCCCTCTCATATTGGATTTTGATTGAAGGTTGTGTTATTTCTCCAGCTCCTTCTAAACCTGCAGTATTCCCAAAGAATAAGACAATTCATCCTGCTCCTCCACCCATTATTCAAGGTATTAAAATGCAGTGAAAGAGAAATAGTAATAATATTTCGTATAATTATTAAACTTATTACCTTGTTACAGGTCCTACTCTTTCTTCGGTCCATGCTCCTGCATCCAATAATCAAGGTACTTACTCATAAAGAGTTCAGAAGAAAACATGTTTACGGTCGCTATAACTTTAGTGTCATTTCTAATTTGCAGTGACTTCTCTTTCTCCAACCCTACCTCCATTCCCTTCAACAGACAGACAAGTAGCCCATCCTTCCTCACCATCACCTGTGCTTCCTTCTCCTCTTTATAATTGTAAATTTTAGCTGCTTCTTTCTAATTTGCTTTTTATTGCACAATGTTTTGTTTGATTTGAACCATTTTTAGTGACCATGCATGTGTTTGCAGGGCCCAGTCATTCTCCTACTCTTTCTCCATCAGGATCCTCCTCAAAGAAGCAAAGGGCACCATTTCCGCCACCTCTCTGGGCATTACCACCTCCACCTCCCAATTTGGGTATGTAATAACAAGTCTCTGTCATTCTAACGTGATCATACTTTCTCCCATGTACTACTTACATTAGAAATATTACAATTTCTTGTGGTAAATTTAAGCCTATCTTCTATTTGCAGATTTTAATATTCCAAACCCATTTTAATAGAGTTTGCTTGTTAATTGACAGTTCATCTTTGTTTGCATGCAGACTGTAAATCATTAACATGCTTGGATCCGCTAACATATCCTGCCCCCGGATCATTGTGTGCCTGCGCCATGCCAATTAAAGTTGGCCTCCGTTTAAGAATTGCATTATACACATTCTTCCCTTTGGTCTCTGAACTTGCTAAAGAAATTGCGGCCGGAGTTTTTCTGAAACAAAGTCAGGTCCGTATCATGGGTGCTAATGCTGATAGTGAGGACCCCGAGAAGACTATTGTCATTATATACCTGGTGCCGCTTGGTGGGACCTTTGACATTAATACAGCACTATTAGTTTATAAGAGGTTCTTTCACAAGCAGGTTCTCATATCAGCCTCATATTTCGGGGACTATGATGTATTATATGTTACATATCCAGGTTAGAGCACTTGTTCATCAGTTCTGTTTATTGCATATGTTTGTCTAATACACTTCTATAATATTTGGATGATGGTAATATGAATGAGAAAAGTACTATTGGTGGGTTAACACTTATTAAATGATACAGATCTTTTCGATTTCTAATTTATGCAGGGCTTCCTCCATCTCCACCTGGGGCACCCGCAAATTATGATGCTGAAGGTGGGGCTCTTGGTAATGGCAACATGGGGGAACGGCCCCTTGCGGTTGATCCAACAAAGAAAAGAGGAAGACTGAATGGCAGATTAATAGCTATTACAGTTCTCTCATCTGTAATAGCTTTAGTTTTAAGTATTGGAGCTGCATGGCTTTTCTTGTTAAAATGTAGGGCTCACACTAATCTGCCTGCTTCAACTTCACAAAGTTTGGCACCTCCATTTGCGAAATCATCAGGTAGATTCATTTCTTCTATTTGTTATTGATGAATTTTGTTATCTATGTATCCTTTCAAATCGGTGCTTCTCATGAAGCCAATATATAGGTAGCATCTGTCCTTTTATGTGATACTGAGTATAATAATGATCTTAGGATATCTTAATGAGTTCTCCGTTTATTTATAATAGTATATTGTTAAAATTAACATTTTCATTATTAGTAGTTTCTTCACGTTGTATGATTTTTTAAAAAGTTCTTTCTCATTGTAGTAAAACCAAGAGGATATGTTGAGAGTCAATAAGGGACTTTTAGTCCCACATCGGAATATGTAGTATGTAGAGGAGCTAGACTCCCTATAAGTAGTGAAGTAGTCCATCAATAAAATCATCCAACCATTATTTTCTACATGGTATCAAAGCCATAACTCTCTCTCTCTCTCTCTCCACCACCTATTGCTCCCTTAAGGAGATCTTCTCGCATCAATGCGGGTAAGGCTCCTGCTCGTTTTGATGATTACGAATATGACATTGCCAACTTCTTGTCTTATTCTAACATTTCTTCGAATTATCGAGCCTTCATTGCATCGTTAGACTCTACTTCGTTGCCCAAGTGTTGGCAGGAAGCAAAGAAAGATCCAAGGTGGAAAGCTGCAATGATGGAAGAACTTGGGGCACTGGAGAAAAATAAGACATGGGAGCTGGTTCCATTACCCAAAGGGAAAAAAGCTGTGGGATGCAAATGGGTGTACACAGTGAAAGATCATACCATCCGAGTCGGAGAGATCCGCATCAGAATCCGAGTGATTCAGTGTGGGGGCAACATCTTCAGGAGTTGGAGCAGGAGTAGACGAGGGACTTGGTACAGTAGGCACAGGGCACGGCATAGGCACAGTACTGGACTTCTGTTGTCTCCTTCTGTAGACTTGGAGCTCCTTTTCCCTTGTCTGTTGCTCCCCCTGCGTAACATATGTATCTTCTTCCTGTGTCATAACAGCGATAGCTTCTTCCAAGGTCGGAAGCGTGGGTTGGGATAGGAGGATATTCCGTCTCTGCTCAAATACAGGGTGTAGTCCCTTCAGGAATTTCATCATACGCTGCCGGAAAATATAAGCCAGGAACGTCTGAAAGTACTTCGCGAATGCCGGTTCGACTTGTGCATCTTCCATCCCAAGAGGATCATAATGATCCAGATCAGACCAGTACTTCTTCAACAGGGCCGCGTACTCAGAGATGGTACGTTCGTCTTGGGCCACCCTATCGAGTTCATCTTGCAGTTGAAAGACTCGCATAGGGTTGCCGGAGCTGGAGTACATATCTTTTAGAGTTTGCCATATATCAGCAGCAGCCTCTATTGCCTCGACATTGCCCGACACCTGGTCAGTTAAAGAGGCACTCAACCACCCAGCCACGACGTTGTTGACAATTTCCCAAACAGCAAACTCCTTGGCGGAGTGATCGGCTGGTGCCTTGGCTTGGCCAGTGACATAGCCAACCAAGCCACGTCCCTTCAGTGTCCGCATCGCCTGCCGCGACCACTTCAAGTAGTTGGACGTTCCTTCCAACTTCGTCTCCAGCTTCTCCAATTTTTTCATTTTGTAAGGGGACGGATCCACATCAGTATGGATCACACGTGGGGTTACCTCGGTTAATCTTTTTGATAAGATATCATCAACCAAGGCCTTCATCTCGTCAGCCGTCAGTTTGCCACTGATCGAATCCATGTCTTCTTCAACTGTGAACCCGATTCGTCGTCTTCGTCGGCTTCTTGGACGTCGGAGTCGGCAACTTCTCCAACTTCGTCGTCTTCTTCGTCTTCGTCGTCTTCTTCGACGTCACAGACTTTATGAACGTGCTACTAACTTGGCCAGCACCGGCGCGCGCATGTAAAGTGAACACGTCAGGACACCAGAGAAGACATGATCAGTCTCTGTATAGATCCCGATGTGAAGGAGGAATAACAAAATAAACATTTGTTAGTTCCAAACGGCGCAATCTAGGAACAGAGTCGGTGCAAATAAAGCATTTGACATCTCGACTGTCTTCGAAATACGCCGTTTTTTTTTGTTTAAAATAAAAAAAACTAGGGTTAGGGTTAGGGTGTGGATGGGGCTGCTAGGGCTAGGGTTAGGGTTGCCATGTCAAGAAAGGGAGAGGGAGGAGGGGGGGGGGGGGCGGCAGGAGAGGGGCTGCTGGCGGTGGGTGGGGGGGGGGGGGCGGCAGGGGGTTGGGGGGGTCGGCGGCTGCGGGAGAGGGGGGGCGGGGTGCTGCTGGGGTTTCTGGAGGGACGGCAGGGGGTGGGGGGGGGTCGGCGGCTGCGGGAGAGGGGGGGGGGGCGGGGTACTGCGGGAGAGGGGGGGCGCGGTGCTGCGGGAGAGGGGGCGGGGTACTGCGGGAGAGGGTCTGGAGCGTGGGGTCGGGGGGCTGGAGCGGGTCGGCGACTTGGTCGACGCCAGAAGGAAAGGTCGAGCGATACAAGGCGAGGTTGGTTGCAAAAGGATTCACACTGTCATATGGCATAGACTATGATGAGACGTTTGCCCCAGTAGCAA
The DNA here is from genome assembly GCA_029216955.1 of Iris pallida. Classification (NCBI taxonomy): domain Eukaryota; kingdom Viridiplantae; phylum Streptophyta; class Magnoliopsida; order Asparagales; family Iridaceae; genus Iris; species Iris pallida. The sequence goes on from JANAVB010035620.1 coordinate 2,036,223, forward strand.
AAATGAGCACCGTGAGAACTCTGGTCTCCATTGCAGCGAACTATGGGTGGAAGCTGTACCAGCTGGATGTGAAGAATGCCTTTCTTCATGGGGACCTGCAAGAAGAAGTGTACATGGAGCTCCCACCAGGGTGCTACGCAACGGAATCAAACGGAGGGACGTCACAAGGAAAGGTGTGTAAACTGAAGAAGTCGCTATACGGGCTAAAGCAATCTCCTCGAGCCTGGTTTGACAGATTTAGAAAGGCTGTTACAGGCATGGGATACCGTCAAACAAATGCAGATCATACGGTCTTTCTCCAGCATGCAAGAGGCCACATCACTATACTTGCTGTATATGTGGATGATATAGTGATCACAGGTGATGATGAAGTTGAGATCACTAAGCTGAAGTCAAAACTCGCGAAGGAGTTTGAAGTAAAGGATTTAGGAGCGATGAGGTACTTTCTAGGTATCGAGGTGTGTGAAGGCGAACAAGGAATTGTTCTCTCACAGAGAAAATACACACTAGATCTGCTGAAGGAGACATGGATGCTGGGATGCAAAGCAGCAGTCACTCCAATCGACCAGAAGTGCAAGTTGGGAGCAGAAGCAGGAGAGCCCGTTGATCGTGAAAGATATCAAAGACTTGTAAGGAGATTGATTTATCTGGGACACACTCGCCCTGATATCTCATTTGCGGTGAGTGTAGTGAGTCGCTACATGCATGATCCAAGAAAGGGTCATATGGAAGCAGTATTTCAGATCTTGAGATATCTGAAAGGAACGTCGGAAAAGGGGCTATGGTTTAAGAAGAATGGACGCATAGAAGTTGAGGGATACTGTGATGCAGACTGGACGAGCTGCATAGACGACAGAAGGTCTACCACAGGATACTGTGTTTTTGTAGGAGGAAATCTGGTCTCATGGAAAAGCAAGAAACAGTCTGTGGTAGCACGGTCGACAGCTGAAGCAGAATACAGAGCAATGGCTCTGGGAGTGTCAGAGTTGCTGTGGGTGAAAGCGTTGCTGACAGAGTTGAAGCTAGACAAGGGAGCACCATTACGTCTTCTGAGCGATAGTCAAGCTGCAATAAGTATAGCTAACAATCCAGTTCAGCACGACAGAACGAAGCACATCGAGATTGATCGATTCTTCATCAAGGAGAAGCTGGAACAAGGGATACTGAAGATTGACCATGTCCGCTCAGAAGAACAAGTTGCAGACTGTCTGACTAAGGGTCTTAGTTCATTAAGTCTGTCGAAGATATGTAACAAGATGGGGATGATCAATATCTATCGCCCTATCTTGAGGGGGAGTGTTGAGAGTCAATAAGGGACTTTTAGTCCCACATCGGAATATGTAGTATGTAGAGGAGCTAGACTCCCTATAAGTAGTGAAGTAGTCCATCAATAAAATCATCCAACCATTATTTTCTACATGATATAATATAATATAATACAGAAACACTAATCACAAACTAAACTAATGGTCTTATATTAACAGTATAGCACTAATTTGTATAATTCCTACAGTAGTATCCTTAGCAGTATTAATGCTAACAGTAGTAGCCCTGCTACAGACAATACTGATAGTCTGATACTACTTCTATTACTCTGTAGCATTTGTGTTAGTTTAATATTAGTATTGGTATATTACATTGTTTTAACTGTTGCTTGCTATGTGAGAGGAATTTGAAAAAAATCAATAAAATATTGATCGAGGAAACTGCATAATGTATTCGAAACCTTGGAAAAAAAATTGGCGTTCAGTTGTATCTGTTGATATGCCCTTCTGATTTACTTTATTGCGAAAATGTTGCAGTGACTGGACCTGCAATAAGCAGACCTGGTTCAACATCAGCTTCCTTCAGCTCTAGCATTGCAGCTTACACAGGATCAGCAAAAACTTTCAGCCTAGCTGAGATAGAAAGAGCTACAGACAGATTTCATGATTCAAGAATTATTGGTGAAGGTGGTTTTGGGCGTGTCTACAATGCTATACTTGATGATGGAACCATGGTGGCTGTTAAGGTTCTCAAGAGAGATGATCAACAAGGTGGGCGGGAATTCTTAGCAGAGGTTGAGATGCTTGGTCGCTTGCATCATAGGAACTTGGTCAAGTTGGTTGGTATATGCACAGAGAATGTCCTATGTCTTGTCTATGAACTAATTCCCAATGGCAGTGTGGAATCTCATCTTCATGGTAAGAGATGAAAAAGAAAACTTAACTGTTGCCCTTGCTTCTCTATGGTTGGTGCTGTCATTTTCTTCTTGTGCAATTTTCATTTTAGTCTTTGTTCCTTGGTCGCCATTCATTGTCACAATTTGTCAGGATTCATGTTAATAGTTAGTGAAACATGATAACTGTCTGATAGTGGCAAGATTCGGGTTCTGAGCTACCAGTTATGTGATTTGTGGACCCAGAGTATCATTGTTAACTGCTGTAAGTCATAGGCCATAGACATTTCAGGCTTTCAACATTGAACATATACCCAAGGTTCAGAAAGTTTTGATATCGGTCTCGGACCTATCCTATGAGTATACATACAACAGTCAAATTTGATATCGGCTTCAAATTGGTCGGTTTCAGTGACATCAGTGGTTTCAGTCTCCAATTCCTATTTGAAACATTTGGTTTCGGTGATACCTAAAACCTTCATATGTATACATACAACAGTCTCAACTAGGCCTTCTAAATCTAATGTCAGGATTAACAGCTGGCATCCATCAGGATCTTATGATTCAACTTTTTTGTCTTGCTGTCCAATGAATTGTTAGAGCTATTTGATTGAGCTGTTTCTCAGAAAACCTAAGAAAACATTTTATTTTCTAGAATAGCTAACTATGAAGATTTACTGCCTTAATTTAGGACAAGAACTTTTGTACACATATGTGCAATATTTAGGCTTCTGAGCTTGCATATATGGTTGTTTAAAAACAAAAGCTACAGATGATATCCCCATATTTCCTGCATGTTGGGTTGACGTTCATTGCAACCCAAAGAGCTTGGATCATTTGATGTTGACATTTTAGTATTCTACCACCTAGTTATTTATCTGAGTAAATATCCTAGACCTCCCCTGAGGTTATTTTATTCAAAATTGATATTGGACCTCCTCCATATTTGATTATTACAGCTAGCTCCAATAAAAATATCTTTATGTTACGGAGTGACCGGAAAAATAAACATTAACCTTTCCCTTTAACTACAATATAGTGACTGGAAAATACACATTCAAAGTGACAATAACAAAATTAATAACTTTTGCAACATAACTGACAACGATGATAGGTATAGATCCATGTTGTGCAGACACAGTTAGGACACAACACAATTCCGATACGTCGACACAGCTTCAACATCTATTGTGGTATGTCCTAGTGTATCTTGGAGTGTTTGTGCAGTGTCTGATACCAATGCAACACGGACACAAAATGGATTTTTGGAGTGCCTGTGCTTCCTAGGTCTAAGATTAAATGTCGTTCCTGTATAGTCATTGTCTTGATTAAATGTCATTGTCAATAGTTGTTTGAGATTCTTTGCATCATGGAAATCCATCAAAGTACAACTATTGAGAATGACATTTAATCCTTAAATGGTATCCGCTCAATGACATTTAATCCTTACAATGGTATCCGCTCAAATGGTATTCGATATTTAGATCCACAGTTGTCCATGATGCTGGAAAAGATCTTTTTAGGTATGATTATTGCCGCTCTGAATGTGTATTTTCCAGCCTATTGTAGTTTAAGGGAAAGGATGAAAAGTTTACTTTCTTAATCACTAGAAATAAATTACTTCTATGGGAATTGTATGTAATAATGAGATATGGAGGGGGTCTTGTAATAATATTGAGTAATCTTAGGGGAGGTCTAGGATATTTAAACTATTTATTTTAATCTACATGAAAAGAATTTTATGTTGGTCAATCTACAGTTGATAATATGTATGCGCTGTGACAAAAGATACTAAAATTAGCTTTGAAAGACCATTATCTGCTTTGTGATAATTGTTGTGACTGATCTGCTCAGGAGCAGACAAGGAAAATGCTCCACTTGATTGGAGTGCACGTATAAAGATTGCACTCGGTGCTGCTCGTGGTTTAGCATATCTGCATGAAGACTCGAGCCCCCGTGTCATACATCGGGATTTCAAGTCCAGCAACATCTTGCTTGAGCATGATTTCACACCAAAACTGTCTGACTTTGGACTGGCCAGAACAGCTTTGGATGAGGCAAATCAACACATCTCTACGCGTGTTATGGGTACTTTCGGGTATGGGAACTCTGAACATCATTCTTCCTTCATGTTCATATATGCACATGAGAAATGAGACATATTTGTTTATATGCATGTGAGAAATGAGACATATTGCGAAAAATATGTTGCCTGAATATAGAGGCGTAGACCTAAAAACACTTTACAAGACGAAGAAATAAGAAAATTTGGGAAAAACACAATAGGGATACAATAATAATGGACTATAATATATTATAGTTACTTCATTATCTTAAGAAAATAAGGTGTAATATGATAGACAATCTAGGAAGGATTTCTATCTATGTTGCACAGACACAGGAAAAGGGTGCCTGTATCCATACCCATATTGGTGTCCGTATTCCTGCCACATAGGTGACTATACTGTACATATTTGTAATTCTATGTATCCCGTATATGTGTATTTGTATCGTGCCTTTATCTATATCCATGCAACATAGATTCCCAAGATCATCATAATGACTTCATGTTGAGAATCAATAAGGGACTTTTAGTCCCACATCGGAATATCGAGTATGTAGAGGAGTTAGACTCCCTATAAGTAATGAAGTAGTCCATCAATAAAAATCATCCAAACATTATTTTCTACATGGTATCAGAGCCATAACCCTCTCTCTCCACAAAAAAAAAAAAAAAAAAAAAAAACAAAATTTTTTTCCCCCCACCCGCCCCCCCTTGCCGACATCCCTCCTTGTCGGCCACCCCCCCTCTTGCCGACCCCTCCCCCTCGCCGACCCCCCCGACCACCAGCAGAACCCCCCCCCCCTCCGACCACCAGCAGCAGCACCCCCCCCCTTCCCGACCTCCAGCAGCCCCCCCTTCCCAATCCCTAACCCTAGCCACCACCATGTCTAACCCTAGCCTTTCCATCTCCTACAAACCCTAGCCGTCCTCTTTTTTCTGAAAAAAAGGCGTATTTCGAAGACAGACGGCTGCCAAATGCTTTATTTGTACCAACTCTGTTCCTCGCTTACGCCGTTTGGAACTAACAAATGCTTTCTTTGTTATTCCTTCTTCACATCGGGATCTATACAGAGACTGATCATGTCTTCTCTGGTGTCCTGACGTATTCACTTTACATGTGCGCGCCGGTGCTGGCCAAGTTAGTAGCGCATTCGTAAAGTCTCTGGCGTCGAAGAAGAGGACGAAGACGACGTAGTTGGGTAAGTTGCAGACTCCGAAGTTGCAGCCTTCGACGTCGAAGACGACGAATAGGGTTCACAGTTGAAGAAGCCATGGATTCGATCAGTGGCAAACTGACGGCCGAAGAGATGAAGGCCTTGGTTGATGATATCTTATCAAAGAGATTAACCGAGGCAACCCCACGTGTGATCCATACTGATGTGGATCCGTCACCTTACAAAATGGGGAAGCTGGAGAAGCTGGAGACGAAGTTGGAAGGAACGTCCAACTACTTGAAGTGGTCGCGGCAGGCGATGCGGATGCTGAAGGGACGTGGCTTGGTTGGCTATATCACTGGCCAAGCCAAGGCGCCAGCCGATCACTCCGCAAAGGAGTTTGCTGTTTGGGAGATTGTCCACAACGTAGTGGCTGGGTGGTTGACTGCCTCATTAACCGACCAGGTGTCGGACAATGTCGAGGCAATGGAGGCTGCTGCTGATATATGGCGGACTCTAAAAGATATGTACTCCGGCTCGGGCAACCCTATGCGGGTCTTTCAACTGCAAGATGAACTCGATAGGATGGCCCAAGACGAACGTACCATCTCTGAGTACGCAGTCCTGTTGAAGAAGTACTGGTCTGATCTGGATCATTATGATCCTCTTGGGATGGAAGATGCACAAGTCGAACCGGCATTCGCAAAGTACTTTCAGATGTTCCTGGCTTATATTTCGCGGCAGCGTATGATAAAATTCCTGAAGGGACTACACCATGTGTTTGAGCAGAGACGGAATATCCTCCTATCCCAACCCACGCTTCCGACCTTGGAAGAAGCTATAGCCGTCATGACACAGGAAGAAGCTCGACTGAAGTTGATGCCCAACAAGGGCTCCTACCAGGGGGAGCAAGCCGAGGTTGAAAAGTCTGCCCTTGCTGTCTTCAATCAACCTCCATCTGTGGGTGGTATTTGCCACAATTGTGGTGACTCCGGACATTACATCCGATTTTGTCCAAAACTCTTGCGAAATCAGTCTACTGATCGAGGACGGGGTCGTGGAGGCCGACGTGGTAGTAGAGGAGGATATGCTGGTAGAAGGGGAGGACACAAAGCAAATCTGGCGGAGGAAGGGAGAGAGAATCAACTGGCTGAAATAACCCCGCTTGAGCGGGAGTTCCTTGAGAAGTTGCGAGGCACAAAGCTGGGTTCGGCCGACAGACCTGGGGCGTCTTCTACCTTGGAGGATCATATCACTTGTTTTGCCCAAACCAGCACCGGTAATCCTGCACGTGCTCTTGCATCTGTCCATCAGCCAGGATGGATTATGGACTCTGGGACATCTCGCCATGTCACGGGATCCCGTGGTGCGTTTCAGGACTATACTCACCTACCATTGCCGGAGAGTATTCAGACCGCTGATGGTACATCCAGCCCTGTAATGGGTAAAGGCACTGTCGCATGCACCCCTTCCATCACTCTAACCAATGTCTTACATGCTCCGTCTTTTTCTGTCAATCTTCTATCAATTAGTGCCATTATACTTGATCTTAACTGTACTGTTTCCTTTGACATTCCTACGGTGACTTTTCAGGAGAAGAGGACAGGACGACGACTTGGGACTGGCACATGGCATAAGGGGCTGTGGTATTTAGACAGGACTGGACTGGACAACGCATTGGCATCCTTGGTAGCAGACGCACAACCAGAAGCTTCCTGTCACAGTGTTGAAGCCGACTTGCTACTCCACCACCAGCGTGTCGGTCATTCCTCTTTTAAAGTTATTAGTCGAATGTATCCGTCCTTATATCAAAGGGCTAATAAAGCGAAGTTATTTTGTAATGCTTGTGAGTTGGAAAAATATACCAGAAGCTCGTATGTGAGCTCGGGGAATAGGAGTTCAGCTGCTTTTGACATGATACATTCGGACGTATGTGGTCTTTGTCCTACAACCGGAATTAACGGTTTTCGATGGTTCGTCACCTTTATTGACTGTTTTACCCGCGTGACATGGGTCTACTTTATGAAGAATAAAAGTGACGTCCTTGAGGCCTTTCGGGACTTTCATCGCCGGGTGGAAACACAATATGGCGCTAAAATTAAGTGTTTCTGGTCTGACAATGGGACGGAGTATACTAATAAGAGGGTTGCTGAGTATTTTTTCACTCATGGAATACTACATCAAACTTCATGTACTTATACTCCGGCACAAAATGGTGTGGCTGAACGAAAGAACAGACACCTGCTGGAAGTCGCACGGACGATGATGCTGGCTATGAATGTCCCGAAACACTTATGGGGGCAGGCTATATTGACAGCCTCTTATCTCATCAACAGAATGCCATCTCAAATATTGGACTGGAAGACACCGTTGGAGATGCTTACTGGGGCAACTACATACACTGTTCCACCGAAAGTTTTTGGATGTGTGTGCTTTGTCCAAGATAATAGGTCAGGCGTTGGCAAACTGGATCCTAGAGCAGTTAAATGTGTCTTTGTCGGTTACACGACAACTCAGAAGGGATATACCTGTTGGAGTCCAGTCGAGCGGAAGATGTTTGTAAGCATGGACGTTACATTCAGAGAACTCGAACCATACTATAGTTCGGATGAAGGTTCAGCATTTGGTGACACACCTAACACAGATGGTGTTAGATGTGAGGGGGAGAAAATATGCCCAAATGTAGTTGTCGGATCGGTTCCGTGTCCGGTTGTAGAAAACTGGACGAAAGGGGGAGAGCACAGTGACTTAGATACAGAGAATGAAGAAGAAGATACATATGTTACGCAGGGGGAGCAGCAGACAAGGAAAAAGGAGCTCCAAGTCTACAGAAGGAGACAACAGAAGTCCAGTACTGTGCCTATGCCGTGCCCTGTGCCTACTGTACCAAGTCCCTCGTCTACTCCTGCTCCAACTCTTGAAGATGTTGCCCCCGTACTGAATCACTCGGATTCTGATGCGGATTTCTCCAACTCGGATGGTATGATCTCTCCACCACCTATTGCTCCCTTAAGGAGATCTTCTCGCATCAATGCGGGTAAGGCTCATGCTCGTTTTGATGATTACGAACATGACATTGCCAACTTCTTGTCTTATTCTAACATTTCTTTGAATTATCGAGCCTTCATTGCATCGTTAGACTCTACTTCGTTGCCCAAGTGTTGGCAGAAAGCAAAGAAAGATCCAAGGTGGAAAGCTGCAATGATGGAAGAACTTGGGGCACTGGAGAAAAATAAGACATGGGAGCTGGTTCCATTACCCAAAGGGAAGAAAGCTGTGGGATGCAAATGGGTGTACACAGTGAAAGAGACGCCAGAAGGAAAAGTAGAGCGGTACAAGGCGAGTTGGTTGCAAAAGGATTCACACAGTCATATGGCATAGACTATGATGAGACGTTTGCCCCAGTAGCAAAAATGAGCACCGTGAGAACTCTGGTCTCCATTGCAGCGAACTATGGGTGGAAGCTATACCAGCTGGATGTGAAGAATGCTTTTCTTCATGGGAACCTGCAAGAAGAAGTATACATGGAGCTCCCGTCAGGGTGCTACGCGACGGAATCAGACGGAGGAACGTCGCAAGAAAAGGTGTGTAAACTGAAGAAGTCGCTATACGGGCTCAAGCAATCTCCTCGAGCCTGGTTTGACAGATTCAGAAAGGCTGTTACAGGCATGGGATACCGTCAAACAAATACAGATCATACGGTCTTCCTCCAGCATGCAAGAGGCCACATCACTATACTTGCTGTATATGTGGATGATATAGTGATCACAGGTGATGATGAAGTCGAGATCACTAAGCTGAAGTCAAAACTCGCGAAGGAGTTTGAGGTGAAGGATTTAGGAGCGATAAGATACTTTCTAGGTATCGAAGTGTGTGAAGGCGAACAGAGAATTGTTCTATCACAAAGAAAATACGCACTAGATCTGCTGAAGGAGACAGGGATGCTGGGATGCAAAGCAGCCGTCACTCCAATTGACCAGAAGTGTAAGTTTGGAGCAGAAGCAGGAGAGCCTGTTGATCGTGAAAGATATCAAAGACTTGTAGGGAGATTGATTTATCTGGGACACACTCATCCTGATATCTCATTTGCGGTGAGTGTAGTGAGTCGCTACATGCATGATCCAAGAAAAGGTCATATGGAAGCAGTATTTCAGATCTTGAGATATCTGAAAGGAACGCCGGAAAAGGGGCTATGGTTCAAGAAGAATGGACGCATAGAAGTTGAGGGATACTGTGATGCAGACTGGACGAGCTGCATAGACGACAGAAGGTCTACCACGGGATACTGTGTTTTTGTAGGAGGAAATCTGGTCTCATGGAGAAGCAAGAAACAGTCAGTGGTAGCACGGTCGACAACTGAAGCAGAATACAGAGCAATGGCTCTGGGAGTGTCAGAGTTGCTGTGGGTGAAAGCGTTACTGACAGAGTTGAAGCTGGACAAGGGAGCACCATTACGTCTTCTGAGCGATAGTCAAGCTGCAATAAGTATAGCTAACAATCCAGTTCAGCACGATAGAACGAAGCACATCGAGATTGATCGATTCTTCATCAAGGAGAAGCTAGAACAAGGGATACTGAAGATTGACCATGTCCGCTCAGAAGAACAAGTTGCAGACTGTCTGACTAAGGGTCTTAGTTCATTAAGTCTGACGAAGCTATGTAACAAGATGGGGATGATCAATATCTATCGCCCATCTTGAGGGGGAGTGTTGAGAATCAATAAGGGACTTTTAGTCCCACATCGGAATATCGAGTATGTAGAGGAGCTAGACTCCCTATAAGTAGTGAAGTAGTCCATCAATAAAAATCATCCAAACATTATTTTCTACACTTCAGAACTCCAATAAACGAAAATCATAGAAAATATGTAGCATAAAATATGGAACCAACCCACCAAGTTCCCCTTCTGTCCCAAAAACAATCTTACACACTCTTTAGTAGGCAAGATGAGAGAAGTTAAGAAACTGAGATGACAGAAGTGAAGAAACTGACTACTTGCTGAAAACTAAACTGATATCAGTTTCTTCAACAATACTGAATGCCGCTTTTTTTCATACATGGCCAAAAGGGAGACCCCGCCTATTGTTTAATTAATGATCCAGTCCACCTCCCCGCTGGCCCAATGACCATCAAAGCCTACACTAATATTTACCCACATTCATTTGGAGTCGGACCCAGTTTATTGGTCACTTGATTGGGCTTAACATGGTCTTGCCTAAAACATCAGGGTTGCCCTATTTTTTGACAAACCTCAATAAACCAATTAAAATTACTCTGGAAATTCCAACATTCTCCTACAGTCACACTTGGATGAAATTAATAGTCATTAGTTCTGAAAAATACTTTTTCTCTGTTTTAAAAGACTCTGACCGAGACTATTTTGTTAAAACTTTATGGGCAGCATATGATGTTGAGACTACATCGTTGGGGTTACATACCTTCCGTTATTAGATTCAATGAAATTTGACGGCAGAGACATTATGTGGTAGTGTAGCAAGGAAAGGTAACATACAGATGTGTTCACAAAACGTGATTGTTAATCAGAGTGTATGGGTTGTCTTAATCACAAAACTTGATTGTTGATCACAGTGTATGGGACTCAAGTTACGTCATAAAAGTTCCATTGAAGACGCTCCCATATCATATTCTTTATCAAGCATTATCAGTTCATAACTGTTCATTTTGTCAAGTTATAGATTCACAGGCAAACATATTTCCAGAATATTTGATTTTCTTCTTTTAGGTACATTTTGTTGCAAGGAAGATTAACCAGTAAATTTCCCATGTCTATAGCTGATTAGAAATTTTGCATTTAGACGACTCTCGTACCAAGTCCTGTTTAGTGAAGCTAGATAACTGTGAGATTTGGAAGTCTTTAAGACTTGCCTTACAAAGTTTCTCCGTTGCATGAAATTTCCCATGTCTATAGCTGATTAGAAATTTCTCTTCAAACAAGATTCATGCTGTTTATTTTTCTTGCTTGTGCTGAAAAGACTTGCCTTACAAAGTTTCAAACTGTGTCTGTGCACAAGTGATCTACGCACTTTGTGCGACTTCTCACGCACGATTTTGATGTTCGAGTACTCGTGAATTGACAAACTCCCTTTTTTCCTCAGTTATGTGGCCCCCGAGTATGCAATGACTGGGCATCTTCTTGTGAAGAGCGATGTCTACAGCTATGGAGTTGTCCTTCTTGAGCTTCTCACTGGGAGGAAGCCTGTCGATATGTCTCAACCTCCGGGACAAGAAAATTTAGTTTCCTGGGCCCTCCCTCTATTGAATAGTATCGAAGGTCTAAAGGCGATTATAGATCCAGCCCTTGGCACCGATATATCATCTGACAGCATAGCTAAAGTAGCAGCCATCGCTTCGATATGTGTTCATCCTGAAGTATCTCACCGCCCATTTATGAGCGAAGTAGTTCAGGCTTTGAAGCTAGTGAGCAACGAGGGTGATGAGTATAAAAGTGGCAATGAAGCTGAGCCGTCTACTAGAGGCTCAGATATCAGAACTAGTACAGGAGTGGGTCTAGAAGAAGAGAGAGTTCTATCAGAATCAGATATGTTTTGTACTTCAGCAAGGTTTACTACGGATGCATCTGGTTCATTTCGAAGGTATGCTAGTTCGGGTCCTCTGGATAGGGGTAGAAGTGCAAGGCTTTGGCAGAGAATGACAAATTTCTCATCAGGAAGCACGAGTGAGGCTGGAGCTGCACACCGATCAGGGACAGGATTCTGAGGGTAGCGAGCAGTGGCCATAGCATTTGCCTCAGTTTTCTTCCTTGTCCTAGAGACCTATTGAGAGAATCTGCATGTTTTGGGGGTTTTATGGCCTTTTTCTGCAATTTTAAGTAGGTTTTTTGGATTTTTTTTAATTTTTTGAACCGCCGAGATCTAGATGGGATACCCTACTATTGAATTGGGTACAACTTGTTCGGGTGACTGCTAAGATTTTGTCGATTGACCATCCACTTCTAGAATCAAGAAAATGGATGGTATTTTTTGTTGACTTCCTAGAATTTCAAGCTCACCGTGCTATCTTACCCTTGTAAATTTACATGAATGGTAAATGATGTACATTTATTCTTGAAATATTTTAGTCAGATGGTTCTTCTCTTTTGTTTTCTTTTCTTTCCCTTTTTTTTCCCTTCTAAATTGAATGCAATGGCTTCACAGGAGGTCTGATGTCTTGATCGTGTTTCTCAAGTAATCGACTATTAGTCTGTTGAACCTGTGAGTCGTGATGAGAATATATTAGAGGGCGAGTTGATTTGTGCTCATACACATGTTCAATATTAGAGGGCAAGTTGATTTGTGCTTGTTTAACTTGTGTGTCAACATGTTTCTTTCCCTAGGAAACTCGTTGTGGTAACTTCAGCCATGTATTCAAAGATCTCAAGAGAATAGGGCCAACATGTTTCTTTTCTGGAATTTTTAATCGTTTTTAGTGTCGGACACGCGCAGGGCAACGCTGACAGAGGAGATACAGGAGGAGGGGAATGCTTTAAAGCTGTGCATTGATGAGATGTAAACTAATTGAAGCAAACATAGAAGCCATTGCGTCTCAGTTAAAAGAAACTCTCCAGGAACAGGTGTGAGCTGATTCGTTTAACAATTCATTGTTCAGTTTTTGAATATTTTGCATACAGATGGAACTAGGGATCGTCTTGATATCATCAATCATTCTGATCAAATTAATTTACCACCGGTAACTGTTCACATGATTCAGACATATCAGTGACTATTAGCTTTGATTAACTGGATCTCTCCTGGACATTACTTGCATTGGTGCGCCTTTTTTGCACAACAAAGTTTTTGAGTGAACTTACAATGAGTCCTTTTTGTTTACATCATCCAACTTTCAAATCTTGATCACAAATCTTTATGAAAAAAAAAAGAGAGAAGACAATTGCCAGCCCCTTCTATGTATTTACTACAATGATAAAGAAAATTTTGTTTCAGTTCTTCCAAGGCAAATCAATTATTTGCTTTTTCTTTTCCTTTAGAAAATTGTAATTCCCATTATTTTTTTTCCAGTGTTTGGAAATGTAAGGAAATTGGGAGAGAGTAAATTCTTGGGATATGAAAGTGAATCCTTGGGGTAGGTGAAGGGAGCCATTCTCCCATGACTAAACTATTCCTGCTTCTTTGTTTTGGCATCCAAACACATAAAATGAATGTCGCAAACCAAAAGCGGCCTATCTGGGCTAGAGAGTTTCATCTCAATGGCAGGTCTCCCATGATCAAGCAGGGTCAAGCAGAGCAAGCAGCAAATATGCGAAGATAAGTGACATGACGACCGGCTAAAAATCGTGTGCGACACACGATTTAATTGAGCCCGCACGCGCTGGATTAAAAAAAGAAAAAGAAAAAAGAAGAAGACGAAGAAGATACGGCTCAACAATGAGCCCATTGTGCCACCACTAGCAAGTGCTCCCCCGGCATAACCGATATCAAATGGTCCAACCTCAGATGATGAACCTGGCATGCAAGGCCACCACCATGAGTCCTACAGCAGTTCATGATGATCCAGCAGCCAGCACCGTCCCTGCCCCCACCACAGATGCAACAGGCCATGGTCATGCACCAGCCTATGCATAGGACTCAGCCAGCCAGCTCCACCAAGTTACAGGCCCCTGCAAGCACCGGGAATGGGGTTTCACCACCAGCAAAGACGTGGATGATTTTTGTGCACTGTTTATGACATGAAACTTGTAAGCAAAACTGAAACTGAAGGATGCTATTGTTGGAGTCCAGCCTCGATTCGAGGTGCTAGAGGACAGTCTGGACATCGTCGGGACATAGGCGGAAGTTCTATTGGGAACTGACCTAGTTCGGTCTGAATTCGGTCAGATCGAATTAGATCCGAACTCTGTCTAATTTTCATAGAACTATTAGATCTAGCCAAATCAAATTAGGCCTGGGTCGGTCCGTCGGCGGACAACACTGTTGTGGGTCCCAAATCTGTGTCAAATTTTTATTGTGATTAGATTTGGACTCCAAATTTGATGTTGGAATATTTTTGGATTTTCTATAATAAAAAAAGGATTTTTCAACATATATATATGTATTGAGGGTGGAGGCCCAACAAGTAGCACATACGGAAGATTCAGGATATTCGTCCACATGAAAGCTAGCTAATAGAAAGTTCGTATTTTGCTCTTAGGACTTGTCATCTAGGACAATTGAAAGAGAAGGTCTGTTCGAGGAATTGTCTATCTCATTCAGGAAGATCGCTATCTTCTTGAGTTCGGTGAGAGGGTTGAATCTTTGGGCAAAGGGTTCAACATAGTTGATAATATTTTGAGAGTTATAACGGTTGAAATTTGTCCAGGTGGTACAGTCACCGAACCATGTACTGTGTTTGATCTGAATTGACGCTTTTGTTAGACAGTGGTTGGTTATCTTTGGGTTGGTTGGCATAATTTCTGTTACGATCAGTTTCAGACACGTGGATCATAGTGTTTCGTAGACGCTGTTCGGTCCTAACATCTATCAAGTAAATTACCATGGAAAAGAGGGTAGCAGAATGATGCATACCTTTTCTTTCTGCTCGGTGCATAAGAATGTGTTCCAATCCTAATATCCTACTTTCATTAGCAGGAGATAAATAATGGTACATCTGCCCATTTGTTTGAAATCAGTCATAAGCTACCATTAAATATCAGAAAGGATTATGAGGAATTTTGACAAAGCAGCTAGATCCAAAAATGTAAGATAGGCACTTTATTTATTTGACATCATGGATTATTAAAAACTATTAAACGCACGTGCTTTGTACGTATAATACGTATAATAAGAATAGTCAACTACAATCAAATATCTCTTCTAACTCATATGATTAAGGTGGGAGATATTTTTCTTGTTTGGTTGAGTTTGATTTCCCATGTTGAATATATATATAACAAATTTAAATTTTTTCCAACAATTTTTCACATAATTTATTTTAAAATAAAATAAAATGAACCATGATATAATTACGACTTAGACAGCTCACTTTTGAGCCGTTTTGAAGCCTCATTATATAGTAGAAGATATGTTGTAGCAGAAGGTTATTTCCTTGTGGATGGGGCTGTAACTAGAACCTGATAAACAGAGTTAAACCGTAACCAAATTAAACAGAATATGATTGTCTATAAGCTTATGTTGGAATTGTATGTGGCCAGATGCAAACAGCTACAAACAGAGATAACAAACTATTAAGCAGAATATTGGGAAGAGTTTTATGAATATTGTCAAAATATTTGGAATCAGCACAATACTGAATCGAGAGAATGAAGTGTTGTACAAGTAAATATTTATATTGCTTACTTCAGTCCATGTTTTCCATGCTTATGTTTTATGATTAAACTATTCATGTATTCGTATGGTCATGGACAAATTGTGCACAAGGTTTGGCTTTTCTCGAAACGGTATCCGGGACACTATGATCGAATTAACCTAGAAAAAATTATGTGGAACGTGCTTCACGCACGAGATATTGCAGGACCTTCAGTTGGACTTACAATCCGGACTGAAAGGACGCATCATAATACCGCGTAATAGTCTTTCATGATATCAGATTCACCAATGACCTCATATATAGTCAGGATAATGTATGCAAGGACGATAGGTATTCATCTCTGTTTTTATGCAGGAAATGGTTCATTGGTTGGTATCACTGATAAGTGATACGAATATATGTTTACTGCTTTCACTTATGCTATTGATATATGAACTAAAATTCAATATAGTACTAAATAGCAAGAGCACTTTAAATGCATGCTTCCCTTAGTAAAAAGTATCGATTTAGGCAAGTGGGTTAGTCATGCTCACCAGCGCATTCCCAAATGTACTGACCCCCAACTCCACAGGTATCGAGAAACTCGAGGGTGAACAAACCTAGCTGAAGTTTCAGAGAGGCAAATTAATTAAGCTCTTCCTATTTTGATGCATTTTGGTTTCAATGTACACATGGGTGTAATATATCGAACGACAAATATTATTTCATGACAGCTTGTCGAACTTTTGTTATTTCATGCATATAATCGAGTCGAGATATCAAATGTATTATGATCTTCTACCCCTGTCACGCCCCAGAACCATAATAGTAGAGAGCGAGGACAGACAAAGCCACCTATATATAAAATAGTACTATAGTACCCCAAAATACGATCACGGTCGTATAAGACATGGTGGTTATCCTACAATCAACAATCAATACTAGGTCAAGTAATTTCTAAGTGTCTCAATCACATGCAACTCAACAAGATATATGATCATTAGACATAAAATATAAAGCATTCTAAAATATAATATATAGATGATCATGAAGCAAGTGATACAAAATAAGATACTAGCATGCGTAACATCATACATGATCAACTCTAGTTGTAGTATAGATATATTCAAATCTTGTTAGCCCGTAGGCGAGAGTCAAGTCCAAAATATGAGCTAAACACGTGCTCTGTCACGCCCCGATCCCGCAGAGCCCTTTCGTCCTCGCTTCGGACTCTGTGAGACCGTTCGTCCTTGCTTGGGCTTGATGCCGTGCAAGCCTAAGTTGCGCTTGTACAAGGCCAAGACCTGTAACAAGATAAGATAGACAAGGTTGACAATACGCAGCGAAACATATTACAGATATATGAGTTGAACATAATAGTAACAAGAAACAAATATCTTTATTTATTTTATTTGAACAGATTACAAGCTCTCAATTCTCTCTGATACAATACTTATATTTTTTCAGAAATATTACAGATTACAATGATCCCGTTCACATACATTACATCCCTTTATATACAAAACCAACTCTTGTAATAGATGTCCATCTCTTCTGATTTCTGGCTTCTGAGGATGAGACTCGGGATATCGCTTTGGACTATCCTTCTCGATGCATCTTGCACCTGCATGTAGACTGATGATGGATTAGTATATCAGCATACTGGTAAATTGTGAACAAAGGGCTACATTTGTCTGAAACGATCACTGTTCATTTAGTGAAAAAATATTTCTTGTGATGTGATCTTGCTACTTTTTACCTATGTTCATTTCATGTATACAGAGTTAGTTTACATCTCTTTTTGAAAACATCTTTGAAAAGCCACAGTTCATTTCTTTCAAGCATACAAGGGACTATTTATTTCAAGTACGATGACTATTATTCATTTCATGTGGAGTGCGCAGCGTGTTTCATGAGCCATAATCATTCTCAAGGACAGAAGCATTAGCATTCTTTTTTTTATTCAAGACATTCTAAGGGTCGGATTACAAGCATGATTATCACATTTTTTCTTTGATCGGGACATAGTTATTCTTTGCAACAGGTTATTCTCTTTAAGCAAATCACGATCAGAAACTTAAGCAACATATATATATATATCACATTTCAGTGATTCTTACCATAGCCGACGGTCCATCCCTGCACAAGACAAGGATTAGCATAAACATAATATAACCAACATTCTTATTTCTTGTTCGTCTCTACATCGTTAGCTTTTAGCAACACTTATTATAGACACATGCAGACTCGATTAGCAGCTGTGACACAGGGTTCAGCTCTGCACCAATCAACATCTATATCTATATGATGGTCCATGGGTATTCCCATTATTAGCTGCTGTGACACTTGGGTTCAGCTCGTCGCTAGTGGACGGGATGCAATACCCGAGGTTTCTTGTACTTCTAGGTGTCTAGACAATCTCTCCTAGGCCGATCGGTTCCCAGTGCACTGGAAACCGTCGAGAGATCTAGTGACCTTGTATACAAGTTGTCCGAGACCAATACATGAATATAATATCTAGCAGATAAACTCTTACAGGCACATTTCATCTTTGAGCAAACATTCATTTTCTTTTAACGACAGAGCTATGACTCTGCCTTCTCTTTTTCCTTGATTCAGAGCCGAAGTGTCACGACCCGCTTCCGAATAATCGGACACGAGTCGGACACGTACGTCCAGCCTTTGTCGATGGACACGACGAAGTAAGCTGTACAATACTAAGGAAAACTCCAAGTTACAATATAATGTAAACATTCACAACATCTATAAATGTCCCAGAAAATATCACCACAATCTACCAAGTTGTTTGTACAATATCATCCAGAGACAAATCCAGTCAAATAAAAATATACAATGATGAAATCCAAAATATAATGTCCAAAAAATAAATGCTAAACAATCCAAGCAAGGCACTAGATCCTACAACTCCAATGATGATATCTAGCTCAAAATAGTCTCAAGCTCACCTGCAACGTATCCTGTCAGGAA
Organism: Iris pallida; assembly: GCA_029216955.1. Lineage (NCBI taxonomy): Eukaryota > Viridiplantae > Streptophyta > Magnoliopsida > Asparagales > Iridaceae > Iris > Iris pallida. The sequence continues at coordinate 2,054,848 of JANAVB010035620.1, forward strand.
AAGAGCAAAGCATAATCCCGACAAAACAATATACAATGTAATCTGAAATACAAAATACAAGGTGAAACTAGAGTACGAGAACTAAAAATAAGACTATGGTACCAGAAATGGAATGCAAAACTGAAAACAATGGACACGACAATCAATATACAAAGGCAATGAACACGACAATCAATGGACAAGATAATGAACACGACAATCAATGCAAGTGTGACATTCGAAATATTAACCTAATGTTTGACCAACTTAAGGACCACAATCCACAATCAATCAATTCACAATTCACAATTCTACAAGGTTCGGCTTAATCGTACGTGAGGTGTACGATTAGGCTATTCACAATACCTAGGTTGGGTGTGGTCACACACTAGTTAATACTTCCCCAATCCCGTAATAACAATGACTCATAATACAATGACGAATAAGGATGATGCAATCGTGTGTATCACGTGTCCGATATAAGAACATGGCATATGAATGTAAGACAAAAATAAAGTAAAAGCTCGAGTCGGTGTACTTGCCTCGCTTTGGAAGCACGGGAGTAGTACTGCATGGATGAATGTCATATGGTATTTGGTACAAGTTTGTGTAGGGCCTAAAAATCAAGTTGCGCCCTGAACATACTAATCAGTGATCAAGTTGCGTCCCAAAAATTAAGTTGTGCCACTGATATGAAGCTCAGAGAACAGACTGCGCCGCTGAACAGGTTGCACCTGATATCAGACTGCGCCCAGTCTTGTTGCGCCAAAATCTACGTGGCGTCTGACACTTAATGGCCATCATTACCTGACAACACTGACAACTGACACCACAGTGAACGAGGAAAATCTCTTCGAATCCCGTGAATTGTGCTGCTCGAGGGGAGTTGGTAGACAGCTGTCCTGTATGCTTCGTAAGTTACGCCTAGGCGCAATCCAGACAAAATCTTTAGTTGCGCCTAGGCGCAATCTGAATGACTTCTGCTTAAAAGCTACCACGTGTCTAGACGCAGCTCAATCAGGCACAATTGATCGAAGCTCGTGCAACCTGATAAAGTTGAGACAACTTGTATTCTAAAGCAGGATGACGTGGCGCACATGCCACTAATCTCTCAAGACGTGTCTACTATCATGTACACGACCACGCGCATCTCAATCACATGATGCCACGCGTCTAAATACAGTTAGTACACGACTTAACAACTGAATGAAAGTTGGCGCAATCCAATGTGGCGCAATCCAGCCTCGCACACATCAGAATAACTGCTAAAACAGTTATTTCTTGAACTCTATAAATAGAGTTTCCAATCATTATGAAATTATCAGATACATACGCACAGAGATCAAGAACTCTTACAAAATTGCTGCTGCATTCTCCAGAGGCTACAGTCTTCAAGTTCATATAGTCCAAGGGATAAAGTGATCGTCTTCTGATCAGATTCCTACAGTTGTACTTCTCCAGAATTTATTGTACTCTTGTACTCTCTTTTCTTAGTTTGTAATAAAACTTTTGTTTTTGCAAACAAAATGGCGACTCTGCTGGGGACGACTTTCTCCTTCGATGAGAAGGTGACAACTCAATGTGACACTGTGTCGATCGACAAGACGCAGAAGAATCTGGTTGTTCAAGTTAACCAGATAGCCTATGAAGATATAATTAGCACCAAGAGCAACAAGCGTACAGCGGCTATTGCCAAGAATAGGACTGTGTGGGCTCCTAAATCTACCATGGTCACTGTTGCCCAGGCACAACCTGAGTGTTCAGTGGTCAAGACACAATCTGTCTCGACGGCTCAGGCACAGCTTACTTCTGTTGCCCGTGCGCAACCTATTCATCCTGCTGCCCACGCGCAGTCTACTACTCTCTTTGCTGCCAAGGCGCAGCCTGTTCAAGCCATTGTTGAGGTGCAGTCTACCCATGTTGCTGCCAAGGTACCATCAGTAGCCCATAGGACTATGGTGCAGCCCAAGCAATCAGCACCTCAGGCGCAGTCTGCTACTCTGGCACAACTAAAGGGAACTAGTCTTTTGGCTATTCCCTCTTCTAATTCTCAAGTTCTGAACTTGGAGAATCAATGTTCTAGTGCCAACACTAGACAGAACAAAGGGAAGAGTCCTTTGACACATCCTCAATTGGTACAATCTGTGCCTAAAATTGTCTCACAACAGAACAAAGGGAAACGCTTCTTAGCTGACCCTCTACAAAATAAAGGAAAGCACCCTTTGGTCTTTTCTCAAACTTTCCTGGTCTATGACTCAGAGGAAGATATGTCAGATTTTATTCCTTTAAACAGAGGTCTTCGGATCTCTGATATTGGAAAGAATACTGACCAAAAAGGTATCTTACCTACCCCTGTGGGGTCTGGTCAAGATCTTCCAACCTTGCAAATTTCAAGATCCAAGCAAAGAAAATTGAGGATATCACAAATAGAGACACCTGGAGCAGAATTTTTAGATTTACGCGCTTATCTCAATAGGCGTCAACCAATATCAACTTTGGCAAAACGTAAGAACCCTATGCCAAAGGCCAATCTATACCAAAAGCCAAAGTTTGAAAAGAAAGACCCAACCACCTATGCTAATGAGTTGAGTACATCTTTGTACACTCAGGAAACTAAACATCTGAAGAATATGAGACATGTTCCTAACATCATTAAGAAATATGTTCCTCTGACTTCTTCTCGTCCTGTAGTTGTAACTGATTTGCGACAATGTCTTACACAAAGATAGGAAATTACAGGGATGTCTCCCTCACCTCCAAATCGTGCTTCAAATCGTCATTGCCTTCATGAAGTCGTCATCAACTGTTGTTGTCAATCGGCTCGACGATCTGTTTTCGATCGTCTGAACTATGCTTCAACTCCTGAACATATAATAGAAGACGAAGATGAGCTATTATATGCTTCTGTCAACATGACTTCTCAAGGCACTGGGGGTAGGAAACGTCCAAGACGTAATGCATCCCGTAATCCTAGTCAGCAATACTTAAACCGGATCCATACATCCAATGAAGGTGTCTTTCAATACACTAGATCGAGGAATCGACATTTGAACCAAGGTGTCTTTAATCAAGAAGATCTCCTCATCACTCATGTAGGAGAAGACTCTTTCTCAGAGTTTGATGCAGATAGTGAAAGTTCTGAACAAACTATCTCATCAATAGCAGCAAGAGAAGTGACGACATATACCGTTACGGAAGATCAAGATGCTTCTAGTTCAGCCAATCAAGAACAACAAATTGCTGTACTAGAGGATAAATTGAAGACCATGACAGAGATGGTCGCAAGCATACATACTATAATCGTAGCTCAACATACAGTGCCACCGGTTATAAACCCAGCTACAAATCCAGAGCTTATAGCATCTTCCGTACCTGTTAGTCTGGGGGTACCACCTCCTCAGGATGCTTCAGTACCAATTCAAGTTGATCCCAGTCAGTCTGGTGCTGGGGGTGGTAATTATCACGCTGTTCCGCCTTCCAACACTTCTAACCAGCCCACCAATTCTCAAACATCAGGGGATGCAAATAAGGCTGTGAAACTTCTGCGCACTCAGTTTGAGGCCTTCAAGCAGAAGGATGGCCTACAAAGATTGGGCATAAAGCAACCATATCCTACAGAGTGGAAGGAGGTTCCATTTCCTCCTAAATATAAGCTCCCAACTGTAGAACCCTAGAGGGGGAGGGTGAATAGGGAAATTAAAAAATAACTACAACAATTGAAGCAATAAAGACAATTGAAAGTAAAGAGTAGAAAGATCAAACGCAAGGATGTATCCTGGTATCCTCTTTTGAGGCAATCCAGTCCCGGAACTCTCTCCGGCTTTAATCCACTATTTAACCAAATAGTACACACGAGTTTGGATCCGAAGACTCGCCAACTTCTACACACGAGTTTTCTTACGAAGGCTCGCCAACTTCAAACAAAAGAGAAGAGAACTTGTTGATCTTCTAAAACGTGAAGATCGAAATGTACAACTCTTTAATACTCTAGCACTTTGGGAGAGGATGACAATGAAAAGCTTGGAAGAGTATTAATGGTGGAGCTCTTGGTTGTTGGAAAATTTATGGTAAGAGTTGGTGAAGTCCTCAAGAGAGAGAGGGCTTTCTTTTATAGAGAAACCAAGAGTGGGTGGCATTTAATGCTCTGGATACAGACAGACCGGCATGCCGTCGGTATGCAGCGGCATACCGTCGGTATACCGGTCAAATAGTAACGGTCATATTAATGACCGTTTGAGAGTATTAAATGCTACCATTAATGCTAGTCAGGGCAATTCAAAAACTAAATATTTGAAACTCGGTATACCGCCGGTATGCCGGAGCATGCCGCCGGTATGCTGATAATTGGTCACAGCAAGTTTTGGGTTGCTAAAAACGGTATACCGTCGGTATGCCGGAGCATGCCGTCGATATGCCGACAATTTGTCACAGCAACTTTTGGGTCGCTAAAATCGGTATACCGCCGGTATGCCAGAGCATGCCGTCGGTATGCCGACAATTTGTCACAGCAACTTTCTGGACACAAAAATCGGTATACCGTCGGTATGCCGGAGCATGCCGCCGGTATGCCGACAATTCGTCACAGCAACTTTCTGATCTCTAAAAACGGTATACCGCCGGTATGCCGAAGCATGCCGCCGGTATGCCGCTCTGTAGGTATTTGATTTTTGACTTGTTCTTTTTACTTGTCATCCGTCCTTAGGTGTTTACAAATATACCTAGACTTGTACAGACACAGAGACTCTAAGCAGGAAAATGCCGTCTTATGCAGGAAACGCCGGTAACTGCTTCAGTCTTCAATGTAAAAGATGATTGCGCTTGAACGGAAGAACTCAATGTAGTAGATCTTCTGAGAATATTGGAATCTGAAGAACAGAAGACTAAACTACGAAGATGCTGTTAATAATCAAAATAAAGTGTGCCAACACCAACCATCATGCTGTTTGATGGCAGCACTTCTCCAAGTCAGTACATCAATCATTTTGAAGTGATGACTGATCAATTACAGCCAAATGATGCTCTTCTTACCAGAGTGTTCATCGGTTGTTTAGCTGGCACAGCATACGACTGGTATCGTAGCCTGCCTGATGGCTGCATCACTTCTTTTGCTGGTTTCAAGCAAATATTCTTGGAACGATTCTATGAAGGAGTCAACGACATGACGATGTCTGCCCTCATTAAGATTAAATAGAGGCATAATAAATCTACAGAGAGTTTCATTAAAAGATTCCGCCGAGAGGCACTCAAAATACTTTTAGGAACTCCATCTACTGTAACAATAGACACTTGCAAATCAAACTTGTTGCCTATTATCAGTATGTGGACAGAATCTACATAATTCCAGGATTGGTCTTCTTTCATTGTCAATGCCAAAGCAGCCGAGGTCAGTGCCGAAGAGTTCAAGCAGTTAGGAGTCCAAATGACTCATCTTAACCAAAATGAATATTCTACACCCGGGGGTAGTAATCACCAGAATAACCGCAAGAGTAAAGAAACATTGGCCATCTATCTTAAAGGCAGGATTCTCTGGCTGTCAATGTTACTCAGACGGCATCCACTCCATCAGCACCATCACAGAAGACAACTCATCCAAAAGAGGAGTATTCTTTTGATGAAGATGATACTTTAAGCATCTTCGATTACTTGATCAAAAGCAATAAGCTTCAGCTTCCAGAAGCAAAACGGTCAGAAGAAGTGGGTAAAACTGATCACCCTAAATACTGTGTTTATCACAGATTTATAGGACATCCAACCAGAGCATGTTATGTGCTCAAGGGTAAAATTCAAGAGTTGGTCAACTCTGGAGCAATTACTCTGCAACAGGACGAGAAAACCGTGACTACTAATGTGGTTTCTCTACAATTCGGTGATTTTCTACCGCAACTTGTGCAAGATGGTGTTGTCCCCATTCCAAGGACTACTCTTGAGATCGTGAATCTTCCACCTCCTCAAAATGAAGGTCTTGTTCTGCTGTCAACTGACAGAGGAGAGATTATGTGGATTCACCCAGATCTGGTAGCAGAATTTGAAACGCCTTCCTCTTCTAAGCAAAAAAAGCATTCCAGATCTAAATCCAAGAACTGCAATATGGTATCCTTTAAACCAGTAACAGAAGAAGAAATTCTAATGGGCACTAGATCAGGGAAACCATATCTTCGGGAGTATTCCAAATATCAAGAGAACCCTGCTCCATCTCCTGATGTTCCTCCTTCATCATCTTATCCTGGCGAGAATATACCATACACATCCTTGCCAGAGATCGAACCATCTCCTCCTAAACCAACATCAGCAGACAAGGGGAAACAACCTGTCCTCTTTGATAAATCATTGAAGAAGTCCTCATCTCTCGGACTTAAGAAGCCATATAATTTTGACATATTGGCTCAATTGGCCAATACTCCAGCAAGATTGTCAATCTTTGAACTCTTACGTCTCTCAAAAGAGACTCGAGAGACGTTAAGTGAAGCCTTGATGCAGGCTGACGCTTGTCTTACTCTTCTCAAGAAACCTGAAAAGGAGCCAGTAAGCTATGCACATTGTCATAGTGTATTTGAATTAATGCCCAATATCACTTTTACACAAGATGACATGTTGTTAAAAGACAATCGTCATGATCGTCCTCTCTATTTCACGGGGTATGTGGACACCACGAAAGTAGATCGCATTCTGATTGACCCAGGGTCCGCACTTAGCATTATGTCGAAGTCTTTACTGGATGCTTTGAAGATCCCAGTGCATAACCTTTCTACGACTATCACTACCATCCTGGGGTTTAATCAAGGAAGAAGTGAACTTTTGGGCAAGATACGCCTAAAACTTCAAATTGGCAATCTTCGTACAAAGGTAACTTTCTATGTTATTGACAATCATGGCTCATACAACGCTTTGTTGGGAAGGCCATTCCTCCATGAACACAATATTGTACCCTCTACGCTCTACCAATGTTTCAAATATGTGGATGGTAATGGAGAAGTCCAAAAAGAGGTTGAAGATCTGAATCCTTTCAAAGGGGTTGAAGCATACTGCAACAATTTTCGCATGTACAAGGAAGAATTCATAAAGATAGTACTAGCAATGTTCACAAATGAAGAACATAAGAGTGTGCCAAATGATACTCTGGTGATTCCCGTCAAAGGACGCACCTTATGTCCTCAGTCTTCCAAACCACTGACTATCTATCTTCCTTCCCATGAGAAGCAGCCCAAGGGTGATAGTCGGGAACAAAGAGAGCTCACCTCTTCTGAGCCGCTTGTAATCGATCTTTGTCGCAAGAAGCTTCCTCCTCCTTCTCGTTCTTCTTCTTCCCCTCTTGTTATCAATCTGACTAAGCCTGCTAAGGCTAAAGTTCCTGTTGTAAATGATGGTGTAAAAATCAATAAAGCATCTTCTTTACAGTATACTGATGTCTTTTACTATACTCAGTGTTATTTGGATATGCTAGATAACTTTAAACCACTTACAATAGAAGTCGTATCATCTCTACGAAATGTGGTATCATTGGATTCAATACAAGAGTCGTACTTCTTAGTACCGTCTCGAAAGAAAGATGAAAAGCCTATATTCTTTAACAAAAGAGAAGAACCAAAAATCGTGCTCTATAATGATAATAGAGATGATACAGGAAGGCTACAATTACGTCGCTATAGTCTACAATCCAAAGCCATCATCCGTAAAATGGGCTATGATTTCAGAACATGCCTCAACAATGGTAAAGGAAGGCAGACTCCCCTTCGTATTGCTGTTCCAAAAAGAAAATCACAACAATACCACAGTAAATCGAAGCGGGGCTTAGGTTATGCTTCACCTCTTCCGACTCCAGAACCTTCTAAATCTGATGAAGAAGAACGATCTAATTCTTCTAATTCTATCTCGTGGGATTCCGATACCAGCATTGGTCATGTTCATCGGATAACAGTATCTTCTAACATGGTGTCTACCGAATTCTCGAAATAAGATGAAGATGACATTGAAGAAGCACCTGAAGTAGACCCTTAGACACAAAAGATGGACAATCAGTGGGAATTTCGTTTCGAACAACGAGAACCACCTACTGAAGATCAACTTGTTCAAATCGATATTGGAGAGGAGGGTGTATCACGACCAATCTTCATTAGTAAAAATCTCCCAGAGGATGATAAACAAGAGTTAATTCATCTTATTCGTGAATATATTGATGTCTTCGCCTGGAGTTACGAAGATATATCGGGATTAGATCATCAAATTATAACTCACAAGCTTAACATTCTGCCGAATGCCAAGCCGGTCAAACAACAACAACGGTGATTCAAGCCTGAAATGATGGAGCAATTGATGATGAAGTTGAAAAGCTTATAGCTTGCGATTTTATCAGAGAAGAACAACATCCTGACTGGGTAGCCAACGTTGTACCAGTCCTGAAGAAGACCGGAAAGGTTCGAGTTTGCATAGACTTTCGGGATCTCAATGATGCTTGCCCTAAAGACGAGTTCCCTCTCCCAATTACTGATGTCATGATCGACAATACATATGGATTCGAACGAATTTCTTTCATGGATGGGTTTTTTGGATATAATCAAATCTGGATGAATCCTGTGTTGACACAAAGTCACAGTCAACCAAATATTGATAACATTGACTAAATAATACTTGTAATAATTCAATACGACACACGATGTCTACATCAAGCTCAAGTCAGACGACAGCTCAGTCTTTACAATTCAGTTATATATGAGTCTGTATTTTATACTTTTATTGAGTCTAGATTGATGTAAACTGTGTCATGCTGAGCTCTTGAGACTTGACCTATAGCCTACCCAATAATCCCTAAACTCTACCATCCAGAAAATGTCTATTGGTCCCCAAGAACCAGTTCTGTGCTCTGGAGACAGAGTTCGGGCCGAACTCTGCCTCTACACAGAGTTCGGGCCGAACTCTGTCCCCTAAAAATCAGCAACCTTAATTTTAGGGTTAGCTGGTTGCAAGTTGTCCAACGGCCAAATATTTGAAATTTTCTACCCGAATTCTGGCCGAATTCTGCCTACAAAAACCCTATAAATAGGCCTAGAATTCTCTCATTTCAAATCATCCAATCTTCTCTTCTCTTCTCTCTTAAGCTCAAATAAGCCATACCCTTCCCATCTACTAGCCACAAGCTTCCTAAGTCTCGAGTGCTCAGCATCTCTTAGTTAGGAGTCTTGTGCAAGAGTTGAAGAAGTCGCTTGGAAAATTCCGAGCAAATCGCCACTGCGATCCTCTGTAAGAAGTTGACGTGCTCTTCTGAAGAAAAGGCACGGGTTGTAAACTACTATTTAACAAATAGTGGATTTAATCCTGAGCTAGAGTTCTCAGGTCTGGACTAGTCCTCCACGAGGGAAACCAGGTTAAAATTGGCTGTGTTTGCGTATGCTCTCTTGATTCTCACTTTAAATTCCGCATTTACTCTGATTAGTTTTATTTGTGATAGAGTTAATTTTTTAAGTGGATATTATCTCTATATACTCTATTCGCCCCCCTCTAGAGTTGCCATCTGTTCTTCAATTGGTATCAGAGCTCTGTTCTCTTTACAAGGACTTACATCCTAGAGCTGATCCATGGCAACCACACAATCCTTGATTTCCAATCACGGTGAAGGACAATCCACTCATAGGCCTCCCCTATTTGATGGAACTAACTACACATATTGGAAAACAAGGATGAGTTTTTATCTCAAGTCTCTAGACTTTGACCTGTGGACTATCGTCACTGACGGTTATAAAAAGCCCGCCAGGATAGTTGTCAACGGTGATCTCGTTGAGAAATCACATGACAAATATTCTGACGAGGAGAAGAAACAGGCAAGTCTAGATGCGAGAGCTATTAATGCTTTATTCTGTACTATAGACAGGAATGAGTTCAACAGGGTATCTACATGCACCACATCTCATGAAGTATGGAGACTTCTAGAAGTGACGCATGAAGGAACTACCCAAGTCAAGGAATCAAAGATAAGCCGTCTCATGCAAGAATACGAGGCTATCAAGATGAAACCAAATGAGACGATCACGCAAATGTTCACAAGATTCCTCGACATCATCAACCCCCTGTCTTCGCTCGGCAAGCAATACCCAAATCACGAGAAGATTCGCAAGCTACTTAGGGGGCTACCAAAGATTTGGAACCCTAAGGTGACGGCCATCATAGAAGGAAATGATCTCACAACCATGTCTATGGAGACCTTGAAGGGAAAGCTAATGACTCATGAGCTTGACCTCAAGGACTTCGAAGAGCCTGCTCCTAAGGCTAAGGAGATCGCACTCAAAGCTCACCGGTGAAGGGCTGAACCCGAAGAGACAGATGATGATGACTCGGAAGATGATCAAGCCCTTATGGTCCGCAATTTCAAGAAATTCCTTCGCTTCAATCGAAGGAAGAAGGAACCACAAGAAGATGGTAAAGAAGAGCCAACTTGCTATGGTTGCAAGAAGACTGGACACGTCCGAAAAGATTGTCCATTCTTGAAGAAGAGCAACCGCTATGAGAAGCCATACAAGAAGACTTCATCAAAGAAATATGCCAACACAAGCATTTGGCATGAAAGCGAAGCTAGTGACTCCGAGGAAGAAAAGGACTCTCCTCAAGATACGGCTAATATGTGTCTAATGGCAACATCCGATAAGGTATCAAACGAAACTCTTGACGACTTCTCTTTTGATGAACTTGGCGATGCTTTCACCGATTTACTCGATGATCACAAAAAGATCATTGGTAAATACAAACACGCCAAGGACAAAATCAAAAGTCATGAAGTCGAAATTCAAAGACTTTCTCTATTGCTTGATAACATTAGAGATACTTCACCCACGGAAGTCATAGATGAGGTATCGAAGCTTAAACTAAGCCTTCATGATGCTGAAACACGTATTGAGCAACAAACACAAGAAATCACAACACTCAACATGATGCTTGCTGAAGAAAAGAGTAGACACAAGATTTCCATGACTAAGATATATAGCTTGAATGCTAAGGTTACTGAACTGCAGGCTGTCTCTAAGAGATTAGAGACTAGATTGGGAAAACAAGTTGTTCAACCTCAAACCCAATCTCATGAGACACCCACAAAGCATAACACTTCTCATGCTAGTCATCCACATCATCCATCTACAACACATAATCATGCTTTCATATACACACAATTTCACAAACCACATGCACGTAGAAATAATTATCATATGTCACAAAATCATCATGTTACACATAGATACAATCATCATATTGCACAAAGACACAATCAACATCACTCTACTTATAGACAACATCACCATGCTCCATATAGACAACATCATCATGTTCCATATAGACAATATCATCATGCTCCATATAGACAATATCACCATGCCACTCCACAATACTCTATGCATAATCATCATTAACATGCTAATCATCATACTTCTGCTCATTACACTGCTTATAGACATCATCAGCATGCTCCTAATATAAATAGGAATGCTACATGTACTTATTGTGGTTTACATGGACACATATCACCACAATATAGAATTAGAAGATTAGTTGATAGAAAAATATATGTATGGTTTCCAAAAACTAACTTTTCAGGACCCTCAAGAAATTGGGTACCAAAGGTCACATCTACTCTTGATGTAGGTGGACCTTCCCTCCTCAACTAAGAGTAAGTGGATTCTCGATAGTGGATGCTCGCGGCATATGACAGGAGACGCAAATCTTTTCGCATCACTATCGATGAAGAGAGAAGGATATGTATCCTTCGGCAACAACCTCAAAGGTTATATTATAGGTAATGGTAATATTGGTTATCCTCCCTCTCCCGTAATAAATGATGTCTGCCTAGTGACCGAGTTAAAGCATAACCTGCTCAGCATTAGTCATCTTGCTGACCATGGATATGACATTAACTTTGGACAAAATAAATGCCTTATTTATGATAGGTCAACGGGAGACATCGCTTTTGAAGGGGTAAGAGAGGATAATATTTATACTTTCTATTTGTCTGGAAATACTAACAATGCAGGTAGATGCCTATATGCTCATAAAAATAAACAGCTACTATGGCACCAGCGTCTTGGTCATGCCAATATGGATAATATATCCAGGCTATCGACCAAGAAGCTAGTTAGAGGCTTGCCCGACATCACATTCAAAAAGGACACCGTATGTGCCGAATGTGAGTTGAACAAGGCAACCAAGTCATCTTTTCATTCCATAAACTCTGTAAGCACTTCTAGACCCTTGCAACTACTCTATATGGATTTATTTGGGCCTAGTAGAGTAGCCAGTCTTGGCGAAAAATTCTATGCCTTTGTTATTGTTGATGATTTTTTAAGATTTACTTGGGTTTTCTTTCTTGCAAATAAAAGTGATGCTATTTCAGTTTTCAAGATTTTTGTTAAGAAAGTTCAAAACGAAAAAGGCTACATGATTATTCGAATCCGAAGTGATCATGGAGGCGAATTCGAAAATTCTGACTTTGAAAAGTTTTGTGATTCCAATGGTTTTGATCATAAGTTTTCTTATCCTACAACTCCCCAACAAAATGGTGTTGTGGAGCGAAAGAATAGGACTCTTGGCGATATGGCCAGAGTTATGTTGAACAAGTTTTCACTTCCGAAATATTTTTGGACTGAAGCTGTCAGTACAGCATGCCATATTTTAAATAGGGTGCTTATTCGTCCTATTACGAAGAAAATACCCTATGAGCTTTGGTTTGGGAGAACCCCAAATGTTTCTTATTTTAGAGTTTTTGGATGTAGATGCTTTATCCTTAACACCAAAGACAACTTAGGCAAATTTGATGCCAAAGCTGACGATGGTATTTTCCTTGGCTATGCTGCCAAGAGTAAGGGATATAGAGTTTTTAACAAACGCTCTTTAATTATGGAAGAGTCTACAAATGTGACTTTTGATGAAGATAACAGTGCAGCAGCTACTCTTGATGATGATGTTGAGCCATCAACGTCTACTCCAATGAACACCACAACCAAAACAAATTCTCTGGAAAGCTTGCCTAAGAAATTCTCTTTCAAGCCATCACATTCTGAAAATTTGGTAATCGGTGAGGTTTCACGAGGAGTGACTACTAGATCATCATTAAGAGACTCTATTGCTAGCACTACCTTTATTTCACAAATTGAGCCTAAAAACATTTCTGAAGCTTTCAATGATGAATTTTGGATTTCTGCTATGCAAGAAGAACTCAACCAATTCGAGAGGAGCCAAGTATGGGAACTCGTTCCTAGACCGGCTAATCACTCGATTATTGGTACTAAATGGATTTTTAGAAACAAAGTAAATGAAGATGGTTCAGTCATGCGCAACAAAGCTCGTCTAGTAGCTCAAGGATACAACCAAGAGGAAGGTATCGACTACGATGAGACGTATGCTCCTATTGCTAGATTAGAATCCATTCGGATGCTTTGTGCATTTGCAAATTTTCAAAATTTCAAATTATTTCAAATGGATGTTAAAAGTGCTTTCTTGAATGGTTTTATTAAGGAGGAAGTTTATGTTAAACAACCCCCTGGCTTTGAAAATCATAAATTTCTCGACCACGTGTTCAAGCTAAAGAAAGCGTTGTACGGCCTCAAACAAGCCCCTAGAGCTTGGTATGAACGGCTAAGCAACTTCTTGCTTGAGAAAGGTTTTTCAAAAGGGAAAATTGACACTACACTTTTCATAAAGTCTTTGAAGGACACTATTCTTTTAGTACAGATATATGTAGATGATATTATTTTTGGTTCTACTGATGAAACCCTTTGTCAAGATTTTGCCAAGTGTATGCAGACCGAGTTTGAGATGAGCATGATGGGGGAGCTCAACTACTTTCTTGGGCTGCAAGTCAAACAATTATCAAATGGAACCTTCATCTGTCAGTCGAAGTATACAAAGGACATGCTGAAGAAATTCGAACTTGATAATGTTAAACCAATCAGCACTCCTATGGCTACTTCAACCAAACTAGAACCAAATGAAAGCGGCAAACCCGTAGATCAACGTAAGTATCGAGGTATGATAGGCAGTCTACTTTATCTTACTGCTAGTCGCCCTGATATAATATTTAGCGTTTGCCTGTGTGCTAGATATCAAGCAAATCCTAAGGAATCGCACATGACCGCAGTTAAGCGTATCTTTAGATACCTTAAGGGTACGGTTACAGTGGGCCTATGGTATCCCAAGTCAACATCCTTTGACCTCATTGGTTACTCTGATGCTGACTTCGCCGGATGCAAGGTCGACCGTTAAAGTACGAGCGGTACGTGCCATTTATTAGGAAAGGCTTTAGTCTCTTGGTTTAGCAAGAAGCAGAATTCTGTCGTACTATCCACAACAGAAGCTGAATACATAGCAGCTGGGCGTTGTTGTGCACAAATTCTGTGGATGAAGCAAACCCTTGAAGACTATAATTTATCTTTCATGCATATTCCTATCTTTTGTGACAACACTAGTGTAATAAATCTTACTAAGAACCCTATTTGTCACTCACGCACGAAGTACATTGAGATACGACACCACTTTTTGCGTGATCATCAGCAAAATGGCACGATTAACTTAGAATTTATTGACACTGATCACCAGTTAGCAGACTTTTTCACAAAGCCATTATCCGAAGAGCGCTTCAATTTCCTTTGTCGTGAACTTAGAATTTTAGATGAAGCCGTCATAAATTAAAATATACCTACGTAAATATCGATTATATTGTGATTCTTTTATGATGAACTTGCTATGAGTACAAGCCGAAAGGGCCCTTCTGACAACAAGGCGTAAAAGCCTAAGCGACACGGTGCACTAGTCCTCAGGACTACCGCTAGCTGGGATCCGGCCCCTGCAGCTAACTCATGGCAAATTCAAAATATTGAATTATAATATAACTCCTTGTTTATTATACGGTACATTTTGATTTATCACTTGCTGATATGCTATTTTTCAATTTCATATTGCTATCTTTCTACTTCTACTATCTGGTTTATTGAATTTCTTAATCATTTATCTTTATAACTTATCTTGATTTCCCATACTTAACCAATTTTTATCCTTCCAGCCTGATTTCAGTTCTGGGACAAGGACCCAGAATTCGGGCCAAACTCTGCCCTTACCAGAGTTCGGGCCGAGTTCGGCCTTCCTGTTCCAGAATCGGGGACAGGTTCCAGCCGTTGATCAAAACTTGATCCAATGGTCCTGATTCACTCCGACCAAGAGAAACCCTTCCCTTATATTTGGTTTCTCTTCCTCCTCCCTCTTTCTTACCCCCTTTTCTTCTTCTCCTCTACTATTTTCTCAAAACCCTAACCCTAATTTCTTCTCTATTGTGCTCCATTCTTTCCCAAATTCAAGGAGAAGGGCTATTTTCCAATTCTCTTTCACTGTTCATCATCTATTTGAGGTATAACTCACTCTCTTCTCTATTTCAATTTCTCAATTTTGTGCAATGGCTCCTCGCTTGCCCAACCGTGGGAAGAGATCTCGGACCGAGGGTGCATCCTCGTCAAGTGCTCCTCCTCCCGTTGAGCAACCCGTTGAACAACAACAACCACCTCATCCGTTGTTCAATCCTTCACGTCCTTGTGACCCTAACACCTATGATGACCGAATCTTTGTGTCACTAGACACGTCCAACGATTGGTTTAGTGACTTTTGGACCCGTCCGATGTTTGCGGGATACCCCATAAACTTCACAATCTTTTCACAATATGAATCCATTTCTCGTGATCTTTGCATTGATGAGCTAGTTGCTACGAATTTCGTCATCTATCGTAGTGCTATACAAATGTTCTACTGCAACTTGACTCATGATGACACTCACATTTATTTACGAGTTGCGGGCATTAATATCGCCTTTGCTGATTCTGATTTGGCCGAGTATCTTGAACTTCAAGATCTCGATACTTGGGATAAGCTTGTTGAAGCTCGATCGTTCCAATTTCTGGATGGAACTTCCCTTGAGAGCTTCAAGGCAGATTTATGTGCCCCAAACATTTGCCCTCGTAAGCTTATGGCCAAACATCTCAACCCTTACTACTATAAACTTCATCGGATTGTTTTTAACACAATCTTACCCAAAGTCGGCTCCACCGATGAAGTTACTTATTTTGAAATATCAGCTTTGTATTATCTTCACTATCGCATTCCTTTTAATCTTTCACGTACCATGATGGACTGGATGATTAACTGTAGGAAGAAACCACGAGCCTTGGTTTATCCCTTATATCTTCCTATGGTCCTTCGTGCATTTATTGTACCACTTCATGATTGCCCTTTCTTGCCTGCTCCTGTCTTCCTATCTAAGGCACGACGACTTCAGGCAGTCGTAGCCTCTCCTGCCACTTCTGAGCATTCTGAGGATGAGCCGGATGCCCCTCCTCTCGGACATGATCCTCCTCCTCCTCCAGCCACTCTTGAGTCGCTTCAGGCCATGCTTCGCGACCGTTTCACTTTGGAGGACGATCGATGGACTCAGCTAGACTATCGGACCACATTGCAGATGAGTGCTATCAGCAACTCGCTGCATGACATCTGGTATTCCATGTCTTTCGCTCCTTCCATGCCCATTCCTATGGAGCGAGATCTCGATCGAGAGGGTTTTCGTATTGATGACCCTTGGGTTCGTCGCTACATGGATCCGGACTCGGCTTTTGTGGACCCACGTCGCTCCTTTACTGATCCTTCGGACGACGCCGGGCCCTCTCGTGCTCGTTGATGGTTTTGGACTACTACTTGAGGCTGCTACTGGAGATCTTAGATTATGCTTTCTGATTTCTGTTTTAGTTATTTTTATGTACTTGGTACACTCTTTATGATTTAGTGACTCTAGTTATGAGTTGTGACTCTTATGTTTCTGGTAGTTCTATTATTCTATGACATTTGCTTGTTCTGTTAGTTCCTATGCTATTTCTTCTCTTTTGGTGTGTTTGCCCATTATTACTTGATTCTTATTATATTGCTAAATGCCAAAGGGGGAGATATATGTATATTATGTGTATATTCTTTTTGGTATATGTGCTTTTTTGGTGCTTTTGGGAGATATTCCTTATCAGGCCAACAGGTTCAACGCATTGTTTATGGGAGAGCTATCTTGTTTAGCTCGGCACTGATTATGGGAGAGCTATGTTGTGTCCAGGTATGAATATTGAATATACATTTATTATTTTGTCAATTATCAATATGGAGGAGATTGTTGACACAAAGTCACAGTCAACCAAATATTGATAACATTGACTAAATAATACTTGTAATAATTCAATACGACACACGACGTCTACATCAAGCTCAAGTCAGACGACAGCTCAGTCTTTACAATTCAGTTATATATGAGTCTGTATTTTATACTTTTATTGAGTCTAGATTGATGTAAACTGTGTCATGCTGAGCTCTTGAGACTTGACCTATAGCCTACCCAATAATTCCTAAACTCCACCATCCAGAAAATGTCCATTGGTCCCCAAGAACCAGTTCTGTGCTCTGGAGACAGAGTTCGGGCCGAACTCTGCCTCCACACAGAGTTCGGGCCGAACTCTGTCCCCTAAAAATCAGCAACCTTAATTTTAGGGTTAGCTGGTTGCAAGTTGTCCAACGGCCAAATATTTAAAATTTTCTACCCGAATTCTGGCCGAATTCTGCCTACAAAAACCCTATAAATAGGCCTAGAATTCTCTCATTTCAAATCATCCAATCTTCTCTTCTCTTCTCTCTTAAGCTCAAATAAGCCATACCCTTCCCATCTACTAGCCACAAGCTTCCTAAGTCTCGAGTGCTCAGCATCTCTCAGTTAGGAGTCTTGTGCAAGAGTTGAAGAAGTCGCTTGGAAAATTCCGAGCAAATCGCCACTGCGATCCTCTGTAAGAAGTTGACGTGCTCTTCTGAAGAAAAGGCACGGGTTATAAACTACTATTTCACAAATAGTGGATTTAATCCTGAGCTAGAGTTCTCAGCCCTGGACTAGTCCTCCACGAGGGAAACCAGGTTAAAATCGGCTGTGTTTGCGTATGCTCTCTTGATTCTCACTTTAAATTCCGTATTTACTCTGATTAGTTTTATTTGTGATAGAGTTAATTTTTTAAGTGGATATTATCTCTATATACTCTATTCACCCCCCTCTAGAGTTGCCATCTGTTCTTCATCCTGAAGATGAGAAACATACTTCATTTCGTACTCCTCGGGGTGTGTACTGTTATACGGTCATGCCGTTTGGTCTTAAGAACGCAGGTACAACTTATCAGCGGGCTATGAGTACTATTTTTGCGATCATCTGCGAAAGACTGTCGAATGCTATGTTGACGATATTGCTGTTAAAAGTCGTCTCAAGGAAGATCACATTCAAGATTTAAGAACTATCTTCAATCTAATGCGCCAGTATCAACTCAAAATGAACCCCACCAAATCTTTCTTGGGTATTTCTAGTGGTAAGTTTCTCGACTTTGTCATTACCTCTAAGGGTATACACGTTGATCCCGAGAAGATCAAAGCCATTCAAGAGATGCGTCCTCCACGCAACCTAAAAGAGGTACGAGGATTCCAAGGTTGACTTGCATACATCAGACGGTTTATTTCAAATTTATCTGGACGTTGCAGACCATTTACTCAATTAATGAAGAAAGGTGTATCTTTCGTTTGGACGAAAGAATGTCAACGAGCATTTGACGACATAAAATGGTATTTAATGAGTCTACCGGTTCTTGTGCCACCGATCTCAGGAATACCTTTCTTAATGTATGTTCGGGCAATGGATCATTCGTTGGAAGCTTTGTTGGCTCAAAAAAACAAGAAAGGTCATAAACAAGCCATCTATTACCTTAGTCGAACAATGATTGGAGCTGAACATCGTTATAGTTCGGTGGATAAAGAATGTTTAGCCTTAATGTTTGCCGTTCAGAAGACAAGATATTATATCATAGGCCAAACTATTCATGTTATATCGCGAGTCAATCCTCTTCGAGTCTTAATGAAGAAGCCAAGTACACTCAATTCTAGGCTTGCCACATGGGCCATATTGTTAGCACAATATGATATGGTTTATGTTCCTCAAAAGTCTGTGAAAGGCCAAGCACTTGTCGACTTCTTAGCAGCTGTCCCTGAGACATCTAAACTCTATGATGGGATTCCGGACGAAACATTGGAATCAAATATGATCTCAGAAGAATTTTCTACCTGGAGGTTGTTCTTTGATGGAGCTTCTAGAATTGGACCTGGAGGTATCCTTGTGGCTGGAGTAGGAATTCTTCTTATTTCACCCGATGGATTAGCTATTCAAAGGGCTTATTCTTTAGACGAATCATGCTCTAACAATGTGACTGAATACAATGCCTTGCTCATTGGACTCCAATTGGCTAAACAACTGGGTGTTGAATATCTCGAAGTATATGACGACTCTAAGCTGATTGTTAATCAGTTTAGAGGCATATATGAAGTGCGACATCAAGATTTAGTACCATACCATGAAGCAGCAACTAGGATAGCTTCTTCGTTCAAAGGATTCTTCATCGAACATGTACGTCGGGCATGCAATACAGAAGCTGATGCCTTAGCTAACCTAGCTGCGGTATTGGCAGTTTCAGTCAAAAGACAACAAATGGTTGTTATCTCTAATAGAGAACTATTTTGTGTCGAAAACAACCACAACATTGAATTCAGCAACCTAACTGAGGTCAATGATATTAGCAAGGACTGGAGAGCACCTTTTATTGATTTTGTAGTGCATGATATCTTGCCAGAAGATCCTAAAGAAGCCAAGTATCCGTCGTCGATCGCTTCGATTCTATTATAATCATACTACTAAAACACTCTATCGAAGAACTTTTGATGGATTGCTTTTAAGATGTCTCGCTGGTGATGAAGCAAAGCAGATATTGCGTGAAGCTCATAATGGCATTTATGGAGCACATCAGCCAGGTCCTAAATTACAGGATCGTATCCGACGTATGGGTTACTACTGGCCCTCTATGGTATCAGATGCTATTGACTATGCAAGGAAATACCGTACATGTCAAATTCATGCATATTTCATTCACCAACCATCGGAATTTCTTCATCCGACTGCTGCCTCATGGCCTTTTGAAGCTTGGGGCATGGATATAATTGGCCCTATCAATCCTCCTTCATCTAAAGGACATCGGTTCATCTTAGCTATAACCGATTATTTCTCCAAGTGGGCAGAAGTTATACCATTGGCTGAAGTTAAAACGAGTAGTGTCATCAACTTCATCAAACATCATGTGATATACAGGTTTGGTGTCCCTCGTCGAATCATCCATGATAATGGACCGCAATTCATCAGCCAAAAGTTTAATAGGTTCTGTGATGACAATAGAATCAATAATGTTGCCTCAACAGCCTATAATCCTGCGGCTAACGGGTTGGCTGAAGCATTCAACAAGATCATTATCAAACTCCTTAAAAAGTTTGTCTCTATTAACAAACGTAATTAGAGTGATAAACTTAGAGAATGTCTATGGGCATATCGTACTACTGTTTGTAATCCTACAGGTTGTACACCTTTTTCTCTAGTATATGGGTGTGAAGCTGTTCTGCCTTTGGAAATTCAAATTCCATCATTGAGGATCGCTATTGCTAACGAACTTACTACAGAAAATAATGATCGTCTTCAGCTTCAAGAGTTGGAGGCGCTCGACGAGAAAAGGTTACTGGCTCAACAACATATTGAACTTTATCAAGTCAAGATCTCAAAAGCTTTCAATCGTAAAGTCAGAGTGCAGACATTTCAAGAAGGCGAGTTGGTTCTCACAGTCAGACGTCCTATGACTATGACATATATAAGCAAAGACAAGTTCGAGGCAAAGTGGGAAGGACCGTATGTGGTAAATAAAGTCTTCTCCAATGGAGCCTATCAATTAACAGATATGGAGGGCAGAGTTGCTATGATGCCTATCAATGGCAAATTTCTCAAGAAATATTATGTATAAAAGCAAAATATTTCAAAGACATGATGTATATAAAAGTTTATTTTATTCGAAGGCAGAATGGAATTACATGATATTAAGGACGGGGAGGGGGCCCCGATCCTTCATGATTAAATACATAATTTGCCAATTGTTCAAACGCCTCTTTGCCTGAACTCACAAAAAACTTACAAACAACCATCCTCAATGCCTCTTCTTCGGCAGTCTTCCCAGGTTCCACTAACTTGGAGATCAAATTCTGTCCTAGTGCGGGAGAAACAGTTGAGCCTTCGTCCCTTTGTTTTCGAGAAGACACGGAAGGCTCAGTAGGGGGCGTCTCGGTTTCTTCTTCGATCTTCGGAGCAAGTAAATCTTTGGAAGATATTTTCGTACAGAAGGGAAAGAGATTGTCAATATCTACAAAAGTTTTGTTCAATTTATAGGCAAAACAAATAGATAATCAGCCTCAAGAACTGATGCAACTTTTGGAAAGAAGCGCAACTGTTCATTCATTTATAACTGTTCATTCATTTACAACTGACCATTCATTGTCCCTTCTCTGAAACTGACATGACTATTCACTCATTTATTCTTTTCCTCAAGATTTTGAATGACCATTCATTTATTAAATGTCTCCCCCTTAAAAATCGAAGTGACTGATTACTCATTCATTTGTCATAATGAGAATCCATGTCTCTGAATTCCAAATAGCCACGTCAAACAACTTGCCACATTCACATTCTCTCCACATTCTGTTATCTATGTCAGCATATCAAAATTGAATTATAAAAATGAGAATAATGAGACAATCATTTCTTTATTCCTTCTTAAAAAAAGCATAGATATATCTTGATGAAAATCTATTACATCTCTGATTTTTATTCTAATGAAGGTCTATTACATCTTTGGATCTTTCCATTGATAATGAAGGTCTATTACATCTTTGGATCTTCTTATTTGTTGGTAGCAATTCCTTGTCGTCTCGACCTGAAGCAACGAGCCAGACAATGGAATCAACTCTGGTCTTCTCTCTCAGAAAGACGAGAGGAGAACCCCAGAGTGCAGCAGCCCAAAGATGAGCTGCTGTCAATACAACTGGTGGAGAGAAGACGACTCGCCAAGGGAACTAGGAACGAAATCACCCTTGTGATACAATTCCTAGTTCTGCGTCTCCACCATCCAACTCTCATGTGTATAGGCTCTTCCTACCATCTGAGGAAGACCCTTCTTAAACATGAAGAGTCCTGAGCTGTCTGATTTGAGTGTCAGAACCACATGTGCTATCTGATGTGAGTGTCAGAAGAATGTCCTCTGCAACATCCAAATCACCAATGCCAGTCCTAAAGAAGCTTGCTAGCCGAATCTCTGTAAATATTAACAAAACAGGAAAAGTTAGCAGAATCTATCAACAGTGTGCGCCTATCAACATGCGCATTTTTAGCAGACTGCGCCTATCAACAGGCGCATATCAGCACTATGTGCTGATCAAACCGGCACATCCCAACAAAGTTGATGATCAACAGACGCACATCAAAAATGCTCACCGATCAATAGGCGCATATCTCCACAGTGTAAGTTGATCACACTGGTGCATGTCAACAATACGCGCCTATGATCGAAACTAAGTACTGGATCATAGTGCGCGCCTATTCTCAGAAATAGTTAGCGCATATCAACAGTGTCTACAATATGCAGATCAATACTTATCTTCAAAAGTGGTGCGAAAGAAGAATATTCCTACCATTGATTCTTCTTCGAGACTTACCAATTTTTGAAGGTACAACATGCAAACGAATAACGTTGGGATGAAGTGGCGCAAGTGAACTAATGAATAGTAAGACCTTGTGAGAGGCCATTTGTTTTGAGAAAGTATGAATGACTCTTTTGTTTCTGGTTGTCCTTTTTAAAGAAGGAAAGATAAAAATAGGCGCGTCATTCTAGGAGTCTATTTCTGGAAAGAGCTAAAAATGGGCGTCTAAAACCGTGTGACGACTGCCATGTGTCTCTTAAAAGAAACAATAAACAAAAAAATAGCCAAAAGAATGCGTCCACGTGCGCCATTCGAAGTTACAGCCACACAACATATCAGAAATTTTATATTTCATTTGCATAAAGACGGGTGGACCCCTACAGACAAAGACACAAGAAAAGAGAATAGAATATTTTTTTTGGCACGCCCAAACAGTATTTCTTGTTCTTGTCTTCATCAGGCTGACGAAGGGCGGCGTCCAATTCTTGCATGTTGCGGATCCCAGAGCGACGCATCAGATTAAAGAACCCCTCTGCATCACCACGCCCTTCGGAGGATGGCCCACCATTCAAGTGATTGAAGACTGTCGAGTCTAGACCAAAATAGTCTAAAAAGTTCGCCGCTCTCAGCGACGGGTCAGCCTCCAACAGATAAGTTGTAGGCGCAACATCCTGTCCCGCTTCAGGGGACTTGATTGTAGTGTCAGCATTTGTCTCCATCTCTTTCTTCTTGGGGGCCATTAAAGAATAGAAGTAAAGAATAAAGCACAAAGATCAACTACTACATATATATCAACAAATTGACCCTTCGTATTCTTCATTGAAAATCGAAAATCATCAATGAAACTCGGGAAGATGAAGAGGAGGTTTTGTGTTTTCGAGAAAGATATTTAATTGTGATGACCGGTTGTGGACTAGCGTAACTTGACTCAGTCAAATTTTTTATAAATTCAAAGTATTTCAAAACTTTGAAATATTTTTAAGTTTTGAAAACTTTGAAGGAGGTCTTATAGGGCCTAAAAATCAAGTTACGCCCTGAACATACTAATCAGTGATCAAGTTGCGCCACTGATATGAAGCTCAGAGAACAGACTGCGCCGCTGAACAGGTTGCTCCTGATATCAAACTGCGTCCAATCTTGTTGTGCCAAAATCTACGTGGCGTCTGACACTTAATGGCCATTATTACCTGACAACACTGACAACTGACACCACAGTGAACGAGAAAAATCTCTTCGAATCCCGTGAATTGCTGCTCGAAGGGAGTTGGTAGACAGCTGTCCTGTACGCTTCGTAAGTTGCGCCTAGACGCAATCCAGACAAAATCTTTAGTTGCGCCTAGGCGCAATCTGAATAACTTCTGCTCAAAAGCTGCCACGTGTCTAGGCACGGCTCAATCAGGCGCAGTTGACCGAAGCTCGCACAACCTGATGAAGTTGAGACAACTTGTATTCTAAAGCAGGATGACGTAGCGCACATGCCACTAATCTCTCAAGACGTGTCTACTATCCTGTACACGACCATGCGCATCTCAATCACATGATGCCACACGTCTAAATACAGTTAGTACACGACTTAACAACTGAATGAAAGTTGGCACAACAAAAAGTTGGCGCAACCCAATGTGGCGCAATCCAGCCTCGCGCACATTAGAATAACTGCTAAAACAGTTATTTCTTGAACTCTATAAATAGAGTTTCTAATCATTGTGAAATCATCAGATACATACGCACAGAGATCAAGAACTCTTGCAAAATTGCTGCTACATTCTCCAGAGGCTACAGTCTTCAAGTTCTCATAGTCCAAGGGATAAAGTGATCGTCTTCTGATCAGATTCCTACAGTTGTACTTTCCCAGAATTCATTGTACTCTTGTATTCTCTTTTCTCAGTTTGTAATAAAACTTTTGTTTTTGCAAACAGTTTGTTAGGTTATAAAATATCAATATCATATACTAAATAAGAATATTTTAGAAAGATATATAATCTAACTTAGCCAAAACAAATACTAGTAAAATACTTTAAACTGTTCTTAGAGAATATTAGAAACATTTTACTAGCAAAAATAATTATAACTATATAACATTTTAGAAATAGATACATTTTTGATATAATAGAATTTTACTACCAAAATATGAGTTGGAATACAAGTACTATTAGTATTCAAATTACTATTTTAGAAATATATTTAGCAAAAGAAAATCTATAAAGAAGATTTACTAGTTTATATTTAGAAATATTAACCACATATTATATAAATACACTTTAACATCTAACAATTAATTAACCATAAAATTAGATATTAGCTAATATAATAACTGAATTTCAATAATGCTAAACTTAGTCAGCCCAACCCAAAGCAGCAAACCTGAGCCCAGCAGACCTAAATCCTAACTAAAAATGCTAAACCTGCAGCCCACATCAAAACCTTACTCCACAGTCCAAATCGAGCCCAACCCCATCCTTAACTTAACCCCAACATCTCACACAACAGACTTGAACCCAGCCCATTACTCTGTCTACACACAACAGATCCAAAAACTCATAAAGTAACCACCCTTGACCTTTCGAAATACTAAGGGTCACCACTGTCTCCTCAGTTTTGAGGAGTCACTCTGACAATCATTTTCGAAGTGGCAACCACATATTCAAAAGAAATCAAGCTGGTTTGTAGGAAGTAAATGAATGGAAATGAGTGGTCCATCTCTCTCAGCCGAACAAGCAAGCCCAGCTTTGCTTCTCTCCCAAACTCTCAGCCACACCCCATGGAGAAACTCTTTCTTCATTCTATTACTCAGATCCAGTCGACAGAAAAGAAAGCCAAGACTTCTTTCTCACCTCTCTAACTTCTTCTTCAACCCGGCTATCAAACCCTAGCTCTTGGTATTCTTCTTCCCCAACCGTTCAAAAACCTAACCCTAGTATCACCTCTTCTTCAAGCTCTAGAAATTCTAGATCTACTTCCCAACATCTTCCCATGTAGGGGTGTGCATCGGTCGGTGGTTGACCTATTTGGTCCCAACCGAAGTCGAATCGAAGTTAATCGGTTTGAAAATAAACAAAATCGAACCAAACCAACCAAATGGTCGGTTCGGTTTTAAAACCGACCGACTTGGTTCGGTTTGGATCGATTCGACTTGGTCGATTTTGATCACATAAAAAAAATGAACTGTATATTTTTTTCTTTTGTGAAACCTCAATCAACTTCCACTTTGCAACAAGAAATACAATTTAGCAGCTTCAATTCAACTTGCACTTTGCAGGTGGAGAAAAATGCCAATTATACATAAAAAAATCATATACATTCAACCAAAAGTCTCTTTCATGTGCACATGAGCAATTAGAAAAGAATATGAGCCGCCAGCACTCCTCTTTGAGACGAGAGAGAGAGAGAGAGAGAGAGAGAGAGAGAGAGAGAGAGAGAGAGAGAGAGCTCTTTCAACTTTAACTTGATAAATGGTTGTGATGTGAATAAAGGAACCAAACCAGTATAATACAACCCAATGAACCCATACCCAACCGGCCAACCCTAATTATTTAACAAGAATTTGGTTCGGTTCGGCTCGGTTTAGACGGTTTTTGGCATAACCAAACCGTGAACCGAACCGAACCGGTCGGTTTTGAAAAAATTGAAGCCGAACCAAACCAACCGAACCATCGGTTCGGTTTAAAACCAATCGGTTCGGTTTGGCTTGGTTCGATTTGGTCGGTTTGACTTAATTGTGCACAGCCCTATTCCCATGGCCGCATCCTTCTTCATCTTCTTCCCTACAGTTCTTCTCTCTCAAACGCTAGGAAACCCTAACCCTAGATGAAACCCTAATTTCTCCATTAAATTCCTCCACTACAGCCTACAAATCTTAGATCTGCACCCACAAAAACCTAGAAGTAAGACAAGAAAGAGGTTCGAGAGGATCGAGGCGATGTTACCTCGTCAGCGGCACAAGACGACGGAGATTCGACCACGGCGGTGGTCTCGGTGAGGTTTGACGGTGTTGACTTCAGATCTGGAGGTGCTCGATGAGGCGCATGGTCTCCAAGCTGTCGAAAGGATCGGAGGAGACCGATCCAAGCTCGAAAATGGTCAAGGATGGCTCGACACTGCGTCAGGCGACGAGCGACGAGGAGATGATCGTCCTCGAGCATGGTGAGGTACCGGCGGTGACTTCGTAGAGATCTGAAGAGCGGTGTCGAGAAGTGGGGACGCTCAACTCTTGGCAACGAGCGATGGCGGTCAGATCTAGTCGGCTGTGGCGGGGATCTCAACTGTAGGACTCGCGGTGGCGTGGTGGTTGAGGCACAGTGATCTTCGGCGGGGCAGCCCGATCTGAGGTGATCCTGTGAACTCCATGACGAACTCGTGGTGGAGCTTGGCCGGTGGGGAAGTCAGGCGAGTGGTAGTGAGAACTGGTTTCAATTTTCGACGAGGTCGCAGCGGTAGACCTGGCTCCGGCGAAGCTCCTATCGGCTTACGGCTGTAGTATCCCGCTTCTCGCGGTCCACTATGTAATATCTACGGCTTGCTGACTCAGTCTTGAACTAAGTATTTATGAAAACCTTTGCCGGTATCAATTGATCACGGATGAAATACAATGAACCTTTCCAATTGATGGATTGGCTTCTATTGAAATAAATCCAAGAGTTTTGTTGGATGTTTTCTTTCGCTGCTTGGTTTTGATGAATGCGTTTTTGTGTTGGTTTTCGATGATTGGTTTTTATTATTCGCTTTCATCGTATTTCGCATTCATTCCGAATCTAGAGAAAAAGAGACCGAAGTATGCTAATCAACTATTGGTGCCAATGTAGGACGCGTGAACTGTTCGTGAACGGTGCGTGAAGTCCCTCATTCTCTCAACTAAGATTCATTTTGGTGAGTTCCTCTAACCGAACTTGCATTTATTTGTACGTCCTAATAAAAATGATCTCTAGTCCACTCTTTTGTTGCGTCCCTCTGATCAACGATACCAAAAACAACAAAAGATAAGAATAAGAATGAATGCTAACAAATGACTACAAAGGAAATAAAATGCTATTTAATGCTATCGAATGACCGAATGAGAATTGAATGCTAATGAATGACCGAACGATTAAGGCTAGTTATGAACTGGTCGCTATCTGTTGCACTATTAAGTTTTATCTGATAGAAAGAACAAGTCATACATTGGTTTCGGACAACTTGTTAACAAGGTAATAGTCTCTCGACGATACTGGAGGCACCCGGGATCGATCGACCTAGGAGAGATTGTAATAGCACCCTGAGGTAAATGCTACACCTCAAGAATGTTGTGTCCTTAGCGACGAGCTGAACCATGAGTCCCAGCGGCTAATCATGGGGAACGGACCCATGGACCACCATGTAGTTAGGACATACATATGAACAAATCCTTATTGCAAAGCCTAACAATGAACGATGATGGTAAAGTATGCTTCTTATATACATATGCAAATTGTGCTAACCTATTTTGTGCAGGGATGACAGTCGACGATGGGTAAGTTGATTATGAAATATTTCTGCTGTCATATTTCTTATGAATTGTTAAAAAGAACCTAGACAAGTAGAAAGATTACTAGTAAATATGTAGCATCACATATTGAATTAGTGTAGATATTTGTGAGTTTCGGCGAAGAGCCGCTCGCTAGTACATGATGTGTGCTGACCCACGTTGTGGGCATCCTTTTCAGAAAGTAAAGGGGACAGGGGGATTTCAAGTGAGGCACTAAAGCTTGTCTAGCCCAGTAGAGCTGTGGACTGCCTCGAAACTTCTTTTCATTTCCAGTCAAAGTTGCAAGTTTTTTTTTTATTTGAAGGTGTCTTTACTTTTCCAGCATGTACTAAAGGGATATAATGTATGGGTATTACGACTATTTTCAAAAGAGAGTTTTAAAGAGAATCATGTAGCCAAGATAAGGTAAATCTGAGTTTGTAAAGCTTTGTACTTGTATTCCTATCAAGTTTATCAATAAAAGAAGTATTTCTATTTCAAACCTCTGTGTCCAATATTTGGTTTTCTGTAATAAATGGATGCGTGCGTGTGTTTTGCTTGACTAGTTATTTTGTGCAGGTACTTGGCCTTGTACAAGCACAACTTAGGCTTGCATGGCATCATGCCTTAGCGAGGACGAACGATCTCGTAGGGATCCAGGCAAGGCGAACGACCCTAGCGGGATCAGGCGTGACAAAGTGGTATCAGAGCACGGTTTTACGTCCTTGGCCTCTTGCAAATATCATTTTCGAAAAAGTATATAAAGTATTTTGATGGCTTTCAAAAGTCTTGATTTTGAGTTATGAAAACCAATGTCCCATACAATAAGTCCATAATAATTTTTGAGACTGACAGAAGTTATACTCTTTTGTAGAAAAATGACTCCTCCTCGACCATATGGCTCAACCGATCCGATAGAGCGGATCATGACCATAATGGAAATACAGAGGCAGGATAATGAGGAACGTGGCCAGATACAACAGGCCCGACTGGAGGCCCAACAGAAGCAGTTGGATGCCTTGACCCAACTTGTAACTGCGCTTGCGGCAAATCGAGATACCACCGCAGCAACCAAATCGACGGACACACCCGAGATTGAGCCCGTGGATGGTGACGAACCCCAGCCGGCATAAAGGTACTCTTCCTTTAAGCCAAAGGACTTCTTGGATGTGAAACCTCCAGAATTTGAGGGCAAGACATCACCAGATAAGGTGGTGGACTGGATCGATAAAATATAAAGTCTGTTCACATTCGTAGGAATTCCGAGTAGCAAGAAGGTAATGTGTGCCGCTCTGTTACTACGACTGCGAGCAAAAGACTGGTGGAAAGCGAAGAAGCCGACGCTGCTCGCAACGGTCAGGAATGGAAAATTTTCATGGGCCTCGTTCAAGAAGGCATTTCTGGATCAATATCTGCCTCCAGCCATGAGTAAGAAGATGGAGAATGACTTTATCACTCTAAAATAAGGAAATATGTTCGTGGAGGACTATGAATCTGAATTTGCCAAGCTGGGAAATTTTGCTGCTGTTATGTTACCCACGGAGCAGACTCACATAGATCGGTTCGTTGAAGGTCTGAATGACGACATTCAGTTTAGTGTGCTGGACCGAGAATGTGAGTCGTATTCTCAGGCCTTTGAGGCGGCACTATAGGTGGAACCGTTTTGCTTGAAGAAGGCGTCAACTAAAATGTAGTACGGTCGAAATCAGCCCGCTAAGAGATATCACGATGGAAAGAAAAAGACTGACGGGGAACAGAATAGTAAGCCAGTATGCACCTTCTGCAGTCGACAAGGGCATGTGAAAGAAGACTGTCGCTATGCGAATGGTTTGAAATGCAGTTACTGTGGCAAAAGTGGACACATCAAGGAGGCCTATCGTGCCGCTAATAATGCTTGTTTTGGTTGTGGCCAACAGGGTCACTCTATCAGGAATTGTGAAAAAGAATAGAACGGCTCAAAATCGTAATGACGCTGAAGAGGGTGGGCCACAGAGGGACCCAACGCAGATCAGAGACAATTCGCACAACCAGCAGGTGCGGACTATAGCTCGTGTCTTTAACCCATCCACCTTACTTGATCTTAATTGCAATACTAGCGGAGGTGAGCTTGTTTCTTAAGTTTTGAGGACAACTTTTTCTCCAGTGGGTTATTATGTAGTGCCCCGCTCCTCGCGGTCCACTATGTAATACCTACGGCTTGCTGACTCAGTCTTGAACTGAGTATTTGGGAAAACCTTTGCCGGTATCGATTGATCACGGATGAAATGCAATGAACCTTTCCAATTGATGGATTGACTTCTATTGAAATGAATTCAAGAGTTTTGTTGGATATTTTCTTTCGCTGCTTGGTTTTGATGAATGCGTTTTCATGTTAGTTTTCGATGATTGGTTTTCATTGTCCGCTTTTATTGCATTTCGTATTCATTCCGAATCTTGAGAGAAAGAGACCGAAGTATGCTAATCAACTGTTGGTGCCAATGTAATACGGGTGAACTGTTCGTGAACGGCGCGTGAAGTCCCTCCTTCTCTCAACTAAGATTCATCTCGGTGAGTTGCTCTAACCGGGCTTGCATTTTTTTGTACGCCCTAATAAAAATGATCTCTAGTCCACTCTTTTGTTGCGTCCCTCTGATCAACGATACCAAAAACAACAAAAGATAAGAATAAGAATGAATGCTAATGAATGACTGCAAAGGAAATGAAATGCTATTGAATGCTATCGAATGACCGAATGAGAATTGAATGCTAATGAATGACCAAACGATTAAGGCTAGTTATGAACTGGTCGCTATCTGTTGCACTGTTAAGTTTTATCTGATAGAAAGAACAAGTCATGCATTGGTCTCGGACAACTTGTTAACAAGGTAATAGTCTCTCGACGATACTGGGGGCACCCGGGATCGATCGACCTAGAAGGGATTGTAATAGCACCCTGAGGTAAATGCTACACCTCAGGAATGTTGTGTCCTTAGCGACGAGCTAAACCATGAGTCCCAGCGGCTAATCATGGGGAACGGACCCATGGACCACCATGTAGTTAGGACATGCATATGAACAAATCCTTATTGCAAAGCCTAACAATGAACGATGATGGTAAAGTATGCTTCTTATATACATATGCAAATTGTGCTAACCTGTTTTGTGCATGGATGACTGTCGGCGATGGATAAGTTGATTATGAAATATTTCTGCTGTCATGTTTCTTATGCATTGTTAAAAAGAACATAGACAAGTGGAAAGATCACTAGTAAATATGTAGCTTCACATATTGAATTAGTGCAGATATTTGTGAGTTTCGACGAAGAGCCGCTTGCCAGTACATGATGTGTGCTGACCCACGTTATGGGCATCCTTTTCAGAAAGCAAAGGAGACAGGGGAATTTCAAGTGAGGCACTGAAGCTCGTCTAGCCCAGTAGAGCTGTGGTCTGCCTCGAAGCTTCTTTTCATTTTCAGTCAAAGTTGTAAGTTTCTTTTTATTTGAAGGTGTCTTTACTTTTCCAGCATGTACTAAAGGGATATGATGTATGGACATTGCGACTATTTTCAAAAGAGAGTTTTAAAGAGAATCATGTAGCCAAGATAAGGCAAATCTGAGTTTGCAAAGCTTTGTACTTGTATTCCTATCAAGTTTATCAATAAAAGAAGTATTTCCATTTCAAACCTCTGTGTCCAATATTTCGTTTTCTGCAATAAATGAGTGCATGCGTGTGTTTTGCTTGACTAGTTATTTTGTGCAGGTACTTGGTCTTGTGCAAGCGTAACTTAGGCTTGCACGGCATCACGCCTTAGCGAGGACGAACGATCCTGCAGGGATTCAGGCAAGACGGATGACCCTAGCGGGATCGGGACGTGACAACGGCAATGTGCGGTGGCGCTCGCGGTGGGGCGACTAAGAATAGAACAGAGTGGAGAGAGAAAATGATAAGAGAGAAAGAGAGTGTATTGTGCTGTCAAAAATTTTGGGAACTATGCCAGCTTTTTATAATAAAATATTCCTGTGTGTTTCCAAATTAGGACAGTGGCAATGTTACAAATATGAATAGATCTGGGGGTGTTAGTATACATGTGTAACAGAAAGTAACTGAAATTGGTTATAGCTAACTAATTACAG
Source organism: Iris pallida (assembly GCA_029216955.1). NCBI lineage: Eukaryota > Viridiplantae > Streptophyta > Magnoliopsida > Asparagales > Iridaceae > Iris > Iris pallida. The sequence goes on from JANAVB010035620.1 coordinate 2,087,047, forward strand.
GTTTTAGTTAGACTAACCATTAATTAATTACACAATTCACTTATTAGCTAACTATACAAATAATTTAAAATTATTGACTAATCCTTCTCCTACTGAAAAGTCACTGCAACAATCCAACAGTCCAATAACTAACAATTTAGCATAATGAAATCACAAAGTCATTTTAGGAATTATTTCACTCAAAAACCATTAAACATTTTGTAGTAAAACAGGTAATAATATAACCAGGTTTATATAGAAGGAAATGAATATTTGAAAAATAAGTAATGATATATTTTTAAGGAAATTAAGTTTTTTTAGAAATCTTCTTTGAATCAAAGTCTCCTTTGGAATAATCTAAAACTTAATTACTCAAAATAAGGTAACTATGATTAACTTTAAAACAGAATGATCACAATGATTAATTGAAAATTAATATTTAATAATTAATAGAAAAATCAAGCTTTAGCAATATTAATAAATTATTTATGTAACGAACTAGTCTCACTCATATGGAATAATATTATACTCTTGAATAAAATTATAGAAAATTTCATAATTTCACCAAAATCGATTATAGGGAGTTACACGAAGCTCCTAGACATTTCATCTCTTTTCAACATGTACAAGTCCGTCTATACATATCTAGCGTTCAGGATATCTTTGAGGGACAAGCAATAATTCATTTCTTTTGAACATAATAACAGTTCTATGCAGATATAACATATCATTCTACCTTTGAAAGCATACAAGTTCAGGACATATAAGTAATCTCTTATCTTTTCTTGTTAGCATGGAAATAGTTCTTTGATTAAAGACAACATCTCTACTTTGGCATGGTAATATCTCATTTCTTATTAACATGCAACAACTCTTATTCTTAGCATGCATATTATCTCTTTTCTTGTATTAGCAAAGCAACATGTGGATTCTCGTATAAGCATACTCAATGATTACCATATTGTTATTAGCAACAACATTCATTCGAAAACTCATATTCTTATTAGGCGCAAGCGAATCATAAAATGAGACTTTGTCCACTCACCCAGATCAATCGTCTTCTGTTGCAGATCCAAAATTTTGATCTCTCTATTTATCTAGTGCCTTTGCGAAGTGGGGCACTACTTGCTTGATGGATAAACGCCTCAAAAATATATACATATATCTAGTAGGAGAATGAAGTAAAATCCACTCATGTATTCGACAAGAGCAAACTCCAAATAGCAAGTACCACAAAGAAAACCATCTAATGCACTAAAGCCATCATGTAGACATAATAAAGACACTATATAGAAGTAGTAAATATTGGCAATAAATAACGAAATAGTGAAAGTAGGTAAACATGAGAAGGAATCATGAATAGCATATAAGTAGATGATCAGTAATCAGAAGCATGGTACATGTATAGGAACATGATCATAACAGTAAGTAGGTACATGGACAATAACATGACAATAAAGTAAACAATCAATCAAACACGGTCAATCATGAAGTACGACTTGTTATCCGTTAACTGACTAGGGTTATCACAATCCTAGTTACTAACACATTCAATCGAGGTTCATCGGTAAAACGCACTGCAGTCTATCCAGGCTAATCAAGATCGATATAGGATATGTAACACACGACGATGTGTTGGATGTTTGCCCCTCACGATGGAGAACTTCAAATCCAAATAATATGAGCCGAGATAACAGGACCACATGCAACCTGGAAGCCTTCCCTATAATGCCTCGCTCCGCATGGTGCATTATGTTGAGTCATTGACTCGAAGAGTCGCGTTGACCCGATTAAGTATCGATGCGAATCGATACAAGAGTTATATTGTCCCGAGAAATGCATTGAGTCAGATCGATGCAAATATTTACGTTAACCCGAGGAATGCATCGAGTAAGTTCGATGCAAGTGTTTAGTTGGCCTGAGGGAAAGCATTGAGTCGGTTCGAAGATTCTAAGAAATTGAATTGATGCAAACGCACAAGTCCGCTTCGAACGAATATTGATTTAGTCGGTTTCATGTGCAGGCTATACGTTTACGTTGAAATATAAGAGGTCAACATTTTGCCTTATTTACAACGGGGTCCGCAAAACCAAATCACCGCCTCGCAACGGACTGAGGCATAGGCTCAATAAGCCAAATTGGTCGTATAATTCAATGAAGCACGAAGTGCTCGAATGGCTAAGTCAGAAGAGTTGGCCGTGCAACAAAGTTATAAAATTAAGCCGCATCGACTCGGTGAAACGATAAGGCGTATCGGCTTAAGGTGGGGGGACTTTGACTTCTCTTTCCTACTCTTTCATGCCTAAGTAAAATATATCGTTGTATGCTAAGTTAACCTATCGAGACCATGGGCGTGTCTCGATCGAGAGATGAACATAGTGTGTGTCGAACACTAGATAGAACAATTGAAATAAAACGTACATCAAATGTACAAGTCGCTATTGAACATTGAATATCGCAAAGGCAAGCACCTCGGTACGCAAGTCATAAGAACATGGGATAACTGTATCGATAAGTGCCTCAATGTACGAGTCATTCTGTGCTTCCGCGCATGTGTTAGTATGCTAGAACATTGAAAGACTATATCGGTGCGAGTGCCTCAGTACACGAGCTATAGAACATTGAATACCCTATCGAGACGTGTCTCAGTTGTACGAGTCAGAGGGAAGGAATATACATTGAACAACACTAAGGCATAGAACATGGAATTACGGTATCGAAGCGTGCATCGCATGTACGACTCAAAGAATAGAGAACAATCGTGTCAAAGCGTGCATACATGCACGAGAATCATAAAAGATGACTTTGTTGCGAAGAGAACAGTTGTGGCATGAATGTGACAAAATTGTCAGATATGACATGATGCCTCGAAAATGTTCGGGACCTTCGGGTCATTCGATTGACGAACATTGAGTTGGGGCATGATGCCATTGAACATTGAAACGAAGTATGAAAATATGAGAACATAGAAAGTTAAGGTAAGAAATACGAGATGGTACGAAGTCTAAGTTGCGGACTCAAGACATGTTTGGTTGTTTGAATAAGACGCACGTTGCATTATCGAACGGACTTGAGAAATGAATTGAAAATAATCTTCCGTGCATGGGTGTTCCTCAAACGGGTTTGCGCCGGGGCGCCGGGACCATTTGGCCTAGGAGGGACGTTAAACTTTGCTGGACACACATCTCTAAGACGATTAGCAATCGGTTATTGATGTGAACGCTGCACTGATTGGTATGCAATGGTAGGCCTCCGGTTAATGGGATAGCAACCCATCCCATGAGGCGCCGGGTTACCCAAATTGAGAAAAAAAAGAAAAGAAAAGAAAAAGAGAAACACCTTTAGTCCATTCTGGTGTGGATACGCCAACGACCTTCATATAGTTAAGGAATGGTGGGCCAAAAGTACAGGAACAATAGATCCTACACAGAGCACTTATAACATGACAGGGAAGAAATGAGGCATATTCACCTTACGTCGATACAAAGGCGAATGCGTCGATATTGGTAAGAAGTCACAAAACAATACGAGATTGCTATTGGTTGCCTGCTTGCTTATACGAATCAAATAACATGCTTTCCATGATAAAATACTTTACTGTTTTTGAATATGCCATAAAATCGATCCTAAGGAGAACATAGAAATATAACTAAATTGTATGTTATATGAATCAATACATTACTAAATGTCGATTTAGTTAAAGTGGGTCTTGATCAGTACAGCGAGGATGAAAGTACTACTCCTCTACTACTTTGCTAGCAGGATCAGGGAATGGTCTGCTCGCGGTGGAGCTTCGCTTGATCGCTCTGAGGTATGGAATGCCGTAGCATTTGAATCGTGCGATCGTATTGACGCTCGGACTTGCAACATGATTGATGCGGCCGAGATATAGAAGGCATGATGTATGGAACGGTAAAATCCTTTGTGGGCAAGAGAGAACTTGAGTATTGTAGCCAATCTGGCATATTCAGTTGGGCTATTGAAAGCTTTGTAAGCTCAGTTCATTTATCAATAAAGAAAATTGTTTCGTATACTCTATTTTCTTTCGTTTGCTAATATCAAATCAAAGATAACCATTTGAGAACTTGTCATCTTGCCTTGTACGAGTGCAACTCCAGACTCGTATGGCATCACGTCTCAGCGAGGACGATGATTCGGATAAATCGATGCGAGTACGAGCGATTTTTCGGGTCGGGGTATGACATTCCCTCCCAATGTATCTATGCTATGAAAATCTAGGAATTAACCTAGACAATTCATTCAAGATTAAATCCTGGTCGTGGCATCCGGGGATCCATCCTAGAGGTTTCTCCCTCGATGAAAATGCAAGACTGGACATTAGCTTGACCATCACAATCGGGACTCTAGACATGAAAATAACCACGAAATACAATCAAGAAATATGAGTGCACTACGACGAGCCACTATCATGAATCAAGACATTAATAATTACTTGCACATGGGTGCACTGCCACGAGCCACTACTGGAATCAGGAACGTGCAATAACATGACATCAGTGAAGGACATGTGATAGTGTCAAGTACATAGGGAATATATTCTTTATAAATATACAAGCTCCCTAGGTCATAATAAGGAATCATTATATATTCGAAAATAACAAAAACAGGCAAAACATACAAAAATAGCCAAATTCAACCAAAACAACCAAATTCGGAACATCTAGTGGAATTTCGTAAAATACTGTCAGATGATCCAAATTTTCTAGCAAGTTCAGTATGTAATTTTTAGGATGGGCTAGAATTTCGTCCCGTTCAAAATTGACATAGCAGCTAGGGGTGAGCGTCGGTATAATCGGTCAGTAATTGGTGGAATTTTTGGTATTTTTAAATCGGTACTTAAAAAATTCATACAAATATCTTACCATTTAGAATCGACTTTTTTTCGGTTTCGGTTAAATCGGTATTCGGTCGAATTTTTTTCGGTATCGATAGATCAATCAATACAATTAATGTTATAGAACCTCTTAACCTAGAAATATATATTTTTACTTTTTTGGAAGCATTAAATTTTAAAGCCAAGCTTCTATCAACCAAACAATTAATCAAATTTATTAGAACAATATATAACAAGTCGCAAACACCTAAAAACTAGCTTAAAAGATCAAACATGATCACTAAGTTTAATCCTTAATATAAGTTTAAGTACATCAAAATTTATTTCAAAATTCTAAACATAAGCTCAAAAGAGCAAAAACTCAATATTTAATATTCTTAACATAACTTGAAGTCTACTAAAATCCATTCTAAGTTTTAAGAAACTTATTATCAACTAAAACAAAGATAAAAATGAAAATAAGTAGCATAAAATTAATCACGAACAACATTCTAAGAAAAAAAAATTATATATATATATATATATATATATATATATATATATATATATATATATATATATATATATATATCGGTTCGGTATTTTTGGTATGGTATTACACTCAAACCGTTACCACTACCATTATACCATATTTTAGTCGGTTAGTTAATTCGATATCGATACATAATTTTGGTTTAACTTTTCAGAATATTTTTAATCGATATTCGGTCGATTTTTCGGTAGCGGTCGGTATTTGCTCACCCCTAATAGCGGTCGTGATTTCAAAAAAATGTAAAACTTGTTTCGGCCATAAAAATTTCTCTTTAAATTAAAATTTGAATTTTCAAAGGTTAAAGTGCATGAAATTAAAATTTTCACAACATGGAAACATTAGATTTCACAAATTCTAAGTTTTGAGAAAAGAATGACACAAAATACACTAAAAATATGTTTCGGTAATGTGTTTCGATTTCACCAAACTCAAAACCCACAAGACACAAGCTACGGGGTGGGTCTCATATGGAATATGGAACTAAAATCCACAAGAAAATTTTGAGTATCATACATTATACCAAGATCAAATCCCGTATCTCACGTTTAGATCTAGGAATGTGTATGGCCATAAACATGGCTAAAACATATAGAAATATATAAAGCCAAGAACTAACTAGTAGAGAATCATGTAGGGTAAATTTATACGCAATAATATTTTAAGAAAAATAAATAAAAGAAAACCCTAAAATTTAGGTTCAATCCATGGCAAAATATACTTGTAGGTCAAACTCCAAGCCTAATCTTCCACTCCACCACCAAGAGAGATTTCGAAACCACACTCTAAACTTCAAGGCCCAGCTCCTAGAAAGCTCCAAGCTTGAGGAATGGATAATTTGTATATCATTAAAATATAAAAAAAATATTAGTTAAATTAAAAAGTTACATGGTACAATACCACCTCCATATTTTTCTGTAATAGTGAAAAGGGTATTAATGCTATGATTACAACCATCTTACAAGCAAATGCCATGTGGCTGGACTCCATTAAAGAGGAGAGGGGAGTGGTGGCATCGGATGAGACCATGTTAGCAGGAAAAGAGTAGGTTGTAAGAAAATTGTAAGGGGTTGGTTGTAAACTTAGCATCGTTCTAGTAAAAAGGATGTGTGTGTTATTTATTCATGTGTGTTGCTTTAATCCAATAATCTTGCTTTGCTTCAATCCATCCAACAATCGTCCGCAGTTTCTCCAAAGAAAAAATTCTGTGTTTTTTAGGGAAAAAAATACACTCTCTGCAAGAGAGATTTTTGGAGGGATGCCTACAACCCCCTACAATCAAGAATTACAATCGGACACGTGACTGGTCTCCATTGGAGGAGAGAGAGGAGAGATGGGGCCGGGTGGGACAGTGTTAGAGCATCTCCAACCCTATTGTGATTTTGGGAAAAAGTTAATGCCACATAGGAATGACAAAATTTTATTCAAAAGTTCTCCAATGCAATTGTCAAGTCAATTGTGAAGCTTATGTGGCAAAAATTAAAGAAGACATTGTGAAGTTGATTGTCTTGTTCTAGACAATGCACTTGACAATGTCTTCTCTTCCATGTCATCAATTATGAATAAAAAATATTAGAAAAAAAGAAAGAAGATGAGTAGTTGTCTTAAAAGTTGCCTTGGAAGTTGGAAAAAATACTTTTTATTGTCTCCTCAATACTTTTGCATTGGAGATAATTTTTCTATATATCTCATTGTCTTTTGAGATATAATTTTGCCACATAAACAAGACATTGTCTTGTGGCTCATGCCATATAGGAGCCACCTAAGACTCACAACACTTAACAAGACAATAGGGTTGGAGATGCTCTAATAGTGAAAAGGGTATTAATGCTATGATTACAACCATCTTACAAGCAAATGCCACGTGGCCGGACTCCATTAAAGAGGAGAAGGGAGTGGTGGGGTCGGATGAGACCATGTTAGCAGAAAAAAAGTAGATTGTAAGAAAATTGCAAGAGGTTGGTTGTAAACTAACTATCGTTCTAGTAAAAAGGATGCGTGTGTTATTTATTCATGTGTGTTGCTTTAATCCAATAATCTTGCTTTGCTTCAATCCAAGAATTGTCCGCAGTTTCTCCAAAGAAAAAATTCTGTATTTTTTAGGGAAAAAAATACACTCTCTGCAAGAGAGAGATTTTTGGAGGGATGCCTACAACCCCCCTACAACCAAGGGATTACAATCGGACACGTGACCGATCTCCATTGGAGGAGAGAGAGGAGAGATGGGGCCGGGTGGGACAGTGTTAGCATAGGGAGGGTCGGTTGTATACTCTACCAGATGGCATCAGTGATCAGTCCATGTTTTTGGAGGGAAATGCTACGCCTATGGCATCAGTGATCAGTCTATGTTTTAAATGGTCAAAGAAAGTTGTACACTCTACCAGATGAGATGACCAACCTTATGGAACCTTAGGTCAAAGCTGCAGTACGTACTACGTAGCATGCTTTTTGTTTAGGGATAGTCCTACATTGACCAGTTTGCATGGAGGCTACGTGCATGGTTAATTATCAATTCGCCACCTACTTATTGTCAATACGCTCATGGTCCTTTGCCACTTAACATTTTCTCCTCCTTTCAATCTCCTTCTGCTAATTAAAGTGAAATCATAGTTCTTTTTGTTGTTGTTACCAAGAGCCCTTTGAATCTCAACGTTGTCAACGGCTACTCACACATAGCCACCGATCTAACGTTCTTTCTTTTGAAGATGCCAATGCCACCCACAATTTTGCATGGGTTCACGAGCCATGGCTAATGGAAAAGAAGCATGAGAGAGAGTGAAGGAAAGGAGTCTGGCGTGCAGAGAGCAGGTCCTCGTCCACCAACCTCGTGATAGCTGCTGCTGCGTCGACATGCATCCCCACTCGGCATCCCACGCACAGACGTGACAAAAGCTCCAAAAGGATGAGACAGTAGGAAGAGAGAGAGAGAGAGAGAGAGAGATTCTCTTCTTCTTTCTACAACTTTTTTGTTCCTTTTCAGACTTGTGATATTCCTTTCTCCTCCTCCTGGCCATGGCCATTTCTCTTTGTCTCTGCTATTTGACCCGTTCCTCAAAAGTCTTTGCCTTGGTCAACTCCGTTCCTTGGAAGTCTTTGCCTTGGTCAACTCCTGGCCATGGCCATTTCTCTTTGTCTCTGTGGTTCGGTCATATGACTCGTTCCATATAGCAACCTATTTTCAATTAGCGACGGATTCGTCCGTCCCTCAAAATAGTGCATCTTTGTAATAGTGATAGACTAGTCATAACCCATGCCCATAGGGCATGGTTCATTTAAGGTATTCCCCCTCAAAATCTTGGACCCCCAATTTTAAACGAACAATAATAATTATGAGGTCCCCATCAAAATATTAAATTTCAACCACTGCTGGATGTAAATTTTCTTTGGATTTTCCATAAAACCCCACTCTCAATAATGCTCATCCACAACCATTATGAGTGCAAACCCCACTCTTTGGATTTTCCATAAAACCCCACTCTCAATAATGCTCATTCCCCATAAAATCCCACTCTCAATAATGCTCATCCACAACCATTATGAGTGCAAACCCCACTATTTGGATTCCCCATAAAACTCCACAACCGTTGATTCACCAAGATTAAATCTCAACCACTCTTTATCTTGGCACAGTCAGCCCTAGGATTCAAAAACCTTTGTGTTTTGTATAATAGATATAAGGACGATGCTATGTTGCGTGCGGATTTGGACCACAGTCCTCGTCTGCAGACCACGTACGAGCACGCACACGATCAACTCCCACGGACCATTTATCATTTTCCTAGATATAAAATGCATTGACAAGTACAAATTGGCGATAACACAATGCCTACAAGAGTTTAAGATATAGGAGATGAGATTGAAACGGTTATGCTGTTGCCATGAGGCTTGCACCACCAAAAGGGAAAAAGTAACTAGATCAACAAATGATCTGTTATGAATTGCGAATAAATTCAAATATGAATATCCTTATTCCTAAGTTCAAACACCTTTATCTTAATTTTATATATATACATATTCCTAAGTTCAAACACCTTTATCTTAATTATATATATATATATATATATATATATATATATATATATATATATATATTTTTTTTTTTTTTTTTTTTTGAAGCAATGGGTAATTGTGGTGAACTCGCCTCCACTAGGGCTCGAACTTCTGACCACTTGGGCCGCATGCATCTCTCTTAACCACTAGGTTAGAGGTCATATATATATATATATATATATATATATATATATATATATATATATATATATATATATATATATATATATATATATATAAGAGAAACACCGCTATTCTTAGACCATCTCCAATGGTGATTTCTAAAATTGAGTTCTTATCCTACTTGGCATTGTACTTTAAGGAGATTTCTATTCTAGTTGGAAGAGTTTCTACATAGAAATTGTAAATATACAAAAAAATATTCTCCAATGGTTCTCCATTTCTATCCTATGTGTCACATAGTAAAAGGACCAATTTAATGATGTGGGGCCCAATAATAATTGTCATGAGAGATAGGAGAATTTCTATGAGAGTTTCTACATGTAGAAACCCTCCTAGAAAGTTTCCATCCTACATCATTGCCACCTAGGATAGAAATGATGATAGAAACTACCATTGGGAGAAATTTTTTCTAAAATAAATTTCTTCCATAGAAATAGGGAAGATAGAAACCCCCATTGGAGATGGTCTAACACAAGGCTCCAGAAGTTCCAGAGGCCACCGATTTTTCAAGGTACAACACTTAAAAGAACCGTGGACTTCATATTAACTTCAAAATCAGGTTCGTAAATAAGTAGATTACATGACACATTTTTTTGATGAAGTATAGTTCTAGCAATATTTTTTCTTCTCCAAAATTGCTTCTTTCAATCCTTCCGTCAGTGTCCAGTCTATGCCATTTCTTTAGCTCATTATCCATATCTTTTTTCCATATCGCGCATCCTTTTGCTGGCTACGCATCCCATAAAACTTCTTAATTTCTTTCTTTATATGATCCATCCATTGGTTTTCCTTTTGCAAATCAAAATCAAAATCACAAACTAAGCATTAATTAGTTGATTTAATGGCAAGAATTATTAAAATATGATGTCATTGCTACAATAAACTATCTTTTCGTATTCTAAGCGAGTTTTCCGACTAGAATATTCAAATTGTATAAGGTTTTAGGCAACTCATTTGATCCTTTCGACAACAACTCTCTAGCGAATTGTATGATCCAATTGTAGGCATTCTCGAGGTAAGTTAAAGTCAGACTTAAGCTTTAACAACCACATCATTGTTGGTAAGACGAAATGAGTATCACAACTTAGGTATATCAGAGTATCTGTATTCTTGAACATATCATAGAACACTTTTGCATCCGTATTTGATTTTTTTTGATTAAAACGAGGCCCAGTCGTGGCAACTAATATTTTCCGTGGTAGGTTTCGCTACAGATGTTCGAAACGATCTCAGTAAGCTTCCTTTTTGACGCCCACGACTCCACATAAAAGAGGAGGGGTGGGGGTGGGGGTGTGTGTGTGGGGGTGGGGGGGGGGGGGGGGGGGGGGTGGGGGGGGGGGGGGGGGGTTGGGGGGTTGATATTGATGATACACAAGTTCTCCTTGGATGGCATACTGCTTGTAGTTTATTACGAAATCCTTGAAGTAGGGATCTGCTTTCACCAAAGTGTTGGGAAAGAAGCGCGAAAACCTTTCCCCAAACTAGAGAGTACCTGCGAGAGAACCGAGCAAACAACGCACAAACCAAAACACCAAACACAATCACGCAGACACAGAAAATTTTTGACGTGGAAAATTAACCCTTGCGGAAAAAACCACGGGACGATCGGAGTCCAACCCTGAGAAGCCTCCACTAATGGAATAGAAGAATTACACCCTCTACAAACTCCTCCCGATCCAAATCGGATCCCCACAACACTTGGAAGCAAGAGCAATGATTACAAGGCTACGAAGAACAAGAACGACGAGTAGAGATTACCCGAATCCGATTCTCCTTCGAAAAACACCTGCCGTCTTCTCTCCCAAAGTTGTAATGGCATTCTTGCCTCTTTTCTCTCTCTCTTGTGTGTTCCATAATTGTGTTACTTACTGATTAGGGTTTGAAAATTCCAACTTAACTCCCTAATCCCGCAACAAACCTGGACCGTTAGATTAGATCCAATGGTGAAAAATTATCCAGATTTTCGCCTCAGCCCCGATGACACAGAGTTCGGTCAGAACTCTGTGTCGGACAAACAGCAAATACCAGCAACATTCTGGAATGGCCAGACCGAGTTCGGCCAGAACTCGGCCTGGGACCGAGTTCGGCCCGAACTCGGTGGCCCAGTTCCAGAAGCTCCCCTTTGGAGCAGCAACAGCAGTAGCAACTCCTCGTTGCCTACTTCCCGAGCTTCATCGACATCGAACGACGCTCGTCGCACTCCGGGATCTTCTCCACATAGGTTGGGAATCCCACCCACTCCAACACAAAGAACCACCTTTTGGTACCGACTGTTATTACAAATAACACGAGGACATTTGATTTTTTTCCCCTATCATCCATGAATCGGATTGGCTAGTAGCGTACTTAAGCTATTCCTCAATGTTGATCTTGAATTCTTTATTGAGATCCATCTTGCTCTCATATCGATCCATTATTTTATTAGTTGTGGATAATTTTGCACCATAATACATACTAGATTAGATGAACTTTTGCCAACTTATATGACATAATGTGATTAATATTTAATGTCGGCCACTACGTACCAACTAGTAAGCAAGTGATAAAAGTGCAATTGCAAATAAGCTTTATGATTGCAACCAAACACAACCTAAAAAATAAATGAGGAGCGCAACTAGATATAAATGATTGAAAAAACAACTCTCCACATAAAATATAGAGCAAATCTTTTCAATACAAGGTAAATAACTAATAGTACTATTTTAGTTGCAAGAAAGTGATAATAAAAGTAATATTACTTTATAGGATTTGCAACCAAACATACCTATCGCTAATCAATTTTTTGTAGGGCACGTGTGAAAGCATTTGCCAATCCATCTGCTCAAAACCTACATCCGTCTAACGGACACAAAATACAAGATGAAGACAAGTATATGGCGGTGACGTACGTCACCTGGACAAATCTCAGCCTTTAATAACTCAGATGAAATTACAAGATTGACAGAACTCACGTTGAACCATTTGCCCTAATAGGTTTTACCCCCTCACCACTCTCAAGAAGAAAAATAGAAGATTACAATTGAGAACACTCACCAACTCGTAGCAATCTTCCTAACCGAAGTTGACGACTCCTCGATTAGATCTTCTTCTTCCTTCTGTCTTGGATGGTGAAGTCTTAAGAGCAAAGTACGAACTTTCTCTTAAATTTTCTTCTGGACGAGCACCCCGAATCTCCACTTTGTGTTGTGCTTTGTGCCTCCACCTTCATCCCATATATATATGATGCAAAAATCATATTCTAGTCATAATAAGATTTCCTAAATATGAATAAAATATGAATCCTATTATGCCTAAAATATTCTATCGACATCCTACTTTAGATCATAATATAATTTTCTAAAATAAGAATCATATTATATCTAAAATAGCACAATATCAATTATGGACATCCAAATCAAATCAAATCAAATTAAATATTTAACTATATTTAGATTTCACAAATATGTTGTTACCAAAACCAGACTGTACTCTAATAATCTTTTCCTCCGATCCGATGAGAGGAACTTCAACTGGATTATATGTCTGTCATCCCAAGATAGAATATCTGCTCCCCCATGTTACTGAACTCCGACCTCCCGAGTTGCTTTGCATCTTCCTTCGTCTCCAGCTTCTCGACCATCACGTCGACACCAGCTGTCATGTGTAGCACCTCCTGCACTACTATGATCCTGCCAATATCAATAACACGACCAAGACCGAAGTCTATGACGATCAACCTCACCGAAAGTCTCGGCTGCCTGTCCCCGACTTTCGTCTTCCACCAGAAAGTGTTAACGCTCCGACGAACTTCTTTATCCTTGGCTGGACCAACCAAGCGGACGGTTCGGTTCTCACGAGATTCGAACTCCTGAACTTGTCCACCTTCGTGTCCGAACTTGAAGCTCCCCCATACACAAGCGTAGTCGAGCAGAATATCACGCACTGTGCATACCATTGATATTCCACTGCTTCCTCTGAACTATGTGAATGATGATGCTTCGTCTCAGATTGAGTTTGCTACAGACCTTGATCTCTTCACTGGCTTCGAACTGCTGAAACCAATGTTGCACCTTGAAGATTTGGCAAACCACCTGTCGCCAAAACTGGATCCATAGAGCAACCCCCACCGGGAGACCGACCAGCTGTCATGGGACTGACAGACTGACCCTCAATTTTTGTCACTTTCTGATCCTGATATACGTATTCTTTCATGAATCCTGTACAAGATATCCTGTATTTAGCATGTGCATAGTTCTATTTATTATTTATTAATGATTGCATGTAGCCTTTAAGCATGTCATTAATAGAATGGTTAGAGCATGTTTAGAGATTAGGGTTTTCTTAAGCCAACCCAACCCCTATATATATTCTGTTCCTCACTCTCTCTCTTCATTCACTTTTTCATTCATTTCCTTCAACCACCACCATTCGGCAAGTACAACTTGCTCAAAAGTGAAGATTTGTGCATTTTTCATCCTTGATTTTTTTTGATATTATTTGTCTATATTGTTCTTCTTATCATTATCTACAAGTTTAGTACTTGGTATTTTCGGTTTTGAAGGATGGATTCTTGTAGATCTAAGTTTATGTCATTTTCAATTTTTCTTGGTTTTGATCTATTAAACTTGCTTGTTTTCAAAATATAGTTGTTTCATGTGGTAGAGCATTTCTTTTTACCCAAATTTGACCTTTAAAAAGTTAGATTTTATGTTGTTTTGATCGAGTTGTGACAATTTGAAGATCATGGGTTCCATGGCCATCTTTCTCGGATTTTTGGAGAAGATGAGCAGCTCGGCCGCATGAGCCTTGGCCGCATGAGCCTGGGCCGCATGAGCCTCGGCCGCATGACCCTCGGCCGCATGCGTCCTTGTGTCTTGGTCCTCATTCCTGATCTGACTACCTATGCGAGTGCTGGATAACCTATGTGTGTACTATAGTACAATCTATGTGAGCGCCGAGGTGTTATCCTATGTGCTAAGTGTTCCTACGTGATACCTGCCAGTACAGCCAAGAGTCCAGCATTTACGTCAGTAGCAATGACGTGGTATGTGTTGTGTGTTGCATTACACCAAGAAAGGGGTACATACGTATGACTCCATGAGCCAGCACGAATTCCTTTTTGTGGTACTCGTACATTGTACGACATCTAGGGGAGTGAACATGTGACCACGACATGTGAACTCCAAGGATAACCTAGGAATTAACTAGGCAACTAACTTGGTAGATGCATTGGGTGGAAAGAATCTCGAGATCGTGCCATACTAGTCACTCCAGGTCCAGTCCTGACGTATTGGGTTGGCCGCCACGGATATGATTTCATTCGCCTTTAGCAGATGATTATATCCGACTTCTATGAGCTATGTGTTATATGTATTAGCGTCGTAGCCCTCCGGGGGACCGGTGTATACTGTGCTATATGTCTAATGATTTGGCTAGTCCTGCTGGGTTGATACGATCTGAGGATTCCTTTTAATCAGTATCGCGGGGATAACTCCGCCAATTATAGAAAGCTGCAGGGATGAATGGTCGCTTGAAAAATGACTTGACTGTGCCTTGTACCTTCAGTTAGTAGCCGAAGGAAATGGACTGTCATGGTACGTGGTCCAACCCATATCCTTGTTTGGTTGTTGGATTGGTCTATCGTGCTATGACAGGCTGTGGACCGAGGTTACGACCGGAAGCCTTTATTATTACTAGTATTATTATTTTATGATTGGATTTTATCTCACTCTTTTGTGCTCCCTTGTGGTACTTGCTATTCGGGGCTGACCCCGCTGGTTTTATTTGGCCAGATCTCGTAGCAGTGCCTGAGAATCCAAACTTCTTCCCTGACATTAATGGTGCATACTAGGAGCATGGCTGGCGGGAGACTCGAGTGGGTTTCTTCTCCACCACTCTAGTTTTCATCCCTTATGTTCTGGCGTTTAGCCACCGGCACCTGTTTAGCCGATTAATCTGAATATTTTGTCTTTGCATAATTGTAATTAAATCAGACTGCAGCTGAATACGATTATGTACCTATAACTCTCTGGGCTAGCTAACTTATAAAGCTAGATCCTCGTGATCATTTTGATGAAGCATCGGGGACGCCTTACTACTTTAGCTCATATGTTCATTAATTGATATTTTTTTGCTTGAATGATTGAGACATAGATGCTCTGTGAGACCATAGGAGACTTGATTGTAGCACACACCCTCTTGTCTCTTGACAACCGCGATCGCCGTATGACGTTTGCATATCTCATATGGAGTAGCTGGCCTAGTCCGTCTCCGTATTTCGGTACTGGGGCGTGACAATCTCTGACTCATCACCATCAGCAAGTTCTCGACGATCCACATCCTGTTAAATATTCCTTGAGCCTCCATCTAGTGTCTGTGATCTGCTTGTAATGCTCAACGGCTTGAGCCTGTACATGCCATAACACAAATCTCCTCGAGCCAGCTTTTGGAAACCCTTCGCAAGCATCCAATCTTTGTTCCCAAACAGACTGCGAGAACCATCATCTGCTAGCCTCCCTACCAAAATCAAGTTATAGCGCAAACTCGATACATGTCGCACACCCCTGAGGATGAGCTTCTCACCAAACTCTATCGTCAAGTGCACATCACCGATGCCTACAACTGAAGCCGTCCTCTTGTCGTCCATCTTCACACGTCTAAACCTGTCATCGCGGTATGACATGAAGATTCTTCTATATGGAGTGGAGTGTATGACGCCCCCGTGTCCATGACCTAGTCGCCATCATAACACATGCCACAAGATTCCTATGCGTAGGTCGCTGCGATGATGATATCTCCAAATGTCGTGAGATCCTCCTGATCGTCTTTGCCTTTGTCCTTCTCAGCTTTGAGCTTCATGTAGTTCCTCTTGATATGACCCCTTTCATCATAGTGATAGAAGCCCTCATTGCGGTCCACAATTGCAAGATTCCGAGAACTCTTCCATGTCCTCGCCTGTGACTTGGGTCTTCCCTTTCCCTAGGAAGCCACTAGAGCGTACTCCTACGACGATTCTACTTGTTTGCGTTGGACCTCCTCATTCAACAAGCAACTTTTGACTGCCTCTATCATGACAACTCCATTAGGCGCGGAGTTACTCACCGACACCACCAATGTCTTCCAGCTTTCTGGCAGAGAACTCAAAAACAGCAGTGCCTGAAGCTCATCATCAATCACCATCTTCATCGCAGACAGCTGATTGATGAAATCCTGAACCTCGTTCAGATGTTGTGCCACTGGGCACCCTCCGTGTACTTCGAGTTGACGAGTTGACGAACAAGAAATGCCATGTTGCCAGCCGTCTTTCTTTCTTATTGCGAATGCAGCTTCTCTCATAATGCTTTTGCCGAACTCTCCATGGATACATAGTGAAACACCGAGTCATCCAGCCATTGGCGGATGAATCCAACGACTTTTCGATCCAGTCGTTTCCAGTCTTCAGCAGATTTGTCCGATGACTTTGCGTTGTCGCCCTCCAGCGGACCATGCAAGTTCTTGCATCAGAGTAGATCCTCCATCTTGGCTTCCAAATTGTCCACTTTTTCCTATGAGGATGATCATACGAGTGTTCTTCTGCTCCGTAGACATGGTTGCCAGAACCTCTAAAGCTCTGATACCAATTGTTGGGCGCGTGCAGAAGCGTTTGCCAACCCACCTGATCAAAACCAACATCCGTCTAACGGACACCAAATAAAAGATGAAGACACGTATATGGTGGTGGCATACGTCACTTGAATAAATCCCAACCTTCAATAACTCAGATAAAATTATAAGATTGACAGAACAAATGTTGAACCTTTTGTCCTAGTAGGTTCAACCCCTTCACCACTCTCAAGAAAAAAGAAGAAGATTACAATTGAGATCACTCACCAACCCATAACAATTTTCCTAACCGAAGTTGACGACTACTTGATTAGATCTTCTTCTTCCTTCTGTCTTGGATGGTAAAGTCCTAAGAGCAAGTACGAACTTTCTCTTATATTTTTTTTGTGGACGAGCACCCCGAATCTTCACTTTGTGCTTCCACCCTCACCCCATATATATAGGATGAGGAAATTATATTTTAGTCATAATAGGATTTCCTAAATAGGAATAAAATAGGAATCCTATTATGTCTAAAATATTCTATCAACATCCTATTTTAGATCATAATATGATTTCCTAAAATAAGAATCATATTATATCTAAAATAGTACAACAATAATTATGGACATCCAAATCTAATCAAATTAATTATTCAACTATATTTGAATTCCACAAATATATTGTTACCAAATCCAGACTGGACTCCAACATTTTTGGCATAATTTTTTTTCTCTCTCTATCTATCTCGATCCCAAAACTTGGAAACACCCAAATATATCCTCCACCATCACACACTTTATCTACACGTGTTACGATTAATTTTTCTATATATATATATATATATATATATATATATATATATATATATATATATATATATATTCTTTATATATATATATAGCAAATGACCTCTAGCCTAGTGGTTAAGAGAGATGCATGCGCCCCAAGTGGTCGGGAGTTCGAGCCTCAGTGGAGGCGAGTTCGCCACAAGTACCCATTGTTTCAAATATATATATATATATATATATATATATATATATATATATATATATATATATATATATATATAATTGAAAAATTAATCTTAACCGTCGGATCTGCCACATCAACG
Organism: Iris pallida; assembly: GCA_029216955.1. Lineage (NCBI taxonomy): Eukaryota > Viridiplantae > Streptophyta > Magnoliopsida > Asparagales > Iridaceae > Iris > Iris pallida. The sequence goes on from JANAVB010035620.1 coordinate 2,105,317, forward strand.
ATACATGACTCGATCAATTTAATTTCGACCATATATAAGGAAAACCAAGAAACCATTGGATAGAAGGATATTTGAAAACCAAGAAACCACTGGATAATAGAATGAGCCAAATATTATTTTTGAAAATGTCTAGAATAAAAATAATTCATGTACAATATACTGTCAATATGCTAGCCAGGAAGCCAATTTCTTTATTTGGGAAAAAAATCCAGGATTTCGTTCTACGCACGGATCCTAGCACGGGTTTATGACAATGTCAAGTGATAAAATACAAGTTACTTGTAGTCTGATAATAAACATCAGAAACTCAAGAAAACAAGATTGTCTTACGATACCACAATCATGAAAACCGAAAAAACTTAATGAACAGTAAATACTCGCGTATCCATATGTGAATACTGATACTGTGAGACGGATCTCACAGTTATGTCCATGATGGGGAGGCAACAACTTTGTTATGCGACGAGGTTGCGAATTGGACTACCGGTCACGGAGGTCAACGAGGAGGAAGCGACATTCGTGGTCGATGACTATTAGTTGGTTGGTCGCAGGATCACAACTGAGGAGAGGAGATTGGACATGTCGCTGGAGTTTAACGAGGTGCGACGCGGTTGAATTAAGCCATATATGGGGAGGAAGGGGACACCGGGAAGTGCGATAGAGCTCCACTATTTCGTCAAAGAAGGCGGAGGAGGGCGACATGTGTCGAGGATAGTCGGAAGCGAAAAAGGAGTATCGCAACTCGAGATATGTGATACGATCAACAATGAAAAAGCGAGACCAGAGATGGAAACTATCATCAATTTTTCATTGTTAAGATGCCATTAGTTTTCCAACGTCATCCATATTTTCAAGCGACAATTTTAGTGATGGAACAACGACAGACTCCTAGTCCCAAATTAAGTGCGTCATTATAGCTAGTCTGTCTCTATTGATATCACTATTTAACATAATTTGTATAATAAGTGAAGTGCTGAATAAAAATTTAAGTGCAATTTAAATTGGCCCTGCTCTTACTTAGATAAAAATAGTATGGTAATTGGAAACATAAACAAAGGGTTAGGGAGGAGAGGGACTGAGAATTAATAATTCAAAGAGTAATGGGGGAGAGAATTATTGTACCAGGAATTGTTCTATTTGTATATTACTCCATGTCATGTGGGCGCACAGCACAACACATTTGGAAGATTTTTTTTTTTTTCCTTTTCCAATAATCACCTCCCTATAATAGCCTGCTTTTTGCGCTGCACGCTTGTTTTGCATGGTCACATCGAAAATGGACTTCCCTCTTACAAAGTTACACTAATATGCTGTTTGCACTAAACTTTTTGCAATATTTTATGTTAGGCAATCACGTAGCTTAGTTAAGGAAATACCATATAAAGTATTTTATATTATTTGACGAGAGATGGAAGAAAGCAGCCCAATACCTAACCTATCTTAAAAAAGGTTACTTCGCTATCTTTAGTTTCCAAAAAATATTAAGCCAACTCATTTGCAAAGTTATGGGATCCCACCAAGACTTTCAATTATTTGTCCAACGGTGGGTCAATCATCGAACCAAAGTCATCGTGAAATACAAATAGCAACAGAAATAACTAATTTCAACTAAATATTCTGAATTATTCTAATACTGTAAAGTAGAACAACTTGTAAAGTAGATAGACTTTAGTTTTTCTTCGTTTTTGTTTTGTTTTTTTGTTTTTGTTTTTGTTATGACCAACAAGCAACCTTCTCATACCATTGCTAGTTTGTGCGATTAAAACTGTGGAAGTCTTTGGACGTATGACAGTCGTTTAGTTTAAGTTCATCATTTGACGTTTAGGATACTTAAGGTTTTTTTTTTCTAACCAAATTTTGATCATTCATTTTTTTCTCAAAAAATAAATTTTTGTCTCCCCTATCTATGACCCCTGGTATACCCTAACCCTAAATTCTAGAATTTGATGATGGTTTTCAGAGATTTATGGTTCTGATTATTTGTTATGAGCAGAAATTGTTGGAGTCAAGTCTGAATTTGGTAATAACATATTTGTGGAGTCCAAACCTGATTAAATATTTGGTTTGATTAGATATGGACGTCCATAATTGGTGCTGGACTATTTTAGGTGTAATAGAATTCTTATTTGAGGGTTTCCTATTTAGGAAATTCTATTATAATCTAAAATATGATGTTGATCAACTATTTTAGATGTAATAGAAGGATTTTATATTTAGGAAATCATATTATGACTTAGAATATGATTTTCTCATCCTATATACATGGGGTGAGGATGGAGGCACAAAGTTGATATTTGGGGTGCTAGTCCACAGGAGATCTAAGAGAAAGTCTGCACTTTGCTCTTAGAACTTCGTCATACAACATAGAAGGAAGGAGGAGAGCTGATCGAGGAGTCTTCACCTTCAATTGGAGAGATTGCTACGGGTTGGTGAGTGATTTCATTATTATCTCTGTCGTTTATTCTTGAGTCTGGTGAGGAGGTTGAATATATTAGGACAAAGGGTTCAACATTAATTTTTTTTCAATCTTGTAATTTCACTGAGTTATATAGATTGTGATATGTCCAAGTGATGTAATCACCGCAATATACTTGTATTTATCTGTCTTTAATTGTGCTTAATTGGTGTTCGTTAGACGATGGTTGGTTACTTTAGGTAGGTTGGCCTAAGTTTTCTCTATGACAATGTCTCAGGCACAGTATCAGAGCGCTTGTAGGACGTGCTCGATTCCCAACATATGATATCAGAGATTTTGAGGTTCTAGCAACCATGTCTATGGTGCATATAAGTACTCGTATGATCACCCTCACAAGGAGACTGGACGATTTGGAAGCTAGTGATGGAGGATTTACTCTGGTGCAAGGACTTACATGGTCCGTTGGAGGGCGACAACACAAAACTATCTGACAAAGCTGATGAAGACAGGTAACGACTTGATCGGAAGGCCTTTGGATTCATCCGACAATACTTGGACGATTCGGTGTTTCACAACGTGTCCATGGATAGTTCTGCAAAAGCATTATGGGAGAAGCTGCATTCGTTGTATGAAAGAAAGACGTCCGGCAAAAAGGCGAGCGCCTCGATGCGCAAGCCATAAGAACATGGGATAACTGTATCGACAAGTGCCTCAGCGCACGAGTTAGAAGGCTAGCACATTGAAAGACTTTTGATGTGAGTGCCCTAGTGCACGAGCCATGAACATTAAACACTAAGACATAGAACATGAAAATACAGTATCGGGGTGTGCATCACATGCACGACTCGAAGAGTAGAGAACAATTGTGTCAAAGCATGCATTCGTGCACGAGAATCATAAAAGATGGCTTCGTTGCGAAGAGAATAGTTGTGGTATGAATGTGACGGAACTGTCGGATGTGACATGGTGCCTCAAAAATGTCCAGGACCTTCTGGTCCTTTGGTTGACGAACATTAAGTTGGGGCATGATGCCATTAAACATTGAAACAAAGTATGGAATGGAAGAACATAGAAAGTTAATGTAAAAAATACGAGATAACACGAAATCTGAGTCTCGGACTCAAGATATATTTGGTTGTTTGAATAGGACGCACGTTGCATGGTCGAATGGACTTAAGAAATGTACTGAAGATAATCTCCTGTGCACGGGTGTTCCCTCGAATGGGTACGTCGGGGCACCGGTGTCACACCCCACTCCCGTAGGAGTGATTGTCCTCACTAAGGCGTGATGCCGCACGAGCCTAGATTGCGCTCGTGCAAGGCGGGTTCCTTAACGGCCGATTTCAGCGGCTGCGACAGGGTCGTCGCACAGAAGTTCCAAGCAGAGACATTGAATTATAGCAGCGGAATTTTAGAACAAAACATAAGTTACTCAAAAGAAGCTCTTTATTGATATTGAACAAAGGTTACATTGGGGGCGCAAGGCCAATATTACAATCACTCAAGCTCACTCTTCTCACATTTTACAAGTTCACTCAGCTCTCTCTCATCTCTCAATTACAAGTCATGATCCAGCGGAAGCTTCGGAAGGCGATGTCCATACATTATGTCCTGTATAAGTCTTTTCTCCATGCGGTCGCATGCCTCGAATCGCCAAGGAACTCCATGCCTCGACGCATCCAAGCGAGCTCCGCGCCACGAGCTTCTACCTGTGCCTGCACATAGAAACTATGTGGGTGTCAGTACTCAACTGTACTGGTGGAATGAGCTCCTCGCCCACCCATACAAACCCAACACGTTTGATTTACTTTGTGTAATATAGTCACTTCTTATCGATTGTCTTTCTAGTCTTGCCTTAGGATCAGTTTTATGACCGACGCCTTGCTTATTTTGTGTCTTTAGACCATCTCGTGCTTGCAACAACAATGTCGACTCCAACAATGTTAACCTATCAAGTCGTGTTTGCCTTACGGCCCAAATCAGAGACGCAACTACGCGATAGTACCCAATTTTCTTATGATCGTGCTACAATTCTCTTGTGCCGTGCCTCGCAACTATGGACGACTCAACCATATCGCCGCCTCGCGGCCCTTTTGCTACTAACTCATCAATTGACCCAATCAAGACTTGTGGGTTAAGTGTCACTCGACCAACTTTGCCTTGCGGCCTTTCCTGACTTAGACTCAGGACTACTCACATCCAAACTATGCAACTTATATGCCGACAACATAAGACTCGACGCCACATCTCGTGCCGAAGCACGTCGCCTATGTTGATGCCACATCTTAGGGCCAAACATTGTATTCCAACTGTACACACATTCAACAACTCAACTCAATCCAAAGGCACACACGCGGATTTGTCGCCATGCCGACTCATCTATATGATTTGGTCACTGACTCCCAGAGCCATCCTGGACTCCTTCAGCTTGTTAGGCGGCCGCCCTTGCCAGGTGGGTAGCTAGCCCTGCTGGCAGGCCTCTGCGCTAACTTGTGCGGTCATCCAGCACGTGCTAATGATGCTTCTCAAGAACCGGTCCCCTTTCGCCGGGCTACCGTTCGAGGAAACTCTACCTTGTCGACAAGTTGTCCATGACCATGCAAGACTCGACTCAACTGACGTCTCACACAATCATTCCACCTCTAGTGTTATCATCTCTTTCAGGGCCAAGTTCAATACGTCTCACCTCTGAGATCTTGCCTCGACGACCCGTAGTCGCGAGCATTCTTCTTTCTTTGCCCTATCATTTTACTCAACTCAAGAACAAATATTCACAACACTTCCCAAACTCAATGAATCAACCGTGGCCCATGCCTTAAAACTCTAGGACCTTGCCATCGTGTCTCAAACCGACTTCCGATCTACGCGACGCTATCGCCCAAGTCATACTTCATATGACGGGCCTTGGGATCGTGGGACTATTTAACTTGACAACCGCAGAAAGAGCGGGACAGCACTAGAAATGACTTAGGTCGATCGGCGTAACTTTGCCTAACTTAATCGAGCCTATAACTTGACTCAAGGGACGAGAAAAGGCTATGCCAAGCCTTGCGTTATGGAAACGTGCATGCTTTGTCGAGCATTTACGTGGGCGACGCCTATGACTTAGGCCAACTCAAGTGTCGGGACAATTCGACGGGACCGTACATGCTTTAACAAGCATTCACGCAGGCGACACCTATGACTTAGGCTATTTCATAACTTTGTGTCGAAGACCAACTTTCTTTCTCCCAAGCCACGGGACGAAGGACCGAGTGTCATTTTCAAAGCATGCCGTGCACCAACTCTAAGTCGACCGTGGGACGTTTTTCCATGTTCTAACTCATTTTGACCCGTCGAGATTATTTCCTTTGCTATGTGGATTCATCTCTTTTATTATTAAGCCTACTTGTGCAAGTTGAAAACACGATTTATTATGTGATGGCAAAGATGAGGCAAGTTCACCGAAACTACCCCACCTGAACGAGCGGTCGCTTCGACCGAGCGACGTCTTCGAGTAGCCGTTGCAAGGCTAAGTCCGAACGTCGTTGGCGTTTTGATTCTGCTGATTGACTGTGCGGGACGGGGCACTACAACCGGAACCATTCGGCCTAGGAGGGGATGTTAAACTTTGATGGGCACATATCTCTAAGACGATTAGCGACCGATTATTGATGTGAAAGCCGCAATGATTGGTATACAACGGTAAGTCTCCGGTTATTGGGATAGAAACCCAATATATGAGGCATCGGCTATCCAATTTAAGAAAAGAAAAGAAAAGAAAAGAGAAACAAGTTAGTCCATTCTGGCATAGATACGTCAACGACCTTCATATAATTAAGGAACATTGAGCCAAAAGTGCAGAAACATTGAGATCCTGCACAGAGCACTTATAACAAGATATGGAAGGAATAAGACATATTCACCTTACGTTGGTGCAATGACGAGTGTGTCGATGTTGGTAAGAAGTCACGAAAAAATACGAGAGTGCTATTGGTTGCCTGTTTGCTTATGCTAATCATCGATAACATGCTTGCCATGATAACCTGCTTTAATGCTTTCGAATATGCTATGAACTGATCCTAAGACAAGGATAGAAAGATTATTAAATTGTATGCTGCATGATTCAATATATCAACTTAATATCGGTTTAGGTAAAGTGGGTCTTTGATCAGTACAGCGAGGACGAAAGTACTAATCTTCCACTAGTTTGCTCGCAGGTTCAGGGTATGATCTGCTTGCGACGAAGCTTCACTTGAATACACTGGGGCATGGAATCATCGTCCTCGCATGAATGATGTTATTATGCCCCAGCGAGAACGATGATTCGGGTAAAATCTAGCGAGGACGAGCGATTTCCCGGGTCGGGGTGTGACATATTTCAGCCAAGTCCAGTGGTAGAAAATTGGAACAAAGCTGAAAGGAAAATTTTAATCCTATGCTTGCCATCTCGATCTCTCGATCGGACTTATCTTTAGCAACTGTTCTCGAAATTTTGTCGCATCTGTATATTCAATACATACATGATTCATTCAACAAAGTCACTGCATGCGATGCGATTCAAAAATCCTATTTATCATTTTCGTAAGTCTTCACACTGACTATCAATACCATGCGTTGCATCAAGCCGTTGCGCATTCGATCGCAACGATCATCCGCAATACCTTGCGTTCGAAGTTGTCACGACCCGCACCCGGATATACGAATACGAATACGTGGGCCACGCCCAGCCTACGTCGCAGTATCGACGGTAGAACGCTGTCTAGTACCCAATAAGTATACACTACAACTAGAAGGTCCGTGAACTACCAATGTACTCAATCACAACCCAACATCAAAAGAAGATAAGACAGGAAAGATAACTAAGGCACAAGAACAATAGAAACTATGAGAAGGAATCATAAGACAGGAAAAATAAAGAAGGAAAAACAAGACAAACTAAGGATAACTACCAGGCAACTCACATAGAAGAATAGTAAGATCCACCCCAGCTAGCAACATCATGAAGTCCAATAATGGGATAACAACTCCTAAAATATTGTCAACATATCCAGTCAGGATGGAACGAGTACATAAACTAACAACAGTTTCATAGTATTGACAAATGCTGTAAGAGACAATCATAATGGAATACAAGATGATATATCAAGACTGTAAGTAAAACATGATATATAAACTGGAAATCATGTCAAGGTGAATCATGCAGGAAAAGTAAGCTGAACTGTAATATGTAACTGATGTAATAAATGTAAAATGTGCCTCGAATTTTATAGCATAATGTGATCGGTATGGGTCAAGATCAGGCTTCCAGCCGACCGGCTACAAGTACGTGGACTCGGCCCGGTCGGGATGTCAAGCTATGGAGCAAGTAGTAGCACAGGTTAGGCTAAACCCATCGTGAGGTGAGGGTATAGCTATGATACAAGTAGTAACTCAAGATGGGCATTGATCACACTATCTATAAAATTCCCTATTTCCCCAAATAGTATACGGATACGGACATAGCACGTCATGGCACGAGATTTCCTAAGAAGGTAGCTACTTTTTCTCAGGAATCGGTGTCAATACAAGTACAAGAACAAGATCGAGCAAGTATCAGTATCCCAAGAAAATCCAAGAATGACATCTCATGACAGGAATCCGGTATATACTAGTCTGTGTACCATCGTGACGAGAATCAAGTAAAACATTATAACTGAATCGGATACAGAAAATATCAAGACATGGAACTATTATCAGAGAATGTACTCGCCTTCGATCCTGAGCTGTCAAATGGGGTCGATGCTCAGAGTGATGCCACAGACCTAAAGATAAGATATATATAAGCTAATTAGGGTTCAACAGTGTTAGGCTTGATTAATCTAGGTCAATCTCGGTCCACTAAGTCAAACTAGGTCACACTGAGTCACACTAGGTCAAACTAGGTCACAGGAAGTCAAACCAAGTCAAACTAGGTCAAACTGGGTCAATGGTTGACTTACAGTTGACTTTTAGTCAACTGTTCAACTCTGGCCAAGTTCTAGACATTTCTAGGCCAAGTGTTGACTGATAGTTGACTTTTGGTCAAAGCAGTCAAACTTGGTCAACCAAGGTCAAAACTAGCCTAAGCATACTATTCCTAATATTTATCTACCAAGATACCATATATCTTGTTCAAACAGGATCAGTCTAAATTAAGAATTAAAATATCAAGTTGTACCTCGTTATTCGTACATCGAAACCTATAACACATAAATCGAGATAAGATAATCAACGTTAAGGTTAATCATCTTATCATAATGATCCACATGATTATCTTGCCAATTTCAGCGATGTGAGATCACCGGAATCGACTGATCTCAGTTTCGTTGTACTACTTCCGAAATATAAACTTAATAAGAATTAATTATAATAAAAGGTTAATACACAGAGAAATACCTAGAAACATTGTCGGATGATGAAATAAACATCACCAACGTGTCCAGAATGGTCAAATCAGCTAGGATAGCCTATCCATAAGTCCAATTTGGACACAGGGGCAAAAATGTAATTTTGGGTCAACACGGTGTCCGTGTCGGACCCACTTTGTACCGAAAAATGTGCAAGAATATTAGTCCACTAAACCTAACAAATTATATGTCTAAGAATCCAGAATGACGATACGAACCCAACGGTATATCAAGAATTGGATTCCGTTGACCCGATCTCAAATTGGTCCGTTGACCCGGATATTGGAATTCCGATTTGCACGAAAAAGCATGTCAGAGCCAATGTACTCAAAACTCAGCAAATTATATGTCAACGAGTCCAGAATGACGATACGAACCTAACGGTATATCCGAAATTGGATTTCGATGAGCCGATCTCAAAATGACCCGTTGACCCGGATATTGGTATCCGACTTGCACCGAAATACGTGTCGGAACCAATGTCCACTAAAACCTAGCAAATTATATGTCAACGAGTCCAGAATGACGATACAAACTCAACGGTATATCCATAATTGGATTCCGATGAGCCGGCGTTAAAAAGTCCCGTTGACCCGGACTGTAGGGCCCGCTTTGTACCGAAATACGTGTCGGGGCCCACTTCCTCCAAATCTAGCAAACTTTATATGAAAATGTGCCAGAACGATGCCACGAGTCTACTGGTGGTGTCAGAAATTGAATCCGGAGTCCCGAATTCAAAAATGGAATTTAACAACTTGAAAATTACGAATTCGGACGACCAACTTTGGCGTCGAATTCAACCAATCAAACGTGCTCACAATGAAACGAAATTGAAATGGCAGGAAGAGGGTTATACCATCTACGCACAGGAACTAGTGGCACACCAGACGGAGCTGCGACTGCGGAGTTACGAGCTGACGAAGTCGGCTCCACGAAACTGTCCAAAAATAGTTCAAATTAAAACGTCAACTTGGTGGCCGGTTTTGATCTATCAAACGACAAAATTAACGGATGAAATTTGAGAGAGATGAAGGGGTATATACCGAGATTGTGACGGAGCAAAGAAATCGCCGATCCAACGGTCGGATTTCCCGAAAAACACGCATGAAGTTGCTGCGACGGAACGCCATTTCCGGACCCATTCCGAGCTCGTGCCGACGGGAACCCGTGCCAAACGCATGAATCGGCTATTTAACGCGTCGGGGAGGACGACGGTGGCCATGGGGCCTGCATGGGGTGTGCACCCGGCCTAGGGGGACCGACCACGGCGGCCGTGCGGTGGCACGACGGCACACGACGACGGCCCGCACGCGCGCACGTGCGCGCTGCTGCTGCGCCTAGCTCTGCTGCTGCTGCTATTGGCCGTGCGGAGGCACGGCGGCGATGAGCGGTGCAGCTAGGTGCGGCGAGGGCGGCGGCCGAGGTGAATTGGTGAAGGTGGTGGCGTGTAGCTCGGTGGAGAGGAGTGGTGGTTCGGTGGTGAAGGAGAGGGCTGTGATGGTGGTCCGAGTGGTCGGCCAGGGAGAGTGAGGAGGAGGTGATGAAGAGAAGGAAGGTGGTGGAGGTGGCTCGGCCGGCCATGGTTCGGCCAATGGAGGGGGTCGGCTGGTGAGAGTTAGAGAGAGAGAGTTGGAAAGAATTGTGTATGTGTGTGTATATTAATATATATAAGAGAGTGGAATATTTAGAGAGAGAGATACATATTTAGAGAGAGAGAAGGAGAAAATTAGAGAGTGAGGGGTGAGGGGTTCGGCCACATGGTAGGGGGGTGTTGCTGATGTGAGAGGAAAGGAGAGAGAGTGAGGTTATGGGTGAGAGGAGAGAGAGAGAGATTTAATATATATGTATTTATTTTATATATATATATATATGTGTGTATATATATATATACAAGGAAAGAGAAATAGATATTTTGAGTAGGAAAGAAGGCAAGTACAATAGTGGGGTATATGGGTAGTCACGACAGGGGTCACACCAATTTGGGTTGGGTGTTGGGTCAAGTTTGGACAGGCTCGGGACCAAGATTTAATTAAAATAATAATTTAAACCAATTAAAATCATGGATGAAATGGGAGCACAAGAGAGATCAATTCGGTGGAACGCAAGTGGCATGTGCATAGTAGACTCAAAATAGGACAGTGCCATATATTGGGTCGACTGGATTGGACCGATGTCGGACCCGAAAATTAAGTTGGAAATTAAATCACAAATTACGACAGACGATAAATTGGTCTAAATTGACCTGAAAGTTGCGCGAAGCAAATGGAGCACAAGGGAACAAGTTCGAGTGGGACACGAAATATCAATATAAAGATAATCTCGTCTACTACAAACTTCAAGAAGGAAGTTTCCAGAGACTGGCATCCCTGATGCTCTAGAATTCTAAGTCATGGTAAAGAGCATTTAATGATCAAAATTAATTAAATCAAAATTAATTATCAAGAATAAATTATTTAGGAAATTCGAAAATAAATCCCGGAAATTCAGGGGGCTTACAGAAGTCACTGCCCAACTATTTTCGAAGTCTAGTTATGCAACATATTTCGATACGATTTTCTTTGTTGACTTGTAAATACATCAACATTCAGGGCTATGCCCGCTAGGTGACTTACCTATACACCGTGCTTAAATTCTTTTTTGACGCAACTCAAATCGACGATTCTTAAAGGCAATGATCTTTTTGATACGAAGTTTAACTCGAGGAGATGGTGCTCGAAGGCAACAATCGCTTTGACACAAGGTCTCTACAACGCATTTTATGTTCAATCTCTATCGAATAGAAATTTACTAGCCAAATTTCAAACTTGTCCATCTCGTAATATCAAAAATAAGTTTGATTCATGCAAGCTCAATTGCAAGGTGAATCCAAATCTAACGACATAACTTGTAAGTCATTCTCTTACCGCTCGCTCTCGTGCATAGCACGATTATCAAAATCGTATAGATTTATCATCAATATGCACCCCATTATATTTGTTACCGACGTAATTCCATATGCGATATCGCGCGGGTCATCTTACGGGTCTGCAACATTCAATTTGATTTAGCAGTCAAGTCTTCAAGGGTCAGCTGCCCAGAATCTACGCTCGATAATTGTGGATCATTAACGAAGGACAGTTATTATGAACCATGCTATATTATTTTGGAGCCAAATCACGTTTCGAAAATTTCTATACGACTACCCGAATCTGGACAAAATTATTTCTATCGGCACAACTGATGTGCAATTATCCTCCAAGTAAAGTCATGCACTACCATTAACAATTTCATATTTTATGAAACATCTCTCGTATTGAGTTCGAGTCTTTCTACCCACGGTCGACACCCGAGATGCTATATGCATCGAAACAATCGTCGATGACTTTATAGTCTCACCCTGATCAATCACAAAGTTTGCGATCAACCAGTTTGACACTTCCGTATTGTTATTTTCGAAAATTTCGATATCGTAGGCCTGTCCCGTTTTGTATTCTCAAATCATGCTTACGTTTTCTCGCGTATCTATTTTGGTAAGTCATATCAATTTTCGATAGAGCGAGGGTCAACTTTGAATCTGCATCAACATCGACTTTAGTTCGTATTGCATACCTCCAAGTTTACTACAATCTTTTCCATATGCATCAACTCGTTTTTCGATTTGCCACATTCCGCTATACTTTGATCACGTAACTGAGTTACTGATTATCCAACATCGAACCCTTGAGTTATACGATCATGCCCTCTAAGTTTTACGTAATTCAGTCGTACTCAAATGAGTTTTGTCGCAACGTAACCAACTATCTTTTAGGCACTATTTACCCGTATCAACCAGCTCTTCATCGAAGTCACACATCGTACGATCCCATTTACAATTCGTATCGTCCAACATTTCTATCGAGATTACAAATCGTGCAATTCGATTACAATTTATCTCGCCTAACATTTCTATTGAGATCGCAAGTCGTACGACACACTTATAAGTTCACGTTTTCTATCCCGTCGGTGAAGATTATTGCTTCAAGGCATAATCATTTCATTAGTCTCGGTCGTTCAACCGACTTACAAATTTTTCGTCCAACGTATTATTTATTTATACGACTCTCTGCCCTCTTATTTGAACCGATTATTGAAGAACAGTTGCATCAACATACCATCATACAAATTTCCAATCGAGTCTCGGTACTCTTCCGTCTGTTGCGGACAAACCTTCCGTAAATTACGTAATGTGTTGATGGAATACATCGCACAAGTGGTATTGCATATACCACTCAGGATCGAGCCATCCATCGTATACGTGACATATCATATACCACTCAGAAATTAAGTTATTTCCCTCGTATCATACTCTGTATGAACCAACAATCTATTCTATCTCACGATTTTCGCAGTGAACATGTCGATCATAGTCGTAACTTTTGATTAATCAAAATCTAACACAACTCGGCCAATGTACTTATTTGCCAACACAAGTTTGGTGTGCAACCGAACGATTCGTTCTTTCGATTTATGATTTCAGTTTCCTCTGTTGCATCTCGTACAACGTATTATTAAGTTCCATCCGTTGCATCTCGTGCAACGTTTTAATTCGGTTTCCTCCGTTGTATCTCGTACAACGTTTTAATTCAGTCTCCTCCGTTGTATCTCGTGCAACGTTTTAATTCAGTGCCCTCCGTTGTATCTCGTGCAATATTTTATTTCTGATATTCAAAGCCAATACTCGAATCCGTTCAACACATTCGATATCAAATTTTATTTTTCTTGCAACGTATCATTCACAATTCAACTCATTGCAATTGATACGGCAACATTCTACGACTTTTATTATATCGATGCAACCAATATTTCTCATATCGACTGTTGTATTGAAACAACAAACATCTTGATTCATATTTCTCAACTTGTTACACTTGCGGCAACAAACATCTCAATTCACATCTCGCGACTTATTGCTCTTGCAGCAATAATTATTCTACGGCTTGTTGCACTTGATGCAACAAATATCTTACGACTTTCTTAGCAAACATCCTATAATTTCCAAAACACATGTGACAAAATTACATGATTTGTATTAGACTTATTGTATGGAATATTCGGTACAAAGTCGAACAGAGTCAAGAGTGATTTAATTGGTGGTAGACAACTCTTTGGAATTGAAACGAATCAAGCGTCCTGAGAAAATTGAGCCTAGAGCTCTGATACCAATTTGTCACGCATCGACCCGAAAAATCGCTCGTCCTCATATCGATTCATCTGAATTATCGTCCTTGATGAGGCGTGATGCCGTACGAGTCTGGAGTCGCACTCGTACAAGGCAAGATGACAAGTTCTCAAATGGTTATCTTTGATTTTGTTATTTAGCAGCAAAAGAAATAGAGTATACAAAACAATTCTCTTTATTCAATAATTGAACTGAGGTTACAAAGGCTTTTAATAGTCCAACTAAATTTGCCAGATTGGCTACAACACTCAGGTTCTCTCTTGCCCACAAAGGATTTTACCGTTCCATATATCATATCTTTTATATCTCGATCGCATCATCATGTTGCAAGTCCGAGCGTCAATGTGGTCGCACGCCTCAAGCGCTACGGCATTCCATGCCTCAGTACGTTTAAGCGAAGCTTCGTCGCAAGCAGATCATACCCTGAACCTGCGAGCAAACTAGTGGGGGATTAGTACTTTCGTTCTCGCTGTACAGATCAAAGACCCACTTACCTAAACCGACATTATGTAGATATATTGAATCATGTAGCACACAATTTAGTGATCTTTCTATGTTCTCCTTAGGATCAGTTTTATGGCATATTCAAAAGCAGTAAAATATATTATCATGGCAAGCATGTTATTTGATTCGTATAAGCAAGCAAGCAACCAATAGCAATCTCGTATTGTTTCGTGACATCTTACAAATACTGATGCACTCGTCCTTGTACCGACGCAAGGTGAATACGCCTCATTCCTTTCCTGTCATGTTATAAGTGCTTGGTGTAGGAACTCTGTGTTCATGCACTTTCGCCCCATTGTTTCTTAACTATATCAAGGTCATTGGCGTATCCGTGCCAGAATGGACTAACTTATTTCTCTTTTCTTTTCTTAAATTGGATAACCCGACGTCCTTCCCGTACGGATTTGCTGGCCCAGTATCCAAAGGATGTCGAACTTACCATCAATTATGGCTTATCACATCAGTAGCAGATTGCAAGTCATACCCAAAAGATGTGCACCAACAATGATTCATCCCTCCTAGGCCGAACGGTCCCGGTATCCCGACAAATGTAACTCGTTCAAGGGAATTCATATCCCACCCGTGCACCGGTTATATCTCAAGTCCATTCGACCAAGCAACGTCCGTCAAACCCATACAACCAAATAATTCGTCTATCTCTATTTCAATTGGCACAATATTCCAACTCAATGTTCATCAACGAACGCCCCAAAGGCCATAAACATTTCGAGGCACCATGTCATATTCAACAGTTTTGTCACGATCATGCCACAACTGTTCTCACCACAATGAAACCATCTTTTTGTAAGTCTCATGCACGTACGCACATTTTGATATAGTTATTCGATATTTCTTGCGTCGTGCATTCGATGCACGCTTCGATTCAGTATTTCCATGTTCTACGCCTTAATGTTCAATGCGTTAGACTTATGTTCCTTCCCTCCGACTCGTGCAACTAAGGCACACCTCGATAGGGTATTCAATGTTCTATAGCTTGTGCACTGAGGCACTCACGTCGATATAGTCTTTCAATGTTCTAGCATACTAACTCGTGCGCGGGGGCACAGAATGACTTGTGCGCTGAGGCACTTGTCGATAAAGTTATCCCATGTTCTTATGTTTGCGCACCGAGGTGCTCGCCTTTGTGATATTCAATGTTCCATAATGACTCGTACATTCACTACCAAAATAAGTGGATTTAGCGACGCCCAAAAACATCGGAAAAACAACAAAATCCGTCGCTAATATGTATCACCGACGTATTTACCGACGTTTAGGTTTTGTCGCCGTTTCCTTAGTCGCTGATTACAAAAACGTCGCTGAACGTCGCAATTACCGACATTCAGCGACGTAACAGTACGTCGGTGAGTTATCGACGTTTATCGTC
Organism: Iris pallida; assembly: GCA_029216955.1. Classification (NCBI taxonomy): domain Eukaryota; kingdom Viridiplantae; phylum Streptophyta; class Magnoliopsida; order Asparagales; family Iridaceae; genus Iris; species Iris pallida. The sequence continues at coordinate 2,121,228 of JANAVB010035620.1, forward strand.
GTTCCGTCGGTATATTAGCGACGTATATGTAGTCGCTACACGTCGGTAAAGACCTGGAATATTTACCGACGTCTACCGTCGTTTCGTCGGTAATATAGCGACGTGAATTTTGTCGCTAGACGTCGGTAAAGGTCCTGTACATTTTTGCAGCTAGTGTCGGTAAACGTCGGTAAATACGTCGGAGAGCTGTACTTTTTTGCAGTTAGTCGTCGGTAAATGTCGGTAAAACGTCGGAAAAATATATTATTTGCAGCTTGTCGTCGGTAAACGTCGGAACACGACGTCGCTAAACGTCAGTAAGCGTCGCTAAACGTCGCTAAAGTTGTAAAAAAAATAAAAAAAATAAAATACAGATTCTTTATTACCACTCACAATTCTATAAAACACATATAGGTACACATTCAAATTCCCACTCACAATTCCAAATCACAGCGCATTCAAACCCCCACTCACAATTCCAAATCACAGATAGCTTTAATCTAAGTTAATTAACATCCAATCCAAACACAATTAACATTTATCGACGAAGGAATTAACATCCAATCCAAACAAGTCACAAGTCAATTCGATACAAACACAACTAACATCCAATACAAACATCCAATCATAAGTCACAAACATAAGATGATACAAACACAAACAAAAGTCCTAACTAGGACTACTAGTGATCTGGTGCAGGAGGGGCACCGCCGCGACGAAGGCGTAAAAACTCCTCATACTCCGCAAGTGAAATCGATACAGATGGAGCGCCAGGCTGTGACGTCGGTGGAGTCGGTGTCGAAGAAGAAGGCGGTGGAGGCGGCGGAGTCGACGACGATGAAGGCGCACCCAGAGTACCAGCATGCTCCAACGCTGTAAGTCGCTGGTTGTATGAATCCATGATAGATAACATTCTACCACTGCTCTGGACCATCGAATCCTGCGCCAATCTTACCGTCTCGGCCATGGTCACCTGTCCTGTCTGCAACTCCGTCACCGTGCGCTCTAACCCTCCAACGGCGCGCTCTGTCCTCTCAGTCGTCTCCCTGAAGTCTATAATGCCGCGGTCGAGCGCATCCAATCGTGCTAGCAGCGCAGGATCGTCCGTAGGATGCTGAGACTGCTGCTCGATCCGTCGTAGCAGGTCGTCACGGAGAGACTCCATCATCTGGTGGACTCGGGCAGACTCCTGGGACGGCTGTGGACCATGCACACTAGCAGGAGATGTCCTAGAGGACTGGGTCGCAACTAGGGTGCCATAGGATCCCGTACCGTAGTACGTACCCCTACGGAGGCCACCAGCGGCGGTCATCCACAGCTCGTCCGCCGACGGAGCTTGAGTGGGCTGCGAGGAAGTACCGGCCTCTCCTGCATCAGGTGCACTAGCAGCCGCCCGTTCCCGCAGCCTCGTATACTCGGCCTAGAAAGTATGGATAGTACTCTATGATTTCTAATTTCTAATTAATGTACTTATTTTTACTAACTTCATGAATATTTATTTGCATCATATTTACTAAGTTATATTAAAATGGACACGAAGTATTACATTAAGATAACGTATTGTAATACTTACATAGGTCTGCTCGGCCCTCTCGTCAATAAGGACTCCGCCCTTCCGATGGGTGGCCAGGAAGACGGTCACCATGTCGGCGTTACCGACCTTCCTTACCTGTAATTAAATATATTATCTTAGTAATAATTTATCGGATTTGCATTAAAATAATATTTCTAAAAGAGAAAGACATACCAGACGACGGAAATGTTCCGTCATCGGAATCGACCCACCGCACCACTTCGAGGCATGTTGCCTAGCCGCCTTAGCCTTCTCCGACTTCTCCTTGTACCTTGGCTCGTTGAATCGAGCCTTCATCTCATTCCACTGATCAGGGGTGATCCAACCTTTGATCGGCTTTCCGGCACGATCACGTTCCTTCTGATCATTAATAGAGTCGCGGATCAGCTTAGCAGCGACGGAAGGAAACATCCCCTCGATCTGCTCGGCCCGGTGCGGCGGATAGTAAAACATATCCTAGAACAGTACGAAACCAAATATTTATCAGTTATATATAATATACATAAATTAAATGATTCATGTTAAAAACAAATCTATTTTAACCTTGAAGCGCGTAAACCAGAAGTTCTTCCTTTCGTCTGGAGCATCAGAGTAGTTAATCCAGGGACCACCATAATTATGCCTCAGCATATCGCCTAGGCGTCTCTGTACCCCTGGAGGACGATATCTATACATACATATTATATTCATAAAAAAAGTTAATTTATGATAAAAACAGAAGAAAAAAAAATCATAAACCAAAATACCTACTTTGTACCGTCGGCCCAGATCTCCGTCCTCCCCTCCTCCGGAGGTGCGCATGCATCATCTTCATGATGCTGGTCGGCCGTCGGCGCATCCTCCTCGGCCATCTGCTCATCCGTCTCTATCGTCGTATCAACATCAGGAACGCTAGACGGGGGAGCCCTCTCAACAGGTCTGGAACTACTCGTCCCAGGAGATATGCCACGTGACGTCGTCCCAACCGGCCCAGCTACTGTCCGATATGGAGGAGTAATCGACGACGAGGATCCAGAGCCGGTACCAATAGGAGGTACCGAAGGCAAACTCCGTCCCCTAGCAGTACCTGTAGGAAGTACCGGAGGATCCCGACCTCCTCGTGGCCCTCGCAAATGTCCGCGACGACCTGCCATACCTGATAACAGCATATGATAGTACAAGATATAATAGAGACTAGAAATATGACAGTACAACAAATAATAGAGACTAGAAATATGACAGTACAACAAATATTAGAGACTAGAAATATGACAGTACAACAAATAATAGAGAATAGAAATATGACAGTACAACAAAGATAATAACCAAGGTAACATATGATGATACATTCTACAATAAACATCTAAGTCCAGATAATATATTCTAGAAGAAACATCTAAGTCCAGATAAGTATATCTCTCTCAATCATCTTCAGAATAATCATCTTGTTCGTCTTCCTCGACCTCATCTTCCTCTTCCTCCTCATCTTCACTTTCGTCTTCACCTTCGTCGGCTTCGTCTTCCTCTTCGGATAATTCTACATCTTCTACATTATGTGTCGTGTAATGCGTAACTTCCGTGGAGTCCACATCGACAATATTGGTTACAGGAGGTAGCTCGTCCTCCTGGTAAGCTTTTTCATCAACATCAAAAGTATCTCTAGCTTTAGTCTTGCATACTGCCCACCAGTCAGACTTCGTTGCTCTCCGTCTCGGATAAGCTGTGAAATACACGAGCTGAGCCTGAGTTGCTAGGACAAACGGTTCGTAGCCTTGATATCTACGCTTGTAGTTTATATCCACAAGACCATGCTTGTCAATTTTCCAGCCTTGATTTTCAATCGGATCGAACCATTCACACTTGAACAACACGATCTTTGCAGGTTCTCTGCCATAATTATATGACAACTCCACAATCTCTCGCAAGATGCCAAAGAAATCATTTCCTGGATCGACGTCTTTGTAGTTCGAAGACTTGATACACAAACAACTGTTCTTCGTGGAATCAAGATCCAGGAAGCTGTCTCTGATCGGAGCATTTGTCGACTTGAACCGAAAGCCATTGACACAATAACTTGGCCATGTTTTAACAAAAGTAATTGGTCCCTTGGCAAGAGTTCTAATTAATTCAATCTCGGGTGAAATTAGACGATCGACCTGAATATCAAAGAAGAGATAATAAGTTATTTATTGCGCAGTTGCATTAGAAGAGGCCAGTAAATATTACCGAACTGCTTACATATTCGCTCAACCAAGAAGGAAAATGACGTCTCATTTCTTGTTCTAATGCTTCGTCTGTTAGGTAGGGTCTAACCAGCCTCAACTCATCATTATATGTGCTGGAAAACAACGAAGCATTAGAACGATTAGTACAATAATATTAGCTTATACTATTACATTGAGATGACCTAAACTCATCATTCCTTACTTACCCCTCTAGCTTCTCCACTTCATCCTCGTCGCAATTGAGTAATACATACAACTGAGCAGCCCTTAGCTCTTCGTCATTCAAATATCTCTTCTTCATTTTCCCCGAAGGCTTTCCGGACGCATTGAATACTTTCAGTATTCCATCATTAAATTCTTGATATCCGTCGTCGTTTCTCGGAGCCCTCGTTCTATTCATAGCAACATGAGGTTTGAAATAGGAGGAGCAGAAATTTGTAATCTCCTCGAGAATATAGGCTTCACAAATAGAACCCTCGACCCGAGCCTTATTTTTTACCTTTCTTTTTAGGTGATTCAAATGTCGCTCGAACGGGTACATCCATCGATATTCGACGGGTCCACCAACACGTGCCTCGTAGGAAAGATGAATCGGCAAATGCTCCATAGAGTCGAAGAATCCAGGAGGAAACACCCTCTCTAGCTTGCACAGTGTTACCGCAATGTCCTTCTCTTGCTTTTCTAGACGATCAACGAGCAATTTCTTAGAACAAAGGTCCCTGAAGAATATGCTAAGCTCCGTCAATGGATCCCAAACTGCCTGCGGTAAGAATTCCCGAAATGCAATCGAATTAACCGCTCCATGAATACGTGACAATCATGGCTCTTCATACCTGTCAGTTTGTTCTCCTTGAGGTCGACGCATCTTCTCAAGTTTGAAACATACCCATCTGGAAATTTTAGACCTTGAATCCACCTACAAAGCCTCACTTTATCCTCCTTCTCCAGTGAGAAAATTGCCTTAGGCTGCTTCAACTTCCCATTCCCGTCCTCTATCAAATGCAATGCAGGACGTCTACATATTTCTTTCAAGTCCAATCTAGCCTTAGGATTGTCTTTCGTCTTCCCCTTTACGTCCATTACAGTATTAATTATGTTGTCAAACACATTCTTCTCAATATGCATGACATCAAGGTTATGTCTAATCAGATTGGTGCTCCAGTATGGCAGATCCCAGAATATACTCCTCTTCGTCCAGTTATGAGTGCGACCAAATCCGTCACACTTGTAGCCCGTAGCAGGCTGCTCAATAGCACTTGGTAAATCTCTAACCTCCTCCCATATCGTGGCTCCGCACCACCTTGTCGGTGGATCACCCTTCTCCACAACGCCAGCACGAAAAGCATTCTTGTTCCTCCGGTACGGATGATCCTTCGGCAGGAATTGTCGATGACAATCGAAGAAGCACGGTTTGCCTCCGTGTTTCAAACGGAAAGCCTTAGTGTCGTCCATGCAACACGGACATGAAAGACGACCATGCGTGCTCCATCCAGATAACATTCCATAGGCCAGAAAGTCGTTGATGGTCCACATAAGTGCTGCCCGCATCTGGAAATTTTGTTTTCTAGATACATCGTACGTGTTGGAACCTACTTCCCACAGCTGATTCAACTCATCAATCAATGGCTGTAAATAAACATCGATGTTCCTTTTCGGATTGTTCGGACCTGGGATAATAACGGTGAGGAACATATATGGAGTCTTCATGCACATCCAAGGCGGTAGATTATACGGGGTGACGATCACAGGCCAACACGAATACTGGGATCCCGAAAGTCCGAATGGGGTAAAACCGTCAGAGCAGAGACCCAATCTAACATTACGCGGATCAGAAGCAAAATCTGGATACTCTCGATCAAAGTGCTTCCATGCTTCTCCATCAGATGGGTGATCCAACACTCCTTCGGTATGTTCCTGCTTATGCCAACTCTTGTTTTCTGCAGTTTCCTTCACCATAAACAACCGCTGCAAATGCGGCGTCAACGGCAAGTAGTGCATCGAAGAGGTAGGCTTCCTGGCACCGACAGACTTTCCTCTACCACAGGCCTTGTAGCGATCGACACCACAAAATCTGCAGGCGTCTTCATCCTTGTCGTCTTTGTAGTACAACATGCACCCGTTGCGACAGGCATCGATTTTTTCATATCCCATCCAGAGCGATCTAACCATCCTCTTAGACCGGTAGAAGTCTTTAGGCAACTTCGCACCCTCAGGCAATATTTCTATAAGCAACTCCATAATACGGTTGTAGCAATCTTGCGACATGTTAAAATCGGACTTGATGCTCAACAATCTTGTAACCACCTCCAACGGTGAATGATCCTCACAACCAGGATATAATGGAGTCCTTGCATTCTCCAGCAACTCCATGAACTGTGCAGCATCGGGGTTCGGTGCCTCCTCAGGTGCATCATGATCATCCGGATCGAAACTAGGCCCGGCCGCGTCAAAAACCATGTTCACCAACCCATCGTCGTAAGGAGCGTTGTTGTGGACATCCACATAAGGCTCGTACTCCGATGCTAAAGACACAAGTTCTCCGTGCTCGCTCCACTGATAGTAATTCGGCGTGAAACCCTTCGAGTACAAATGATACGTGACATCCACTTCTGGATGATATTTCAAGTTGCGACATCTCACACACGGACACTTAATTTTGGTACCGTCCATGTACTGAGGGAACGCCTTGGCAAACTGCAGGAACTGGTGTACACCCTCTATGAATTCATCCCGCACACCGCACATGTCATCAGGATGACGGTTGTACATCCAAGTACGATTCCGCAGATAGTAATTCAGCTCCATAATTCTGTAAGATAGATACATCAAGGTAGTAAAAATCTGTATCGTAAGACAAACTAAACATAATTAGTATATAATCATGTAACTGGTGGATCCGCTAGCTAGTAAGCCGGATGTACTTAATATCAGAGAGTATCAGATTAGTATTAGTATATAGGTTAGGTAGACCGTATCAGAGAGTATCAGATTAGTATCAGAAGAAGGGAGGAGCAGATGGGTCCAGAGCCATGGTGGAGAAGGAGAAGTAACATGAGAGCAGTTTCTGCCGTAACATCTCCTGGCTCTGCTGGCAACTGAAGTCCAGATGCTACAAAGGACGATCCTTCGCTGAAATTAACTACAACACCCATCAGTTCAAGTTCATTCCTAGATGAGTATATTCCAATGCCATAGAGGAAGGTCAACAAACTGATGGCTTCTATGGCATTGGAATCTACTCATATAGGAATGAACTTGAACTGATGGGTGTTGTAGTCGATTTCAGCGAAGGATCGTCCTTTGTAGCATCTGGACTTCAGTTGCCAGCAGAGCCACAGGAGATGTTACGGCAGAAACTGCTCTCATGTTACTTCTCCTCCTCCACCATGGCTCTGGACCCATCTGCTCCTCCCTTCTTCCCTTCTTCTCATTCGACTATCTCGGCCTCCTATTCGGCCTACTATTCCGATACCGATACTTTGAACCTTGATCTTAACACAAACCTATATACTGATCGATACTAATCTGCTACGCCCGATACTAAGTATATACGGTCGATACTGATAGCGATAGTCCGATACCGATAGCGATAGTCCGATACCGATAGTTCGATCGATACCGATAGTTCGATACCGATAGCGATAGTCCGATACCGATAGCGATAGTTCGATACCGATAGCGATAGTCCGATACAGATACACATGGACCTACATATATATATATCACTAGTAGCCATACTCCTCTACATACTACTCTACACTAGGATCTAGTAACCATATACTAAGTCAAAATCTAGGGTTTGACTGAATATGGGTTAACTTTCTGGTCAAACTAAGTCAAAATCTAGGTTTAATAGGGTGTGTGGGTGTTCACCATGTCAAAGTTCAGTCCATCTCTGGTGGACTCAAAAATGTACAGCAGGTGAGGAGAGTGTTAACCCCAGGTTTAGACATCTAACCCAAGTCAGTCTAATGAGATTCAATCTCAGATTTAACAAGTGTTTTCAGATTTACGAGAGGAAAAAGGTAAAAGAAGAAGAGTTCATACATTCATTTCCAAGTTTAACAGTTCATATAAATCTCAAGTTATATGCATGAAGGAAAGGAAAATCAAGTTCAGTCATGTATGCATTCTCAGGTTTCATGTTCAGTTAATCTCAGGTTAATGTTCAAAAACAATCTTAGTTATACATTACATCTCAAGTTCATCTCATTTCTCAGTTATTGCATATATTCATATCATGACAGTTTTGAACATGTAAGATATGAAATAAACTTAACATCTACATAACTGTGAACAATATCTAAACAAACTAAAATCCACAAATCAATCCCAGTATTAACATTACATCACAGTCTATATTTATCATTTAATTTCAATATTAATATAAAACTTACAGTTCAGTTGAGTAGCATAACCCATGTAATGCAAACCCAAATTGAACCCCAAAATACAAACCCATGTAATGCAAACCCAAGTTGAGTAGCATAACCCATGTAATCATATAACCACATCATTTAGTGAACCATACATTACATTAATTAACCAATTTATTATCCTATTAATCTCTGAAAATTCCCAGAACAGTGTAGGTATCATAGTTATGTAGGGAAACCCCAAACCATCAGTCCCACATGCCCCATCCGAAACCCCAAACCTAGTTTACATCTTCTTTCCCAATTTTAAAGGACTACGCCATCTCCAATGGGGGTTTACATTGATCAGAATAATATGCAAAAAAGAAAAAAAAGTAATAAAAATGGCGTTAGGGTTAGGGTTTACCAAATTGACGAGGGGAAGAGGGGGTCGACGGTCTCCGGAGGACGGGGTCGGTGCTCGCGGCGGTCACGAAGGTCGGGGAGAGGAGAGGGGGTCGGTGCTCGCGGCGGCCACCGACGGTCGGCCGGGGAGCTGATGGGGGGGGAGGGGGAGGGTTGGGGAGAGGAGAGGGGTCGCCGAGGTCGGTGGGGGTCGTCGAGGGCGCGGTCGGACGGGGGTCGACGGGGTGGGGGAAGCCGGCTCGGGGTCGGGGGGGAAGGAAAATATTGGGGGGAAATAATGGGGGAATGAAAACTCGAACCTGACCTATATTCACACTTTAGCGACGTCATATAAGAACGTCGGTACACGTCGCTAATATCATTGATATTAGCGATGAAGTAATAAATACGTCGAAAAACGTCGCTAATATCACTAATATTAGCGACGTTTACCGACTTATACGCGACGTGAGCTCTTTAAACGCAAACGTAGTTTAAATACGTCGCAGAACGTCGCTGTCAGTCGCTAATAGTGACGTCTTGCGACGTTATAAAGAAACGTCGCTAAATTATTATTTTCCTGCGACGTTTTCTTAAAACGTCGCTAATTACGTCGGTAATATGACTTATTTTGGTAGTGATTTGATGTACGTTTTATTTTAATTGTTCTATCTAGTGTTCGACACGTACTATGTTCATCTCTCGATCGAGGTACATCTGTGGTCTCGATAGGTTAACTCATCATACAATAATATATTTTACTTAGGCATGAAGAAGTAGGAAAGTGAAGTCAAAGTCTCCCCACCTTAAGCCGATACGCCTTGTCGTTTTATCGAATCGATGCGGCTTAATTTCATAAATTTGTTGCACAGCCAACTCTTCTGACTTAGCCATTCGAGTACTTCGTACTTCATTAAATTATACGACCGATTTGGCTTACCATGTCTATGCTTCAGTCCGTTACGAGACGATAATTTGGTTTTGCGGACCTCATTGTAAATAAGGCAAAATATCGACCTCTTATATTTTAGCATAAATGCATAGCCTGCACACGAAACTAACTAAAATCAATATTTATTCGAATCAGAGTTGTGCTTTGTATCGATTCGATTTCTTAGAATCTTTGAACCGACTCAATGCTTTCTCTCGGGCCAACTTAACACTTGCATCAATCTTATTCGATGCATTCTTCTGGTCAATATAACTCTTTGCATCGATCCGACTCGATGCATTTCTCGGGACAAGATAACTCTTGTATCGATTCGCATCGATACTTAATCGGCTCAACGTGACTATTCGAATCAACGACTCGGCATAATGTACCGTACGGAGTGGGGCATTACACGCTGAGGTATAGAATGTCGTAGCGAATTGAGGCATGTGACCGCATTGACGCTCGGACTTGCAATAGGATGATGCGGCCGAGATATAGAAGACATGATGTATGAAACGGTGAAATCCTTTATGGACAAGAGAGAACCTGAGTGTTGTAGCCAATCTGGCAAATTCAGTTGGGCTATTTAAAGCCTTTGTAACCTCAGTTCAATTATTGAATAAAAAGAATTGTTTCGTATACTCTGTTTCTTCCGCTGCTAAATAACAATGTCATAGATAACCATTTGAGAACTTGTCATATTACCTTGTACGAGTGCAACTTTAGAATCGTAAGACATCACGATCCAGTGAGGACGATGATTCGGATAAATCGATGCGAGGACAAGCGATTTTTCGGTCGGGGCGTGACAAATTGGTATCAGAGCTCTAAGCTCAATTTCCTCAGGACGCTTGTTTCGTTTCAATTCCAAAGAGTTGCCTACCACCAATCAAATCACTCTTGACTCTATGCCGCACTGGATGTTCCATACAATAAGTCTAATACAAATCGTGTAATTTTGCCGTATGTGTTTTGGAAATTATATGATGTTTACTGAGAAAGTCATGAAATCTTTATTATATTGCGTTGTAATGAACGTGAAAGTTTATATCGAATATGTTTAACGGATTCGATTATTGACTTTGAATATCAGGTATAAAATATTACATGTGATGCAACGGAGGAGACTTTGTTAAAACGTTGCACGAGATGCAACGGATGGGACTAAATTAAAATATTGCACGAGATGCAACGGAGGAAACTAAATTAAAATGTTGTACGAGATGCAACGGAGGAAAGTGAAATAAAAATGTTGCACAAGATGCAGCAGAGGGAACTGAAATCATAAATCGATAGAACGAATCATTCGGTTGCGCACCGAACTTGTTTTGGCAAATGAATACATTGGCCGAATTGTGTCAGATTTTGATTAATCAAAAAGTTACGGTTGTGATTGGCATGATCACTACGAAAAATGTGAGTCAGAATAGATTGTTGGTTCATACCAAGTATGATGTGATGGAAATAACTTGATTTTCGAGTGGTATATGATATACCATGTAAGCGATGGATGGCTCGATTCTGAGTGGTATATGCAATACCACTTGTACGATGGATTCCATCGACACATTGCATAATTTGCAGAAGGTTTGTCCGTAACAGATGGGATAGTACCGAGACTCGATTGGAAATTTATATTACGGTATGTTGATGCAAGTGTTCTTCGATAATCGGTTGGAACGATAGGATGAAGACTCGTACCATTGAACAATACATCGAACGAAAATTTATAAGTCGATCGAATGACGGAGACTAGCGAAACGATTATGCCTTGAGGCAATAATCGAATCGACGAAATAGGAAACTTGAAGTTATAAACGAGTCGCACGACTGCAATCTCGATAGAAATGTTGGACGTTACAAATCGTAATCGGATCGCACGACTACGATCTCTATAGAAACGTTGGACATTACAAATCATAATCGGATCGTACAAATTGCGCTTAATAGAAACGTTGGACGATGCAAATGGTAATTGGATCGCACGTCTTGCGATCTCGATAGAAACGTTGGATGATGCAAATTGTAATCAGATCGCATGACTTGCGAGTTTGATGAAAATGTTGGTTGAGACGGATAATCGTGCCTAAGAAATTAGTTGGTTACGTTGCGATGAAACTCAATTAAGTATAACCGAAATACGTAAAACTTAGAGGGCGTGATCATATAACTCGAGGATTCAATGTTAGATAATCGGTAACTCGGTTATGCGATCAATGTATAGCGGGATACAATGAATCGGGAAACAATTTGATGCGTATGGAATAGTTCGTTGAGAACTTTGACGTACGTGACGCGAGTTAAGTTGACGTTGAAACGGATTTAAAGTTGACCCTTGCTCTATCAAAATCGATACGCAAGAAAACGTTAGCACGATGTGAGAACACAAAATGTAGCCGACCTACGATATCGAGATTTTTGTAAATAGCAATACGAGAATGTCGAACTGATTGATCGTAAACTTTGTGATTGATCAGCGCGAGACTATAAAGTCATCGACGATTGTTTCGATGCGTATAGCATCTCAGGTGTCGATCATAGGTAGAAAGAATCAAACTTAATACAAGTATATATTTCGTTAATTGCAAAATTATCGACGGTAGTGCATGAATTATTCGAAGGATAGTTGTGCCTCAGTTGCACAAATAGAAATAGTTTTGTCCAAATTTGGATAGTCGCATAGAAATCGTCGGAACGTGATTTGGATCCGAAATAATATAGCATAGTTCATAGTAACTGTCCTTCGTTAATGATTCACAATTATCGAGCGTAGCTTCAGGATAGCTGACCCTAGAAGACTTAACCGCCAAATCAAAGTGAATATTGCAGACCCATAAGATGACCCATATCATGTTGCATATGGAATTGCATCGAGAACAAATAAATTGTGGTGCATGTTGATGATAAGTCTAGGCGATCGAATGATTTTTTCAAAAATTAATAGAACGACTTCGGCCGAGAATGATATAGTCGAATTTGATAATTGATCGAATGAATACTCGAATGAGTATATTGGTCGATGATCGAAACGAAAATTTTGCCAACGAACTTGGTGATACGAATAGGCGATTGCGAGAGTCGTGCTATGCACGAAAGCGAGTGGTAAGAGAATGACTTTCGAATTGTGTCATTGGACTTGGACTTATCTAGTAATTGAGCTTGCGTGAATTGAACTTAGATTCGATGTTGTGAGACGGGGACAAGTTTGAAATTTGGCTAGGAAATTCCTACTCGATAGAAATTGAACATAAGAGGCGTTGTAAAGACCTTCATGTAAAAGCGATCGTCGCCTTTGAGCATCGTCGACTCATATTAAAATTTTATGTCAGATAGATTGTGGCCTTCGTGCAATGTCAATTTAAAGTTGCGCTGAAAAAATTTAAGCACGGTGTCTAGGTAAGTCACCTAGCGAGCGTAGCCCTGAATGTTGATGCATTTGCAAGTCAACAAAGGAAATCGTATCGAGATGATTTGCATGGCTAGACTTCGAAAATAATTGGGCAGCGACTTCGAACGAAAGGCGTTACAGAGGATCGTTGCGATCAGATGCACGATGGTTTGACGCAACGCATGGTATTAATGGTCAGTAAAAACTTACGAAAATGAGAAATGTGATTTTTGAATTGTGTCGCATGCGACGAATTTGTTGAATGAATCACATATGTATCGAATATACGTATGCAAAATTTTTTTGAGAACAGTCGCTAAAGATATGTCCGATCGAGAGTACGATACGACAAGCATAGGATTAAAAATTTACCTGTTAGCTTCGTTCCAATTTTCTACCACTGGGCTTGGCTGAAATACATATATTTTTGGGATGCCTTGAATATGTGTAATAATCCAAATCAAGTTGTATACTGAATTCAAATTGAGCTGCAGGAAAGGCTGAAAGTTAGTGGAAGCTTGCACGAGTGTTTGAAATGGAACAACGATAGTTGGACGAGATCGTAAAACGATCTGGAGAAACACTTGAATTGAGTGTTGGTTTCGGTTCGAGGACGAACCTTGTTTTGAGTGGTATATTATGTAATGCCCCGCTCTGCACGTGTCATGCCCCGATTTTCGTAGAGTCATTTTATCTCATAGAATCGATCATCCTCGCTTGGTCGTAAAGCCGTCACTACAAAAATTTGTCAGATTAGCGACGTCTAAATACGTCGCTAATCTCAGCGTAAACGTCGCTAAATCAATTTAGCGACGTTTAGGGTGACGTTTCAGGAACGACGAAAAAAACGTGTCGCTAAACGAGAAAACATCGTAAAAGTCGCTAGGGCGACGCCATTTCACGACGTTATTAACGTCGCTAATTAGCGACGTGATTTGCGACGTTTGTTCTTTGACGCTAATCAGTGACGTAAAAGGCGACGTTATCGCGTGGTCGCCGTTTAGCGACCGTTTTGCGACGTTTTGGCGACGACGAGCTGACATCAGATTTGGTGCTACGTGTTGCCACATCAGCATTTGGCGACGCTTTTAGCGATATTTACTGACGTCGCTAAAATGTAGCGACGAATACTAACGTCGCTAAAAATGTCGCTAAATTAAAAAAATATAAAAAAATAGGTTCCAGAATGAAAATGATGCTGGAGCTGGAGCTGGAGCCTGAGCCAAAATACAGAATACAAAATATAAAATACAGAATCCAATCCCTGGGTTCGCCGACCCCCTCGGTGGAACACTCAACACCGGCAATATATAAAAAATATAAAGAAAAAAATACTATCCACAACGAACAATGTCAATATATAATATTCTCAACAAACCAAATCAATATCCGCAAATACGTACAAACTCAGTATCCTCAACGAAAAAACTGAATATCCCCAAATACGTACAAAGTCAAAATACAAAATACAGAATCTAATCCCTGGGTTCGCCGAAAATACAAAAACAAAGATTGACACACAGTTCTAATTCATATGTGTTTTAACTGTGAGAATGGATGGCTCAGAACACAACCCAAAATTCATTCTAGCATACATTAGTGTGAATCATCTATGTTCTGTACATATGGTGTAGTATACGTTCTTATCGAATCTAGTATCTAGTATCTGAAGAATGTAACAGAATCAAGATGAACTCACATAATGTAATACTAAAATATCATCTACTACTATATAAGATATAGTGATAGGTTGTCGTATCATCATTGCCGAGGGATGAGGGTCGGAGGACAATCAACTTCATATACGGCTACATAGTTACATGAGCTAGTCGTCGCGAAACGTCGCTATGACGTCGCTAATAGCGACTAATTTAGCGACGTTAGTATGAACGTCGCTAAATTCTAATTATATTCCCCCACCAATTCATTTCCCCCTATTTTACTCTCTCACTCTCTCTCCTCCCCCCCTCCGGCGCTCTCACTCTCTCCGGCGCTCTCACAGTACTCATTCATATCTATTTAAGTGTGAGAACGGATGGCTCAGAATATAACCCAAAATTCATTCTAGCATACATTAGTGTGGATCATTATGTTCTGTACATATGGTGTAGTATATGTTCTTATCGTATCTAGTATCTGAAGAATGTAACAGAATCAAGATGAACTCACATAATGTAATACTAAGACATCATCAACTACTATATAAGATATAGTGATAGGTTGTCGTATCATCATTGCCGAGAGATGAAGGTCGGAGGACAGTCAACTTTATATATCTACGGCTACATAGTTTCTGCCTTGCCAGTCGAATGGTTGCAGGGACTATGTCCTGATCACCATGTCGTACCGTAGATTAATACAAATAGAGCTGGAGCCTGAGCCAAAATACAGAATACAAAATACAAAAACCAATCCCTGGTTTCGTCGACCCCCTCGGTGGAACACTCAACACCGGCACGTATAATACATTCCAGAATATACAAAAAATATAAAGAAAAAATTCTATCCGCAACGAACAATGTCAATATATAATATCCTCAACAAACCAAATCAATATCCGCAAATATGTACAAACTTAGTATCCTCAACGAAAAAACTGAAGGAAGGATCAGTGCTTTCTAGTTCTCTTCCATCCATCCATTCCTCCGTTCTGATCAAGCCTCTTCCTTCTCCTCTAATCCACCATAGCTTTGGACCCATCTGCTCCTCCCTACTTCCCTTCTTCTTATTTGACTCTCTCAGCCACATATGATATCCAGCTCAAGTGTAGAGGCGGGGGAGAAGAAGTAGGCAGGAATAGGAGGCCGAGGAAGCAGCACAGCCGGCGGCATGACCTGGAGGAAGTACATAGGTTTTCTTCAACATTCGTAGGAGAACTATAAGAATATATCTTTTCACAACATGTTACTTTGTCAAAGATCCTTAATGTGAATATCATGTTACCGCGGTGTCGGAAGACTAACATGTCATAATTTTCTAAGCCGTATGCTTTGACATAATCCTCCCAACTCTTTCCTCCGATGTAGTAATGCAAGATTACTACATAGGAGAAAAGAGTTGGAAGGATTATGTCAAAGCACACGACCTAGAAAATTATGACATGTTAGTCTTCCGACACCGCGGTAACATGATATTCACATTAAGGGTCTTTGACAAGATGACATGTTGTGAAAAGATATATCCTCCTCCTACGGATGTTGAAGAAAACCTATGTACTTCCTCCAGGTCATGCCGTCGGCTGTGCTGCTTCCCCGGCCTCCTATTCCTGCCCACTTCTTCTCCCCCGCCTCTACACTTGAGGTGGATATCATATGTGGCTGAGAGAGTCAAATAAGAAGAAGGGAAGTAGGGAGGAGCAGATGGGTCCAGAGCCATGGTGGATTAGAGGAGAAGGAAGAGGCTTGATCAGAACGGAGGAATGGATGGATGGAAGAGAACTAGAAAGCACTGATCCTTCCTTTTGTGAGAACTGTGAAGAGTGAGAAAGGAGAGGGAGGTCTTTGATTTTTGCGTTCATCATCATTAGAGGGAGCAACACTGGAAAAGTTGTGACGTTGATAGCATGAGAGAGGGAGAGGGGTAATGGAGGGAAGGAAGTGGCTGCATGCCTTTGGCTCACTCGAGCGGTATTTGTGCGTCAGATAAAATATAAAAAATTCGCTTTTTCTCTAAGTGTGAGAACGGATGGCTCAGAACACAACCCAAAATTCATTCTTGCATACATTAGTGTGAATCATCTATGTTCTGTATATATGGTGTAGTATACGTTCTTATCGAATCTAGTATCTAGTATCTGAAAAATGTAACAGAATCAAGATGAACTCACATAATGTAATACTAAAACATCATCTACTACTATATAAGATATTGTGATAGGTTGTCGTATCATCATTGCCGAGGGATGAGGGTCGAAGGACAGTCAACTTTATCTATGGCTATATAGTTTCTGCCTTGCCAGTTGAATGGCTGCAGGGACTATGTCCTGATCACCATGTCATAGTCCAATACAATCCAGAGATTGACACAATACTAATTCATATATGTAGTCCAATACAAATAGTCTAATACAAAAACAACCCACAATACAAATAGTCCAATACAAATAAGTACTAATAGCTAATGAGAACCACGCAGCTCATGCAAACGCTCAGTGATACGATCACGCAACCACCTCGAAAAAGTAGGATCGATGGCGGCAGGAGAGATGTAGTCCCTTGCAAGTGCTGCATCAATAGAACTCCCGATCTCACTAGCTACCGGTGCTGGATGAATAGAACTCCCGGTCTCACTAGCTACCGGTGCTACTTCTTCCTTAACAGTAGGAGGAGCCACCTCAGCATTCACTGTTTCCCTCAAACGACGTGCCGCTCCTCGGGTCATGGGTGCCATCTGGTAAAATCAATATACACAGGAGGGAGCGGTTGAAAATAAATGAAAGAACTATCAGAGAATCACATAAAACTAACTAGAACTGAAATACAGTAATTGACAAATAAATGAGAGAACTATCAGATGTGATACTTGAGTATCAATGCGATACTCGAGTATCGGTATTGTGATTGCGATACCGATACACATAGGAATGGTCTGATACTCAGAGTATCGGTATCGGACCATTCTGTATTACTCAGAGTATCAGTAATACAAAATGACAAAAATATAATACGTATAAAGAATTAGGAAACTTACATAAGCTTTGGCAGCCATTTTTTTCGTCATCTCTGTCCAAAAATCCGCTCTGAGTCAATCCTTTGCCCCAGAGCTCGAGTGGACATCCTTGAGTAGGACCTATACTCTGAGAGATCACCTTTACACGAATGATATCAGTAGTGGGATTGAGTGTTGGAGAAGATATTATCAGAGTGTACGCCCTACTCAGATGGGTCTCTCACCGTTACTATTTTTTCTGACAGCATGGTAGATGTGCTCCATCAACAGATTCTTGCTCTGAGCCAAAACTTTGCCCCGGAGCTCAATTGGACATCCTTCGTGTAGAGCTCGAGCGAGAGTTTCCTGACAGCATGATGGTCTCCTTTGTCAAAGGATTCTTGCTCGTCCCACAAACCTCTCGCTCGAGCTCTACACGAAGGATGTCCAATTGAGCTCCGGGACAAAGTTTTGGCTCAGAGCAAGTATTTGTTGACGGAGCACATCTACCATGCTGTCAAAAAAAATAGTAACGATGAGAGACCCATCTGAGTAGGACATACACTCTGATAATATCTCCTCCAACACTCAATTCTACTACTGATATCAATCTTGTAAAGGTGATCTCTCAGAGTATACGTCCTACTCAGATGGATCTCAGAGTATCCTCTCCGGTTGGTTGTCCTAATTCATATGTGTTTTAAGTGTGAGAACGGATGGCTGAGAACACAACCCAAAATTTATTCTAGCATACATTAGTGTGAATCATCTATGTTCTGTACATATGGTGTAGTATACGTTCTTATCGAATCTAGTATCTAGTATCTGAAGAATGTAACAGAATCAAGATGAACTCACATAATGTAATACTAAGACATCATCTACTACTATATAAGATATAGTGATAGGTTGTCGTATCATCATTGCCGAGGGATGAGGGTCGAAGGACAGTCAACTTTATCCACGGCTACATAGTTTCTGCCTCGCCAGTCGAATGGCTGCAGGGACTATGTCCTGATCACCATGTCGTTCCATAGTTTCTTCCTCGCCAATCGAATGGCTGCAGGGACTATATGTCCCGATCACCATGTTACCAATTAACCAACCAACAAAACTACTTGTTACAAATATCGACACTATCGGTGCGTTCGAATCATAGTATCACATTTTTCGGGGTCGGAAAACAAATAATTATTACTAAATTATCAAATTTTTTGGCACTATCGATGCCCCTGACCAAGCCCCCCTACACCACCCCTAGCCCGAACCCTAACCCTCCCCTCCCCCCTGCTCCCCTCCCCCAGCCGCCCACACATACCCACCCCTAACCCGAACCCTACTCCTAGCTCCCCTCCTTCAGCCGCCCTCGTCCCTCCTGTCCCACCCCCCCAGCCACCCATCATTCACCTCCAAACCACCCGCATCCCCCCTGTCCCTCCCCCCGAGCCACGCGCACCCCCCAACCACCAACAACCAAAATAGCCGGAGGAGAGATCGAGAGAGAGAGAGAGAGGGAGAGAGAAAGGGGAATAGTACCACGTACCAGAGATGGAGGATAGTCGTCGGAGAGAGTGATAGCGCCGGAGAGAGTGAGATCGCCGGAGGGGGGAAGGAGAGAGAGTGAGAGCGCCGGAGGGGGGGAGAAGAGTTGCCGGAGAGAGTGACATCGCCGGAGAGAGTGAGAGCGCCGGAGGGGGAAAAGAGAGAGAGTGAGAGCGCCGGAGGGGGGGAAGGAGAGTCGCCGGAGAGAGTAACAGCACCGGAGAGAGTGAGAGCACCGAATGGGAAATGAACCCTAACCCGAACCCTAACCCTAGATCCCCTCTCCCAGCCGCCCTCGTCCCCCCTGCCCCACCCCCCCAGCCACCCCCACTGACCCCCAACCACCCGCATCCTCCCCTGCACCTCCCTTCGAGCCACCCGTACCCCCCCAAACCACCAACAACCAAAACAGATGGAGAGAGAGAGAGAGAGATAGAGAGAGAGGGAGGGGGAGAGTCACGTATCGGAGAGGGAGGAGATTCGTCGGAGAGAGTGAGAGTCACCGTCGGAGAGAGTGGGAGTCGCCATCGGAGAGAGTGAGAGCGCCGGAGGGGGAGAGGAGAGAGAGTGAGAGAGGAAAATGGAGGGAAATGAAACGTTAGGGCGGGGATATAATTAGAATTTAGCGACGCTTACACTACCGTCGCTAAATTCGTCGCTATTAGCGACGTCCCAGCGACGTTTCGCGACGACTGGGTCATGTGATTAATTTACGTCGTTGTTACGTCGCTTAGATCGTCGCTAGTAGCGACTATTAGCGATGTTTATATAAAATGTCGCTAATGTACACAATTTAGCGACGTTAATCGAACGTCGCTAAATATATGTCGCCAATTGAGCAGATTTTAGTAGTGCGTACAAGTATGGTATTGGACTTGTACAAGACAAAGATGGTACACAATTGATAAATCTTCAAATAGGAACACATCGCAGCGGCAGAAGTAGACAAATTGAAGTTAATGAGGATATCCTTTCTTATGAAAAGAAACACATCACTAATTTATGGCAGCGAAGATAAGCAGATAACTTGAGTCGTACAGAGGTATGTAACATATATTCATTTTATTGATAATTAAAGTAGAGTACAAAACTGACATTGAAATACAGTACTTACAACACATCTTACTTTATATAGACAGCCAACTGAACAAGAGCAATAAAGCTTATATTTGATACTTTCATACATTGGAATACAACTCGATATACCGAATTGGCTTACAACTCACTGGTATAACTGATTATAATGTTTCATACATTATGCCCTTTATAAACAGAAGACATCATCTTGTACAAGAAGAGCTTCTGCATGCCCAACAAATCTTCGATATCGTGGGACCGATCAAGCCAATCTTCGTGTACAAAATTTTCCCAAGCACGAGCACTTGCCCACAACGTAGGTCAGTACATCATCTATGTACTGGCTAGCAGAATCCAACCTACTCGCCTAAACCAACACTAAGTGATCACTTTTAGCAAGCATTCTTTTGAGTGATCTTTCTAGTTGGGGTCTAGCATCAGTTTACAGTTCATGTAGTATTCATTGAAAAGACATGTAAACTTACAGTAGTATTGTTCTTGTGGAAGAAACAGTAATTGAGGGGCAGCATGTGTTCTCACATTTCTCTTTTCTAGTGACATTAGCATGTATGTCATGATTAAATATTATTCGTAGCAAGGCATCTCTCTAGCATATTTGGTGTTATCATGTTAAGCAGTTTATAACATTTTTTGTGAAGGCAACTCTTAGTCAATACTTTAGTATACTATATTTGACATGTTAAGCATGTTATAGAGTTTCTCATTGGAGAGGCAACATCACAACATCATTTCATTTAGCATGTTAAGCAAGCAAGTTGAACCAATATATGTATTAAATATATCATATTCAAGTAATTTCTTATCGATAGTCGACTCCTTGTACCTTCATCAAATACAGGTTAGCAGATATACTTACTTTGCCAACACAAATTATTCATTAGCGTGCATCCTGACTACACGACCACTGGTGTTAGTGCACCATTTAGGACGTTGCCATATAGGACTTCAACGGTAATCGACGTAACATTTCACCGGGTTGCGAGTCTGAATGAAATGTCCCGATACCACGTACCTTTAAAGTACGTTTACACTTCCCCCATGGTCAGATCTGTTCCCCTAACGTCCTGGGGTACCATCCGAGGAAGCAGTCACCCCCTTGTATACAAGTTGTCCATGCCCATGCGAATGCGTGTCCAACTCGATCGTGAACGTAAACGCATGGTAAAATATTAAAAGTGAGTAAGGTAAATAGTGCATCGTTTTATCTCATCTTATCCACGTCGTCTTCAACGACTTATCATTTGTATCATTACCAACATTTCCATTTGGTGATCTCGGCGATCCCAAGCCCCATCATTTCTCATTCATTGATTCATTATAACATTTCTCATAGCATTTCTTTCAACGAGGAACAAACCACATTCATTCATTTCATAGGGACATTTATTCATTCTTTCATTGCTTATAGAAAATAGACAATATTTTATATCTTGGCAACAGTTGTACAGAGTGTACATGATTCAAGTGTTTCATTCAATTCATTGGGTCGATAGCATAGCCAGTTCATTTCTCATTCTATCATTCACAAAGTATCGCATTGATTAAGTGATCTTTTGTTTCAGTAGCATTAAGCATAAGGTACATTATCGATTTATTTTATGGCATCAATTCATATTAGCAGTTCAAGTGTGATTCATTCAGCAGTTCAATGTTTATGTGTTGTTCATTTCAATATTAGACAACATAAACATCTATATTATCCAGCAACTAAAATAATGGACATTTAGGGACAATTCATAACATTATATTACTCTGTTTTATTAGGCATGAAGAAGCAAGGAGGAGGACGGACAGTTACACTTACTTGCATAAAAGAGTCTTCTTATTCTGATCGCACACATTCCTACTAAGCGTAGCTCCACCGGCAAGCCACGTTCAGTACCTATTCCGTCTAGCCAGCTAAGAGGGACTGCATCATTCTCAATTCTCCTGATTTCTAATCCAAGTCACGTTCTAACATTCTGATCGCATCCAACAAGCCAACCAAATACCTCGTACGGAGCGGGGCATTACACACGGTGCATTTGTTGAGTCTTTGACTCGAAGAGTTGTATTAACCTGAAATATGTATCGATGCAAAATTGAAACGAAGAGTTACGTTGACCCAAAGAATACATCGAGTAAGATCGATGCAAGTGTTAAGTTTGTCACGCCCCGAACCGAGAAATCGCTCGTCCTCTCTAGATTTTACCCGAATCATCGTCCTCGCTGGGGCGTGATGCCGCACGAGCCTGGAGTTGCGCTCGTGCAAGGCAAGATAACAGGTTCACACAGAACTATCTCAATTTGATAACATAAGCAGCGGAAGGAAAACAGAGTATACAATAAGAATCTTTTTTATTCATAATGAACTGAAGGTTACAAAGGCAATTTATAGCCCAACATATATGCCAATTGGCTACAATGCTCGTGATCTCTCTAGCTCACAAAGGATTTCATTGTTCTATATATTATGCCTCTTTATAGCTACCAAGTTGTCTTCGGCCGAACATCTCCATGTCTCAAGTCCGAACGCCTATGCGGTAGCTCCTCTTGAACGCCAAGGACTCCATGCCTCGGCACGTCTAAGCCAAGCTCTACCTCGCGCTGATCATAACCTGAGCCTGCACATAAACTAGTAGGGGATTAGTGCTTTCGTCCTCGCTTCGCACTGATCAAGACCCGCTCGTACCCATACCAAACACTAAATCATTTAGTGGAACATGCATCATTATTGGTGATCTTTCTACTTAGCCTTAGGATCAGTTTCATAGCAATACTTAAACATAGCACATTATCATAAATGTGTCCCATGCCGTATTCCTGCAGCAGATACAGTTAGCCATAATATGAACGTAAACGTAGTGTTCGTGCTTATCTCCGTCCCATATTTCCTTAGCCTGCACTGGTTAGAACTTAACATAGAATCATATCATTTACGTAACAACCAACCATAAACTTAGACCAAGCATAAGGGTCGCAGGCCCTGCGCCTGCACCCAACTCACATCTCAGCCCACCGGCCCTATCTATATGAAAGTCACGGTGTTTCGCACCGTAATGGACTTGGCATCTCTTATGTGTAAGCCTACAATCGCTTCGATACGGGTTGCTATCCCAGTATCCGAAGGATCCCAAACTTACGAATATCATAGCTTATCACAGTACTAGACGGTCGTAATTCGTCCAAATGTTGTGCACCATAAATACCACACATAATTCTCTCCTAGGCCGAACGGTCCCGGCGCCCCGGCGTAACCGTTCGAGGAAAGCCGTACCCGTGCACGGGCCATCCGAGTCTATTGACCATGCAATACGTATCATAGCATACAAGTTATAACACTCCAACCAAATCCTCCGTCGCATAAATATAGTCTCGATCCGTAAACGGTTTACCGTGCCATAAACGGTTTCCCGTGCCATAAACATAATCTACCATTCATATGGGGAGCTCCGTCGGCGTTATGCCCCAACACATCCATATTGATGCACGACGCCCAACATCTTAGTCATCTCATACTCGTATTCAATGTGTACATTCGTAAGTTATTCTCATAGCATAATTCCGTATTACTTAGTCTTTTCGTAACATAAGTGCCCGAGGGCACGCTCAGCGCCGTAGTCAATATTCTACAACTAGTGTTCAATGTTCTTGGAGCTGTGCACATGATGCACATCTCGATATCATTTTTCAATGTTCTACCATCATTGCCCTACCACGACCCGTACACTTGATGCACGTCGCTTCAATTGTTCGATTGTTCAATGTTCTATCTTCGTGTTCGACACATACTGAGACCTTTACCCGCCGAGCCACGCTCGCTAACTCGATAACATCTTACGCATACAATGACATCTTTTATTAGACGTGAAGGAATAGGGAGAGAGAGAGTCAAGAACCCGCTCACCTTAAGTCGATACGCCTTGCCGTTTCGCCGAATTGAAGCGGCTCGCTTCCATAACTTGGTCGCATAGTTAACTCTCGGACTTAGCCATTCTTTTGAACTACTCGGTTGATTTGGCCTATCGCGCCCATACCACGATCCGTTGCAAGGCCACGATTTGGTTTTGCGGACACTTCATTGCATAAGGCAAAATGTCGACCTCTTATCGTCCAGCGTAAAAGCATAGCCTGCATACCAGATCAACTAAAATCAGTACTTGCTCAACGGGACTTATCTTTTGCATCGATTCGATTCATAGATTCCAACCGACTCAAAGCTTACCTCTGGCCAACGTATCACTTGCATCGATTCGCATCGATACCTCATCGGGTCAACGCAACTCTTTGAGTCAACGACTCATCATAATGTACCGAGCGGAGCGGGGCATTACATAATTTACCACTCAAAATCAGGTTCATCCTCGAACCGAAACCAACACTTAATCCAAGTGCCTCGCATAGATCGCTTCATGATCTCTTGCTACTATCGTTGAATCATACAACTTAGTTTGGATCATACACATATTTTAGGCGTCCCACCAATATATGTATTTCAGCCAAGCTCAGTTGTAGGATATCGGGACAACTAACAAGTTCAACTTAAATCCTCAAGCATCCATCGGTCCGTACTCGACTTAGTCATATCTTAGCGCCTATTCCCAAAATACTCTTCGTATGCATCATCCCATAACATGCGATCATCTTCCAACATCTTGTACATAACTTAATTTAACCATAACTTCGATCTCGTAAGTTTCTCGTCGGCCACCTAACACTCGCATTGTATTGAGTCATTGCGTATCCGATCACAACAATTCTCTGTAACGCCTGTTCGCCCAACCGTTTGCCTATCCCTCACATAACTCAAGTCTTTCATCCAATCATTCATAACACTTGGCCTCTACGACATGGACTACGTCCACATGTCTCAAATTCCTTTGCCTACAATCCGTACTAAGTCTCGCACACAACTATCCGAACATGATCCATATTTTCGAACCATATACGTATCGCGTCTGGGGCTACCCCCGCTAGGTAACTTATCCAGACATCATGCTTAATCTCTTCCGACACAAGAGGTCAACTTGAGTCTACGATGCTCAAAGGCAACAATCTTTCCGACCCAAGGTCTCTTACGACATGCCTATCTCTGATTCTCGACCGAGTACGACTCCTTACTCAATTCTCAAATCAATCCTGACCCGTACGTTTCATAATATTGATGGTGTGCTCAACACACATAGCCTAACCATTTTCTTAATCGGTCTACGACACAACTCTTAGGGTCATTCTACTATTCGTTGCTCTTGCGCATTGCAGAACCCTTGCAATCGCCTTACCGCATCACTACGCTAATTACGTTCCTCAACATCTATTCGATCCAACATAACTTTTCTGACCATATCGATTCTAGTACTCGCTAACTTTCGAATCATGATACTCACTCGCTTAGACTTATCCTTAACATGCACTACATCATCTTCATCCTCGACGAACTTTCTTATGCGACTTCTTTAGGGTCATCCTATGGGACTTCAATATTCACTTGATTTGGCGGTCAAGTCTTCTAGGGTCATCTTCTCCGAAACTACGCTCGATAATTGAAGATCATCAACGAGGGACAGTTACAACGAACCATGCTATATCCTATCGCGGAGCCAAATCAATTCACGACACTTCCTATGGGACTTTACCCAATCCGACATACTTTACAAATCCGCAATTTATCTATCCCCCGCGCAACTGATGCGCCGTTAACTATTCGAATCACTTATGCACATTGTATGCCGTTACTACTCGAATCACTCATGCATTACCTATTCATGATTATAGTCCGACACATTCCATACTCATCAAACCATCCTCGAACAACTTTCGCATCAAACCACAAGTCAAATCCGATTTTGCTACGCCTTGCAAGTTTGATCATCCCCACTGGATGAATCACCATACCAGCGCTCATGCGGAATGATCGCCCTAATTTGGTTTGACGCATATGCGATGCTGGAGTTGCACTCGCATAAGACAAGAATGTCAACATTGTGGTTATCTTCGAAACTATCAAGCACTTTCGATTTCATCCGAGTAACATCCGTCCACTCTTAAATTTTCTGAAGCACTCCTACTATTATCATCCGAATTTCCATAACTTAACTTGCATCTTATTCATCCAACAACAATGCTCAACATAATTTTCGTTCATTCGATCAGAGTATTCCCGAGTTATTGCATATCGTCTTTGATACGCCTCAATACCATCGTCGATATGCATAACCTGAACATCTTTCTCTCTCATAAGCTCAAACTCGTTGCAATCACTGCCATTATCCGAACTCGAATACGAATCAAGTCTCGCACTTATCAAGATTTATTCCGTTATAACTCACTACCAAAATCGCAACACAATTTCCAATTCACATATCCATTCTCATATCCCTAACTTGCACTTCCAATCGTGCTACCGATTCCTCGCGCTAACTCAAATTCGTTCGCACGATTTCTTCGTACCTACTCAAATCGTTTCGAAGGAGTCTTCATACTAACTCAACGTAAGTTCGACCGAGTCGACCATTTCCTCAACGTAGCATTCCTTCGCTATGCTTAGCCTATCATTCGACTTACACTTAACGAATCCTCGTCCGACATATCATCCATAAGTATGACTTCGTACATAATCATTCGACTCAATTCATCGTAGCATACTTGCATCGACTTCTCTCAAGTCAGTCCCACTCGAGTCTCGGTACTACTTCGTCCGTCGAGGACAAACGTATCGTAACAACATAATTGTCTCGACAAAATCTATCGCAAGTCACCAAATGGATTAACATAGCTATCGTTAAGTGGTATTCCATATACCACTCAGGATCGAGCCTATCGTTATCGATACAATACTTCACTACACTTGCTCGCATAATTGGTATTGCATATACCACTCGAAATCGAGTCGTTACTCGACATCACATTCCGTATAGGTTCGACATCTATTTTCCAATCAACTATCCCGTATGGCGATCCTTTCGATCCCAGCTCTAGCGTTAGCTCAAGTTTGACACACATTCAATCTAATCGTATCTTAGCGATCATATCGATCATGCCCGCAACATTCGCTTATTCAAAGCTCAACGCGACCTTCGGCCAACATACATGTTCGCCAACTCAAGTCAACCTAGCGACCATCTCGACTCGTTATTATCGCATCCACGATCTTCCAATCTCGCTCATTGCAACTCGTGCAACAACATATTCTCGATACTTAAGGTCTTTACTCAATCTCGTGCAACATATCGCTATCCATCCGCATAGCCATACAATATGCATTATACCATATCGACTCGTTGCACCGATGCAACGAACGATCCACGACTTGCTGCACTCCGTGCAACCAACAACACATAACCATTCGCATAGCCACATGACTCGTATTGCCTCACATATCGACCCGTTGCACTTCGTGCAACCAATAACACATATCTCCTCGCACTTCGTGCGACCAACAACACATATCGCTGTACTTCATGCAACCAATATCACCATATTTGTTGTACTTCGTGCGACCAGCATTCAATAACTCGTTGCATTTCGTGCAACCAACATCCCATAACTCGTTGCACTTCGTGCAACCAGCACTTTCCGATGGCACCCGGAGATAGCGTGATAGTCACGACATACTTGTGGCAGACGTACGAACTTAATATAGACTTATTGTATGGAACATCCAATGTAGCATCGAGCAGACCCATGAGCCATGCGGTTGCGGAAACAACTTAGAGTCAACTGAATTTCGATATCGAAGCAACTGAGGGTCAAAGAGATTCACGCACGGTCCAAAGGATGGAAC
The DNA here is from genome assembly GCA_029216955.1 of Iris pallida. Taxonomy (NCBI): domain Eukaryota; kingdom Viridiplantae; phylum Streptophyta; class Magnoliopsida; order Asparagales; family Iridaceae; genus Iris; species Iris pallida. The sequence continues at coordinate 2,149,115 of JANAVB010035620.1, forward strand.
CGCTCTGATACCAACTTGTCACGCCCCGACCCGGGAAATTGCTCGTCCTCGCTAGATTTTACCTAAATCATCATCCTCGCTGGGGCGTGATGTCGCACGAGCCTGGAGTTGCGCTCGTGTGAGGCAAGATAACAGGTTCACACAGAACTATCTCAATTTGATAACATAAGCAGCAGAAGGAAAACAGAGTATACAACAAGAATCTCTTTTATTCATAATGAACTGAAGATTACAAAGGCACTGAATAGCCCAACATATATGCCAATTGGCTACAACGCTCATGATCTCTCTAGCTCACAAATGATTTCATTGTTCCATACATTATGCCTCTTTATAGCCACCAAGTTGTCTTCGGCCGAACATCTCCATGTCTCAAGTCCGAACGCCTATGCGGCAGCTCCTCTTGAACGCCAAGGACTCCATGCCTCGGCACGTCCAAGCCAAGCTCCGTCCCGTGCTGATCATAACCTGAGCCTGCATATAAACTAGTGGGGGATTAGTGCTTTCGTCCTCGCTTCGCACTGATCAAGACCCGCTCGCACCCATACCAAACACTAAATCATTTAGTGGAACATGCATCATTATTGGTGATCTTTCTACTTAGCCTTAGGATCAGTTTCATAGCAATACTTAAACATAGCACATTATCATAAATGTGTCCCATGCCGTGTTCCTGCAGCAGATATAGTTAGTCATAATATGAACGTAAACATAGTGTTCGTGCTCATCTCCGTCCCATATTTCCTTAGCCTGCACTGGTTAGAACTTAACATAGAATCATATCATTCACGTAACAACCAACCATAAACTTAGACCAAGCATAAGGGTCGCAGGCCCTGCGCCTGCACCCAACTCACATCTCAGCCCACCGGCCCTATCTATATGAAGGTCACGGTGTTTCGCACTGTAATGGACTTGGCATCTCTTATGTGTAAGCCTATAATCGCTTCGATACGGGTTGCTAGCCCAGTATCCGAAGGATCCCAAACTTACGGATATCATAGCTTATCACAGCACTAGACGGCCATAATCCGTCCGAATGTTGTGCACCATAAATACCACACATAATTCCCTTCTAGGCCGAACGGTCCCGGCACCCCGGCGTAACCGTTCGAGGGAAGCCGTACCCGTGCACGGGCCATCCGAGTCCATTGACCATGCAATACGTATGATAGCTTACAAGTCATAACACTCTAACCAAATTCTCCGTCGCATGAACATAGTCTCGATCCATAAACGGTTTCCCGTGCCATAAACGGTTTTCCGTACCATAAACATAATCCACCATTCATATGGGGAGCTCCGTCGGCGTTATGCCCCAACACATCCATATTGATGCATGACGTCCAACGGCTTAGTCATCTCATACTCGTATTCAACGCGTACCATTTGTAAGTTATTCTTATAGCATAATTCCGTATTACTTAGTCTTTTCGTAACATAAGTGCCCGAGGGCACGCTCAGCACCGTAATCAATGTTCTACAACTAGTGTTCAATGTTCTCGGAGCCGTGCACATGATGCACATCTCGATATCATCTTTCAATGTTCTACCATCATTGTCCTACCGCGACCCGTACACTTGATGCACGTCGCTTCAATTGTTCGATTGTTTAATGTTTTATCTTAGTGTTCGACACATACTGAGACCTTTACCCGCCGAGCTACGCTCGCTAACTCGATAACATCTTACGCATACAATGACATCTTTTATTAGACATGAAGGAATAGGGAGAGAGAGTCAAGAACCCGCCCACCTTAAGTCGATACGCCTTGCCGTTTCGCCGAATTGAAGCGGCTCGCTTCCATAACTTGGTCGCATAGCTAACTCTCGGACTTAGCCATTCTTTTGAACTACTCGGTTGATTTGGCCTATCGCGCCTATACCACGATCCGTTGTAAGGCCACTTATCTTTTGGTTTCACGGACACTTCATTGCATAAGGCAAAATGCCGACCTCTTATCGTCCAGCGTAAAAGCATAGCCTGCACACCAGATCAACTAAAATCAGCACTTGCTCAACGGGACTTATCTTTCGTATCGATTTGATTCATAGATTCCAATTGACTCAAAGCTTACCTCTGGCCAACGTATCACTTGCATCGATTCGCATCGATACCTCATCGGGTCAATGCAACTCTTTGAGTCAACGACTCATTATAATGCACCGAGCGGACCGGGGCATTACAAAGTTGGCCCGAGAGAAAGCATTGAGTCGATTCAAAGATTCTAAGGAATCGAATCGATGCAACGCACAAGTTGGATTCGAACGAATAGTTGGTTTCGTGTGCAGGCTATACTTTTATGCAGAAATATAAGAGATCGACTTTTTGCTTTATTTGCAATAGTGTCTGCAAAACCAAATCATCGTCTCGCAACGGACTGAGGCACAGTCACGGTAAGCCAAATCGATCGGATAATTTAATGAAGCACGAAGTGCTCGAATGACTAAGTCAGAAGAGTTTGCCGTACAACAAAGTTATGAAATTGAGCCACATCGGCTCGGTAAAACGACAAGACGTATCGGCTTAGACGTATCGGCTTAAAGTAGGAAAGCTTTGACTCTTCTTTCCTACTCCTTCATGCCTAAGTAAAATATACCATTATATGCTAAAAATAAACCTATTAAGTCCATAGACGTGGCTTGATAAAGAGAAATCGTAGTACACATCGAACACTAGATAGAACAATTGAAATGAAACGTACATCAAATGTATGAGTCGCTATGGAATAATAAATATCGCAAAGGCGAGGGCCTAGGTGCACAAGCCATAAGAACATGGGATAACTGTATCGACAAGTGCCTCAGTGCACGAGTCATTCGTGCCTTCGTGCACGAGTTAAAAGGCTAGCACATTGAATTACTTTTGAGGAGAGTGCCCTAGTGCACGAGCCACGAACATTAAACACTAAGGCATAGAACATGAAAATACGATATCGGGGCGTATATCGCATGTACGACTCAAAGAGTAGAGAACAATTATGTCAAAACATGCGTACGTGTACGAGAATCATAAAAGACGGCTTCGTTGCGAAGAGAACAGTTGTGGCATGAATGTGACGAAACTGTCGAATGTGACATGGTGCCTCAAAAATGTTCGGGACCTTCGGATCGTTCGATTGATGAACATTGAGTTGGGACATGATGCCATTGAATATTGAAACGAAGTATGGAATGGAAGAACACTGAAAGTTAATATGAGAAATACGAGATGATACGAAGTCTGAGTCTCGAAATCAAGACTATGTTTGGTTGTTTAAATACGACACGCGTTGCATGGTCAAATGGACTTGAAAAATAGACTGGAGATAATCTCCCATGCACGGGTGTTCCCTTGAACGGGTGTGCCGGGGCACCGGGACCGTTTGGCCTAGAAGGGGATGTTAAACTTTGATGGGCACACATCTCTAAGACGATTAGCGACCGTTTATTGATGTAAAGGCCGCAATAATTGTTATGCAATGGTAAGTCTTCGGTTATTCGGATAGCAACCCAATACGGGAGGCACCGGGCTACCCAATTTGAGAAAAGAAAAGAAATGAAAAGAGAAACAAGTTAGTCCATTCTGGTACGGATACGCCAACGATCTTCATATAGTTAAGGAACGGTGGGCCGAAAGTACAGGAATACAAAGATCCTACACAGAGCACTTATAACATGACAACGAAGGAATGAGGCATATTCACCTTGCGTTGGTGCAAGGGCGAGTGCATCGATGTTGGTAAGAAGTCACAAAATAATACGAGAGTGTTATTGGTTGCCTGCTTGCTTATGCTAATCATCGGTAACATGCTTGCCATGATAACCTGCTTTAATGCTTTCGAATATGCCATGAACTGATCCTAAGGCAAAGATAGAAAATCCCTAAATTGTATGCTACGTGATTCAATATATCTACTTAATATCGGTTTAGGTAAAGTAGGTTTTTGATTTGTACAACGAGGACGAAAGTACTAATCTTCTACTAGTTTTCTCGTAGGTTCACGGAATGGTCTGCTCGCGGCGGAGCTTTACTTGAAACGCGCTGAGGCATGGAATGCCGTAGCGTATTGAGACTGTGACCACATTGATCCTCGGACTAACAACATGATGATGCGGCCGAGATATAGAAGACATGATGTATGGAATAGTGAACTCCTTTGTGGACAAGAGATAACCTGAGTGTTGTAGCCAATCTGGCAAATTCAGTTAGGCTATTAAAAGCCTTTGTAACCCCAGTTCAATTATCAATAAAGAGAAGTGCTTCGTATACTCTGTTTCTTTCTCTTACGACATCACGCCCCAGCGAGGACGAACGATTCAGATAAATCGATGCGAGGACGAGCGATTTTTTGGGTCGGGGTATGATAGGGTGCACCAGTGACACAACATCTGAATGAGGTTTAGGATATCATTAATCAGCAGTCTGCGTTAAAAATAGTAATTGATGACGAGCTTTATACCCTTCTGCTTTTGAGTTCTTTGCTGGAAAGCTAGGAGACATTGGTGATATCGGTAAGCAACTCTGCTCCGTATGGAGTTGTCATAACGATGAAGGCAATAAAAAGTAGTTTTTTTTAATGTGAATGTATGGCATAAGCAAGTTGAATCATCGCAGGGGTCTACACTGGTGGCTTCCTACGAGAAGGAAAGACCAAGTCACAGGTAAGGATAAGGGAGAGTTCTCAGAATCTTGCGAATATAGATGACAAGGAGAGCTGCTATCACTTTGACGAAATGGGTCATATCAAGAGGAGCTGCATGAATTTCAAAGCTGAGAAGGCAAAAGGCAAGGATAATCAAGAGGATCTCACAGCAATTAGAGATACCATTATCGCATCAACCAACGCAGAAGAACCTTATTGCATATGTCATGACGGTGACTGGGTCTCAGACACGGGGGTATCGTATTACGCTACTTTTAGAAAAGGATCTTCATGTCATACCGTAATGGCAGGTTTGGATGTGTAAAGATATACGACAAGAGGACGGCTACACTTGTAGGCATCTGTGATATGCACTTGACGATGTAGTTTGGTGGGATGCTCTTCCTTAGGGGTGTGCGACATGTACCGAATTTGCACTATAACTTGGTTTCGGTAGGAAAGTTGGTAGATGATGGTTGTCGTATTTTGTTTGGAAACAAAGATTGGTTGTTTGCGAAGGGTTCACAACAGTTGGCTTAGAAAGATTTGTGTTGTGGCATGTACATGATCAAGCCGCTGAGTTGTACATGTAATATGTAAATCGAGGGAGTGTCGAGGGATGTTCGACAGGAGTTAGTGGATCGTCGGAAACTTGATTTGAAGGGCCTTTGAGATAATTTGAGAGACACAGAGGATTCGGTTCGTTAAGAGTACAAGTAAAGGATGGCGGTAAGTCAAAGATTGAGGGTAAGTTTGTTGGTCCCATGACAGCTGGCCAGTCTCCAGTTGAGGGTTGCTCCACGGATCCGATTTTAGGAATGGGTAGTTTGCCAAAGCTTTATGGTACGATATTGGTTTTGACTGTTCGAAGCTTGGGATGATATCAAGGTATGCAGCAAACTCAATCAGAGGCGGATGCATCACCATTCACACAGTTTAGGGGAGCTGTAGTTCATCGACGATGTACAAGTGCATGATATTCTGTTCGAGGATGAATGTGTCGGATACGAAGATGGGCAGGTTCTGGAGTTCTAATCTCAGGAGGACCGCACCGTCCGCCTGGTTGGGACACTAAGGGTAAAGTGTAGTGCCCCGTCCCTACATCGTGCCCCGTACTCTGTCCACGGGGTGCACGAGAAAGGAACACTGTCGCTATCGATTCGGCCGGGACCGATAGGTCGGGATCGACCGAGTCGATCGAACGGGAACGGTTGAATTAAGATCCATTCCTCGTTATGGAATGTCTTCTTCGGAACCAAGTCCCATATTCAGCGGGTTGCGCCTCGAGGATTGACTCTGCGGCTGAGTCGGGAGAGACCTCCCGTTGCTCTGCTTTTCATGCCGCTTGCGTTGGTTTTGGCTTTGTTTTCTGAATGCGTTTCATGGATGTTTTCGATGGTTTTCATGACTTGCATTTCGAACTCGTATTTCCTATCGAACTCTTTGAATAATGCAGTGTTCTAATCGGTTGCTTGTGCGATTTCAGGTAATCGCGTAGGCGACGTTTAGCGCGACCAACAAGTTCGCTCGCCAAGGTAAACTCAAGGTGAGTGGCTGACCCTTCTCTTCTCGACCCCCTTCTTAGGCAAAATCGATAGTGTTGTTGCGAGAGAAAAGATAAATGCAAGGGCACGGACACGAATGAATGAACAAGTTTCAAAGAAAAATGTAGGCTATGTCTTAATAACAAAAATCATGTCTTTGCACGGTCATGGACAACTTGTCGACAAGGTGAACGTTTCCCCGCACGGCAAGCCCGAGGCCACGGGACCGTTGCGGGCATTGGGAAACAAAAGAATTAGGCGAGGACTTGCAGCGGGGCTAGCTACCCACGCTGAAAGGACCCCGTCTAACAAAAGCAAAGAGGAGTCCACAATGGCTCTGGGAGTCAGTGACCAACACACGAAATAATGCACTTGGTATGGAAAATGATAACAATTGAAAGGGAAGAACATGGTAAGTTTTATAAGGCGCGACGCGGTCCGCCGGGGTAAAGTTTCATCGTAAAAGTTCACTATGCTTGTCATTACTTGTTTGTAATCGAATAGGATGGTTAGAAACATTCATACTATAATGTCATATAAACTCTTCAACCAAATGAGAGCTTGAAATTTAAATAGCCACGCACCAGTACAAAGTGTAATGTACTGATCCTCGCTCTCCACGCAGGTACCCCGAACCACGAAGGGCGTGCCAACTAGAGCTTAAGGCGGCGTGAACTCTTTTGAAGCCTCGTCCGTGTGAAGGCTTGTTTTCTGGATTTCCTTTTGAAGAAGACCCGCACATCAGTCCAAAGAAAAATGACGACTCGACTTCCCGCCATAGCAGGTGGAAATATGTATTGGTTTTTGCTTGTATAAAAATGGTGTAATGTATGGAACGACTATCTCATCGGCGTTCATTTTTGTAAGTCGAAGTCATGTTGTAGCCCGTGCGGCAATGATTGTAAAAAGAAGTCTATGTAAAGTTCATATTATCAATGAAAAGTCTATTTCCATTTCAAATGTGTTATTCAATTTCTCTGCGTACTCTAAATTGATGTTGTGTTTCGGATAACCTTATGACTATGCCTTGTGCGAACGCAACTTAGGTTCGCACGGCATCACGCCCGGGGGACGACTATCGATTCGACGAAATCGGGGCGTGACATAATGGTATCAGAGCACGGCTTTACATCCTTTGACCTCGCGTCTAGAGTTTCAAACCATTGACCACGCAACGATGAGATAAGTTGTTCCATACAATGAGTCCGTAATAATTTGAGACTGATGCGTTGCCTTCGTATCGCAGAAGTGGCGGAACCTACGGCCGAGCAAGAACAGAGCGCTTCCAGTGGCTCTAGTAGCTCGCATCGTCGGCAGGCCGGACCTTCTAACGATACCATCGAAAGGATGCTGTGCATGATGGAGGCGCAGCGGAACCAGTCCGAGAACCGACATCAACGAGTAGAGAAACGACAGGCCCAGTTCGAAGCTCGCTTCGATGCGCACATCAAACTTCAACAAAAGCAGATGGATACCCTGCAGCAGATCGTCCAGACGTTTGCGGCCAACGGAAATTCTGCGACGGCACCTACCGTCACCGTACCTACTACCACCGTGCCGACGATTCCATCCATTGAAGTCAACACGGCGGAGCCTGAGCTTCAACCAGCGGCACCAAAGAAGTACAACTTCGAAGTGTCAGAATTCAAGAAGGCGTGTCGCACCTCTTTCAGCGGCACCGAGGGTCCTTCCATTGCGATCGACTGGCTGGAAGAACTAGAAGACCACTTCGAGCTCCTCGGCATCGAAGAATCAAAGCAAGTCGCCTGCGCACAACTTCAACTACGGTTGAACGCGCACGACTGGTGGGCCGTGCGCAAGCGAGCGATTCGACCGGACAACACTACCGCGCCGATCTCTTGGGCCACGTTCCGCAAGGCCTTCGAACTCGAGTACCTTCCGTCTGCCGTTCGCCAAGCAAAGGAATACGAATTCATGTCATTGAAGCAGGGAAACAGGACCGTGCAGCAGTACGCCGCAGAGTTCAACAAATTGTCCAAGTTCGCTGGTGCGTTTCTGCCTACTGAAGAGTGCCGCGTGCGACGGTTCGAAGTGGGACTGCGACAATCTATTGGTGCGCATGTCGGCGTCCCGGAGTACAAGACCACGGGCGAGGCTCTGAATCACGCTCTCCGTCTTGAGAGCCTGCATCCTCCCAGTGCTGACGACGTTGTGCGCCACTCCAATCACAAACGTCCTAGCCATACGGGAGGCAACAACGACGCGTCAAAGCGTCCAAACAACGGCGGCTACCAGGGTCAGAAAACGATGCCTCGATGTACCAGATATGGGCGAGTGGGACACCGTGAGGACCATTGTTTCTTCCGCAATCTTGAATGTTACACTTGCGGACAGATTGGTCACCGGGCTCAAAATTGTCCAAGCCTTCGTCAGACTCGCAACGCCCCTCCCCAACAGAACCGACAGGAGAATCGAGTGCAGACGCCTCGACCTGCTCTGCCTGCCCCACCAAACCATCAAGACATGCGTCCGAATGCACAAGGACGCGTCTACGCCTTGACTCGAGATGAAGCGCTTGCCTCAGACACGGTCGTGACAGGTATACTTAGTTTTAATAATGTGCCTGCTCGCGTACTATTTGATTCAGGTGCTTCACATAGTTTTATAGCGGCGGACTTTGTCGCCGAGCACAAATTTCCGTTAGTATCATTAGACCTCGACCTTAGCGTGAGCACACCTTCGGGCTCACCAATACTTACAAATTCAGCCTGCACTGACGGGATTATCTGTATTGGCGGTCAAAAGATCGGTCTGGACGTGATGGTCCTAGACATGAATGACTTCGATATCATTCTGGGGATGGATTGGCTCGGGCCGTGCAACGCAACCATAGACTGTGCCAGGAAGACGGTCACTTTTCGTATACCAGGAGTGCCTGAATTCTGCTTTTCATGTGGTGAGGCGTCGTCGACCTGCATGTTGATCTCGGCAATCTCTGCTCGGAGGATGCTGCATTCTGGGTGCGAAGGCTACTTGGCGTCCGTCCGAGACATGCGACAGGAGGGTACAAACGTAGGTCAGACCGACGTTGTGGCAGAATTCCCCGATGTGTTCCCGGACGAACTACCCGGCATGCCTCCCGACCGAGAGATCGAGTTCAGCATCGATACATTCCCCGATACTCGACCGATTTCAAAGGCCCCGTACAGAATGGCCCCCGCCGAGCTGAAGGAGCTCAAGACCCAGTTACAAGAATTACTCGACAGGGGATTTATTCGGCCTAGTGTTTCACCGTGGGGAGCGCCCGTGTTGTTCGTGAAGAAAAAGGATGGGTCCATGCGTCTGTGCGTCGATTACCGAGAGCTGAACAAGGCCACCATCCGGAACAAGTATCCTTTGCCCCGCATAGACGACTTATTCGATCAACTGCAAGGCGCCTCGGTATTTTCGAAGATTGATCTCCGTTCGGGCTATCATCAACTCAAGATCAAGTCAGACGATGTACAAAAGTCAGCCTTTCGCACTCGGTACGGCCACTACGAGTTCCTGGTGATGCCATTCGGCCTGACGAACGCCCCTGCCGCCTTCATGGACCTAATGAATCGGGTGTTTCGACCCTTCCTTGATAAATTTGTGGTAGTCTTTATTGACGACATTCTCGTCTATTCGAAAGACAGGGCGCAGCATGCAGAACATCTGCGGACCGTGCTCCAGACACTTCGAGAGAACCAGCTATTTGCGAAGCGGAGTAAGTACGAATTTTGGCTCAGCAACGTATCCTTCCTTGGTCACATCATTTCGTCCGAAGGCATTGCAGTCGACCCGAAGAAAGTGGAAGCCGTTGCTGATTGGAAGAGGCCTGCGTCTGCTAGCGAGATTAGAAGCTTTCTTGGTTTGGCGGGATACTATCGACGCTTCGTGAAAGACTTCGCGAAGATTGCATCGCCACTGACTCGCCTCACTCAAAAGGGAGTCGTGTATGAGTGGTCGGATGACTGTGAAGCTTTATTTCAGAAGCTAAAACAGCGGCTGATTTCGGCACCCATACTCGCACTTCCGGATAGGCCAGAGGGTTTTCAGATATTCAGCGATTCTTCAGGCCAGGGCTTGGGATGTGTGCTCATGCAGCGGAACAAGGTGATATCATTCGCCTCCAGACAGTTGAAGCCGCACGAGAAGAACTATCCTACGCATGACTTGGAGTTAGCGGCGATTGTGTTCGCGTTGAAATTGTGGCGTCACTATCTATATGGCGTGGCGTGCGCGATCTATACCGACCACAAGAGCCTCAAGTATCTCTTCATCCAGAAGGAACTGAACCTACGACAGCGGCGCTGGCTCGAACTAATCAAGGACTATGACTTGACGATCGACTACACTCCGGGCAAGGGAAATGTGGTGGCGGACGCTCTGAGTCGGAAATACCTTGCCTCGCTATCCATCGACCGCAGACTACTACAAGATCTCGAAGAAATGGGCATCGATCTCCGGGTTCGATTCAGGGATATACGGTTGGCGCAGCTGCAGTTAGAGCCGAGTTTGCTGGAAAAGATCATGGCCGCTCAGAAGGATGATCCGTACCTGAAAAAAATGCGTGAGCGAATTTCAACAGGTAGTGTGACCGACTTTGCAGAAGACAAGACCGGCGCGCTGCGATTGAATGGCCGACTATGTGTTCCGGATGATTTTGAACTACGAAAGGAGATTATGTCGGAGGCACATCACGCGAAATATACCTTGCATCCAGGCAGTACCAAGATGTACAAGGACCTCCGCACGACTTTCTGGTGGCACGGGATGAAAAGAGATGTGGCGCTCTTCGTGTCACAATGCATGGCCTGTCAGCAGGTGAAAGCTGAGCATCAGCGACCGGGCGGGGAGATGCAGAACCTTGCCATTCCAGAGTGGAAATGGGATCATGTCACGATGGACTTTATTGTTGGCCTGCCGAAGACACCACGGGGGAGCGACGCCATCTGGGTCATCGTCGATCGATTAACCAAGTCGGCGCACTTCATTGCCATTAAAGTTACTTGGAGCGTTGATCGGCTGGCGCAGATTTATCTTGACGAGATCGTACGGCTGCACGGAGTTCCAGTATCCATCGTCTCTGATCGGGATTCACGGTTCATGTCGCGATTCTGGAGTAGCCTTCAGTCGGCGCTGGGTACCAAGTTGCAGTTCAGTTCAGCTTACCATCCACAGACCGACGGCCAAACGGAGCGCGTTAATCAGATTCTCGAAGACATGCTATGGCTCTGCGCAATCGACTTCAAATCAAGCTGGGACGTCCACTTACCGTTGGCAGAATTTGCATATAACAATAGCTACCAGTCCAGCATCCAAATGGCGCCGTATGAAGCCTTGTACGGTCGGAAGTGCAGATCGCCCATTTGCTGGGATGAAGTCGGAGAACGGCAGATACTCGGCCCGGAGCTGGTAGGACAGACGGTGCAGAAGGTCAAGCTAATTCGGGAAAGACTAAAGATTGCACAGAGTCGGCAGAAGAGCTATGCCGACATCCATCGAAGACCGCTTGAGTTCTGTGTAGGCGATCACGTGTTCCTGAAGGTGTCGCCCATGCGTGGAGTTACTCGGTTCGGCGTAAAGGGGAAGCTGAGTCCGGGATTCGTTGGGCCGTTCGAAATACTCGAGCGGGTCGCCCCCGTAGCCTATAAGATTGCCCTACCACCGGCGCTTGAAGGTGTACACAATGTCTTCCACGTCTCCCAACTGCGAAAGTACGTGTACGACCCTAGCCACGTGGTGGATTTTGGCCAGCTGGAGCTAAAGTCCGACTTATCCTACGTTGAAGCGCCCGTTCAAATATTGGAACGCAAGGATAAGTTACTTCGAAATCGGGCGATCCCTCTCGTCCGCGTACTCTGGAGGAACCATGCGGCAGAGGAGTCGACATGGGAACTCGAGTCAGAAATGAGGGAAAAGTTCCCTTCATTATTTTCATAGAGGTAGGTTCTATTCTTAAGTTTCGAGGACGAAACTTTTTCTTAGTTGGTTATGGTGTAGTGCCCCGTCCCTACATCGTGCCCCGTACTCTGTCCACGGGGTGCACGAGAAAGGAACACTTTCGCTATCGATTCGGCCGGGACCGATAGGTCGGGATCGACCGAGTCGATCGAACGGGAACGGTTGAATTAAGATCCATTCCTCGTTATGGAATGTCTTCTTCGGAACCAAGTCCCATATTCAGCGGGTTGCGCCTCGAGGATTGACTCTGCGGCTGAGTCGGGAGAGACCTCCCGTTGCTCTGCTTTTCACGCCGCTTGCGTTGGTTTTGGCTTTGTTTTCTGAATGCGTTTCGTGGATGTTTTCGATGGTTTTCATGGCTTACATTTCGAACTCGTATTTCCTATCGAACTCTTTGAATAATGCAGTGTTCTAATCGGTTGCTTGTGCGATTTCAGGTAATCGCGTAGGCGACGTCTAGCGCGACCAACAAGTTCGCTCGCCAAGGTAAACTCAAGGTGAGTGGCTGACCCTTCTCTTCTCGACCCCCTTCTTAGGCAAAATCGATAGTGTTGTTGCGAGAGAAAAGATAAATGCAAGGGCACGGACACGAATGAATGAACAAGTTTCAAAGAAAAATGTAGGCTATGTCTTAATAACAAAAATCATGTCTTTGCACGGTCATGGACAACTTGTCGACAAGGTGAACGTTTCCCCGCATGGCAAGCCCGAGGCCACGGGACCGTTGCGGGCATTGGGAAACAAAAGAATTAGGCGAGGACTTGCAGCGGGGCTAGCTACCCACGCTGAAAGGACCCCGTCTAACAAAAGCAAAGAGGAGTCCATAATGGCTCTGGGAGTCAGTGACCAACACACGAAATAATGCACTTGGTATGGAAAATGATAACAATTGAAAGGGAAGAACATGGTAAATTTTATAAGGCGCGACGCGGTCCGCCGGGGTAAAGTTTTAACGTAAAAGTTCACTATGCTTGTCATTACTTGTTTGTAATCCAATAGGATGGTTAGAAACATTCATACTATAATGTCATATAAACTCTTCAACCAAATGAGAGCTTGGAATTTAAATAGCCACGCACCAGTACAAAGTGTAATGTACTGATCCTCCCTCTCCACGCAGGTACCCCGAACCACGAAGGGCGTGCCAACTAGAGCTCAAGGCGGCGTGAACTCTTTTGAAGCCTCGTCCGTGTGAAGGCTTGTTTTCTGGATTTCTTTTTGAAGAAGACCCGCACATCAGTCCAAAGAAAAATGACGACTCAACTTCCCGCCATAGCAGGTGGAAATATGTATTGGTTTTTGCTTGTATAAAAAGGGTGTAATGTATGGAACGACTATCTCAACGGCGTTCATTTTTGTAAGTCGAAGTCATGTTGTAGCCCGTGCGGCAATGATTGTAAAAAAAAGTCTATGTAAAGTTCATATTATCAATGAAAAGTCTATTTCCATTTCAAATGTGTTATTCAATTTCTCTGCGTACTCTAAATTGATGTTGTGTTTCGGATAACCTTATGACTATGCCTTGTGCGAACGCAACTTAGGTTCGCACGGTATCACGCCCGGGGGACGACTATCGATTCGACGGAATCGGGGCGTGACATAAAGAAGCTCATCAAAACAGTAGTATGTTTCGGTGGAAGATGGAAGTCGGGGACATACAGATGAGACTTGCAGTGTGGCTGATTGTCAGAGACTTTCGATCTTGACCTTGTTATTGATGTTGCCAGGATTCCTGTGGTACAGTTTGCGTTATGCATGACAGCTAGCGTCGACATAACGGTCGAGAAATTGGAGACAAAATAAGATGCAAAACAGCTCGGAGGATCCGAGATCAGTGGCATGGGGGATCAGATACTCTATCGTGGGACGAAATGCATGGAGTCCAGTTAAGGAGCCATCTGTCAACACCCTCTTATCAGACTTGTGGTGGAGATTGTTGGAGTCCAGTCTGGATTTGGTAAAATCTAGAGTTGAAATCTGATAAAATATTTGATTAGATTCTGATATTCTGTCACGCCTAGTTCCAATATACGTAGGACTAAGAATACATAAACATGTCAGCCGTATGTATATATAGGCTATCTGAATATATGGAACCCATGAATACACACATAAGCTGTAATATATGTACACTAGCTCATAAGGAATATGTCACAGTCACAGGTAATATCTAAATCTCATCCATAATAGAAGCAAAGGAAATAACTAATCAAACATATCAACTGTAATATCAAATGAACTAATCGCTGGGTGGAGACAAATCCACTACCAAGCGACTATATCAAAAATTGTAACGCCCCAGTCCCATAATACCTAGGACTAGGTACGTATCCATGCCAACTGCATACATACGAAGTATACTCCAATATATGGAACCATCGTATGTATGCATAAGCTGTGAAATACAGTAATCCATGATACTAATCTCATCCACAATAAAAGAATTAATATAAAATAGATATCAATGCTGGATTGTAATTTGTACAAAAGTTGGGCGGAGACAGAGTCCACTACCAACTATCTCAAATAAAATGTACAAGAAGGAATAGATAAAATAACAAGACGAACCAAGCGCAATCGTCTTTGAAAGAATGGAGAAGATCAAGGCCTTGGCTAGAACACCTACAAAGTCACAGAAGCACACACCTGGAGAGATAACCAGGTCCTCAGAGGGACATAACAAGATACATAAAGAGCATGCCATAATAAACTGAATATATAATATGTCACAAACCAAAATAAGTGACAAGACGACAATAAGGTAATCTAACCGTACTACAGTGTTTATGCAGTTAAGAACAAACCTCCAACGCATGGGCACTCTGGCTCAGTAGCAGTAATCTCAGGTATGGCCCATCAGGATACCAGGGACCTCAAAGCATAACATTCATCGAATGTCAGAGGCCAGCAGTAAATCAGTATCAGGATCCAGGATCGTATCTTCCGCGGAGATAACCGGCAATAGGGAAGTGCATACTTGGCCCATACGTCAAGGAACTGTTCTTTCCACCCAATGCCTAACATAGTCACATCCATGTCTCATATACCTCTACTAACTGCTAAGTCTCCTAACATGCCTCTATTAGCAGTTAGCCCTAACGCATGCATATGGGGGATCAGCCCACACACAAGAACCTCTACATGTTACTCATCTCACACATCCTCGTGGTACAACTATGTCAAGGTATATGCAATATACTACAAATGGTAGTCTCTTATCTCTAGGTCCACATGCAATCAAAGGATAATAGCAAAGTATATCTAATATCACTGAACAGACAATAAATCAAGAACTGTAAGAACTAGAAATAATGAACAGTGATATGTAATAAAATTTAACTGAATATAAACAATATAATGGCAAGGTATCTTGCCTGAGGTTATGCACAAAAGGAAATAATCCAGTAGCTCGAACAGACAAATAAACGAAGCAAGAAAAGCCAAATCCCGCAGATGACTCCGAATGCTGCAACAAACATCACGAACGAGTTTGGAATAAAAGATATGCCTAGGAAACGCCTATCCAAAAGTTAAATTCTAGAACAGGGGCAAAATCATAATTTTGGGTCAAAACGATGTCCGCCGTTGGACCCGCTTTGCACCGAAATGTGTGCCAGAACCTACGATCTTTAAAGTCGTCAAACTATATGTCTACGGATTTGTTTTGATGAGACGAACTCAACGGTATTGTTTGCCATTAAAATTCTTTGATTGCAAATTTCAATACAAACAGAACAGTGTTACAATATAGGACTTAGATGTAGTCCTAGGAGTACACTTTTGTTTATCTGGGTCCCTTGTACCGATGGAGCGAGTGGTAATGCGTTGACTCCGTTGACAAACTGACGACGGTTATCGGTTCTTTGAAGGTCTGGATTGCTCTGGGTGCTGGAGCTTGCTGAGAGGAGGAAGACGTTGAGTGTCTGTATCTGCCTCTCTGGTGATATGTTCGTTCGTTGGATATTCTGTGCCCTTTTTTGTGTGTCAAAAGGAAATGATCCCTCTATTTATAGTTTTGTAGGCTGGCTGCTCATGCGCGCATGTAGGATGCGCTAGTGCATGGGGACGCCACGCGGTGATTGCTGATGGAGGCACATGGACGATGCGCCCTGATCGAGGGGTTAAACTCTTCATACTGCTGTTGTGAGCCGGCACGTAGCAGAGGGGAAGATCTTTCTGTTGCTGAAATCTTAGGTGAGTTGAGTCAAAGGACACGTGTTGTCGACTCAAGGCTCGGAGATCTCGGATTTGATGGGGGGAATGATCTGGTGGAATGCGCCTAGGATGGGGCGCATGAGGAGACTTTGGCTCGTAACCTTTAGGAGTCACGAACCATTCAGGGGGCATGGCTTTTGAGGAGCATGCAGAGCTTCAAGTGGAGACTTTTCTTCTGTCTTTAGGGATCAGTGAAAAGTGTGAGGCGCATGGCTTTTGAGGCGCATGCGGATGGTTGGGTGGCTGTAGGAGCGTAAAAAGTGCTTCAAAGAAAGAGTCATCTCATTCACAAGTGGCCTACTTTACGCCTAAATAGAACGGGTAACTTTACGCTTGGGTCCACATCGGTAATTTTACGCCGAGGACAGAGCAGCCTCTTTTACGCTGGACAAAGCTGTCAAATCTCGCATTTAATGCAGACTTTGACATGAAGATATCAATGATGGCATTTACCACAGAATTCAATGGAATTTGTCTCATACAAAGACCATTGTTGTCGTTTATAGAGATCGAGCTACTTTACGCTCACTGAATGGTTTCTTTTACGCACGGAGTTTTACATGAGTCCTTACGCTCATAAAAAACAAGGTGTGCGTGAAGTCTATTTGAGCCATTTTACGCTCAAGGTTATTCAATAACCACTTTATGCTGGAAACCTATGACAGAGCTAGTTTACGCTCATCTTTTTACGCCCTATTCGTTCTGGCCAGTTCGGAACGTGGTGTGCCTACGTGGTCTTCATGCCACATATTTCGAAGAACGTGTGTACATGTATCCTATTCTCACTGAAATGATGGGACATGTGTCAGCACATACAGAGGATGACTCTGATCATGGATGGCAGTTGTTAGCGTAAAGACAGATTTTGATGCCCTTTTACGCACGGAAGCCCCAGTCTATAAATAGACTCATTTTTCTCATACAAGACACACAGAGAGACAGGAGAGAATACAGAGATCAGAGCTTCGAGATTTTGATTCTCTAGAGCATCCTTCTTCAATTTTTCTTCCAGAACAGAGTGAAGTAAAGCAGGAAAGCATTCGGCCTCGCCATCAGTGCCCAAGTGTGTCGATACCTTTCTGGTGCATTAGTTCTTCCAAGTTGTTCTACTTCAAGCAGTGATCTTCATCATCATCATATGGTCCAAGGAACAAAGTGATCATTTACAGATCAGACTTCCATAGCAATACTTTCCCAGAATCAAATTTGTACTTCTTGTACATTTCCTTGTTTTATTTTCAAAAGCTAATTCCCTCCAAGGCATTTTGTTAATTGAAACAAAAATGGCGACTCTGCTGGGGACGACCTTCTCTTCTGACGAGGAGGTGATTGCTCAATATGATGATGTTTCGGTTGGTTCGACTAAGAAGACTCTGGTTGTGCACTTCGACCAGACTGCTTATGAAGAAATGCTCCGAACTGGGGGTGGTTCTCGCCACTCCAATGTTCAAAAGTCTCGCAAAGCGTGAAAAGTTTGGATTCCCAAATCTAAAGTAATTTCTGATCTCTCTGCTGCTTCTGATGACAAGGGAATTCTTTCCACTCCTGTCGTAGGAGCTTCCGTTCATAACGAGGCAGTCCTTACTTCAAAGTTGCACTCGAAGTGTGATGATTTATCTTCCGTTCATAACGGTGAAGATAATCAGGTTTCACGCCCACTGCATGAAAATCAAGTTTTACGCTCAGTGGGTAAGAACCAAATTTTACGCTCAGTTCATAAGAATGAGTCTCCCATTCGTAATAGGACAGACTCAAAAGTTTGTGCTTCTGGGTGTAAGAATCAGTCTTCCGTCGGTGACGTGGTAGGCCCAAATAAATTACGCTCCTCGCGTAAAACAAAATCTCCCGTTGGTAACGTGGTAGATAACAAGATTTTACGTACCATGCGTAAAGATAAATCTCCTGTCTATGACAGTGTAGATGAAATTCACAATGATACTCACATGTCAAATGTAAATGTATCTAAACGTGTGCAGCGTAAAAATATTGTTGGTAAAACTTCTGTTCTACACCAACAACCTTCTTATACTGCTTTACGCAAAGTACCAAATTTGCAAATCACACGCCAAGAAGATGGAGTCCTGCGTGCTAAATCTCAAGATTTACGCACACAACTCCAAATGCGTAGAAATGTACAATTTGGTTCTGCGAATGCAGCCAGTAATCTTCTCTATACACAGGGGACTAGACGTTTTTCTACCCCAAATGTAATAAAGAAGAATACTACATCCACTCCTTCTGACTTACGCGAATTGCTAATGCAAAAGCGTAAGAATAGACAATCTCCGGTGACATTTCCCCAAGAAAAACACCATTGTGAATATCACCAGGTTGTGATCAACTATTGTTGTTCAGCTTCAAGACGATCAGTTTTTGATCGATTGAGTTTCAATGCACCTCCACATCAAGCTGAAGATCAAGAACATGAGTTGCCATATGCATCAGTCAACATGGCATCTCATACCAACAGAGGACGACATCCAAGACGAAATACGTCCTAAACTCCAAGTCAACAACAGTTCAACAGGCTTCTTGATTCCTTTGAAGGAGTATATCAGAATACTCGATCAAGAAGACAAAGACAATTGCAGACTTCTGATTCAGAAGCTGGGGGTACTCAATCTTTTGAGTCTGATACCGATAGCGTGGATTCGTACTTCTTTACAAATCCTTCTGTATCTTCAAGAGAGGTTGAATCCTATGCTGTTGGAGATGAACCAGAGATGTCATCTGCTAATACGGAACAATGTCTCACTGCCGTTGAACAATCACTGAAGGATATGCTTAACATGGTGCAGAGCATGCATCAGATAATTTTGAATCAGCAAACTGCTCAACCGACGGTAGTAACACCAGTACCAGTAGCAGCACAGACTCAAGATAGTCAAGGGGCTGAAATACCTTTGAATAATCAAGAATCTACTGTTAATCAGAATTCTGCATCGCCAGATCCCATCATTCCAGAAGATGTACCACCTCCAGTAGGGGTCATGGTATATCCAACGACTACTCAGTCAAATGTGCTTCCTCAAACCAGTGAAGCCATTCAAGCAATACGTGAACTTAAAGCACAGTTTGAAGTTTTGAGGCACAAAGATCAGCTCTAGAGGTTAGGGATTAAGCAACCTTATCCTCCTCATTGGAATGATGTACCCTTTCCACCGAAGTTCAAGCCACAATCTATGGTTTTATTCGATGGAAAAGCATCTCCCAGTCAATATATCAATTACTTTGATATTATGACTATACACTTGCAGAAAAATGATGCTCTTCTCACTCGAGTGTTCATCGGGTGCCTCACGGGTTCAGCTTATGACTGGTATCGTAGCTTACCCGATAATTCTATTTCGTCTTTTGACGAATTCAAAGCAATGTTCCTCTCCCGCTTCTATGAAGGAGGTATGGACATGAACATGTCCTCCTTGATAGAAATCAAACAAAAGGAGAAATAGGATACTCGGACATTCATTGAACGTTTTCGACAGGCTACTCTAAAGATGCCTTCTGGTATGCCAGATTCGGCATTGATTGACACATACAAGATGAATCTGCGACCATCCATCGCTGTCTTCACGGGTTTCTAATTCACAGATTGGGCTTCGTTCATCATAGCAGCAGTTTCTGCCGAGACCAATGGTAGGTTGGCTCGCGAACACGGGATGATTTTCGCTTCAGAAGATAAAGGGAAGAAAAATAATCCTGGCAATAATCCTGGCAATCGTAATGTGAAGGGAAAAGATACTCTTATGGTTAATCTTTCCAAGAACAAAACGACGTCGAGTAATCAGGAATCTTCCAGACCAAAGGAAGAATACTCCTTCGACGAAAGTGATATCCCAGGGATATTTCAATGTCTGGTGAAAAGTGGTAAACTTCATATTCCAGAGCCAAAGAGGCCTAATGAGGTGAATCTGACTGACAATCCCAAGTATTGTATCTATCATAGATACATTAATCATCCTACCAGTGCTTGCTATGTCTTGAAAAAGAAGATCCAAGAGCTGATATATGGTGGCGCCATCGCTTTAACCAATGATGACTATACGGTGAAAACCAATATGGTTTCTCTTCAGTTTGGAGATTTTCCTCCACAGCAAGTCCCAGATGGAATTATCCCAATTCCGAAGGCGACGATGAAGATTGTGAATATTCCGCCTGCCAGGGAAGAAAATACAAGATTGCTGCCTCTCACATTGAAGAATGGTGAAATCATGTGGGTACATCCTGACTTAGTGCCTGAGTTGGAAAATGAAGGTAAAACTTCAAAATCCAAGAAAGGCAAGAAAGTCAAAACTTGCAACATGATTTCTCATGTTATTCCAGATTCTGATGACTTAGATCATCTATGGGATGGCCTTCCTCTTGAAGATAGACTGAAAGGATTAAACATCTGTCCTCCAAGTCTAGCTCCTCCTACCAAGCTCAAGCTTACTCATCAGTAGTGGCTAGCCATGAATAATGTTCATTTATACCGGGCACAACATGTCTTTGCTGCATATGAAAAAGCTCCAACAGGGATTTTTCCTCGTATCCCAAATCCTTCTCCTCCCTTAACTACAGAGATGTCTATGATTCACTCTTCCGTAGTTGCAGAGGTTTCTTCCTCTTCCTGTGCTGAAACACCTGTTCAAAGTTCACTGCCTATCCACTTGTATAGTCAGCAATCTGTCCTTCTCATGAAGAAGATGGGTTACAACTTTCAAAAGACGGAAGGTTTGAACCATGATAAAGGAATACGTCTTCCTCTACAAATTCAAAATCAGAATTCTACTGCTGGATTGGGATCTGAAGTTCCTTGTAACAACCCTCACAAGAAGAAGGCTAAGGGAAGAAAGACTAAATCCTGTAATATAGTACTTTCTTCTCCTGAGTCTGAGGAAGAAACTTTTGCTGGTACAAGATCTAGAAAAGAGTACCACAAAGACTATGAGGGATCCTCCAAAGAAGCAGAAAATGTAGTGGAAACACTACCGGTTCAACCTTCTCCTGTTCCTGCTAAACCGTCTGCGGTTAAGAAGGGGAAACAGAAGGCAGTACGCTTTGATATCCCATTAAAGTCTGCTTCCAGTCAGGAGGTGGTGATGAAGCCTTACAAGTTCGATATTCTAGCTCAGTTAGCCAATACTCCGGCTAGATTGTCTATATTTGAACTGCTTCGCCTTTCCAGAGAAAGCAGGGAGACTTTGAGCGAAGCTTTACTTCAAGCAGATTCATGCTTGGCTCAACTCAAGACTCCCGATAATATGCCAGTGTCATGTCCACAATGTCATAGCGTGATGGAAGCAATTCCCAACATCACCTTTACACAAGAGGATATGTTATTAAAACACAACAAGCATGATAGGCCTCTGTGCTACACTGGATATATCGGATCAACAGAAGTTGACAGGATCTACATTGATCCCGGGTCCTCAATTAGCATAATTCTTCAGAGTATGCTAAGACCTCTGAGGATTCCTACTAGTGAGCTGACTTACACTAGTACCACTATTGTTGGTTTTAACTCTGGCAAGAGTAAACCACTGGGGAAGATTCGGCTGCAGATTCAGATTGGTGATCTTCGAACCATGGTGACTTTCTATGTTATCAACTCGGATGTATCCTACAATATTCTTCTCAGAAGACCGTGGATTCATGAGCACAATATTGTGCCTTCAACTCTCCACCAATGCTTCAAATATGTGGATTCCCAAGGAGTTGTGAAAACTGAATTTGCTGATATTAATCCTTTCAAGGGTGTCGAAGCCTACTTCTCTGATTTAGGGCTTTATAAACTAGAGCATATGAAAGAGATATCAGACATGGCTGAAGAATCATCATCTGAGGATCAGTCTATTAATGAAGATCCGCCAGAGGAACAACCCTTGAAGATCACGGTCAAGGGACGAATCCAATCTCAACCTGTTAATAATCAACCTTTGATAATCAAGGTTAAAGGAAGAACTCAAACTTCATCTGAGGAATCAATAAAAATTCCTGCTAAGAGCCAAGTTCAACCTTTTATGATCAAAGTCAAAGGGCGTACTTCTGGTACGAATGATCCAGAATCACCATTGATCGTCAATATTGGCAATTCTACGCAGAAGACGGATGATGGTCCACCGTTGACTAATCCGAAGCGTAGCAATCAGACTGTAAATGATGTAAATATTGCTCATCTCAATGAAGATTTCCTTTTCGAGTATATGGCTGTCAAGTTTATTGAGAGAATGACTTTATCTTCTGATAATCAAAGTCATCAATATAAAGACAACATAGATTCCTCATATGATGAATCTAGACAGATATTCTCAGTCAATATGGTTCAAACCGATGATGAATCAGAGCCATTTGAGAATGATCCTTGGGCTCAACAAATGGATACTCAATGGGAACTTCGTTTTGAACAGCGACCGCCACCTACAGAAGATGAGGTTATCCAGATTGATGTTGGAAATGGAATTATGCCCAAACCAATATTCATCAGTGAGAATCTTTCTGAAGATGAAAAGGAAGAATTGACAAAACTTATCAAAGATTATATTGACATCTTTGCATGGAGTTATGAGGATATGCAAGGACTAGATCCTAAAGTTGCTACTCATAAACTTAATATTTTGCCTAACGTCAAACCTGTAAAACAACAGCAACGACGTTTTAGACCAGATATGATGGATGCAATTAAAGCAGAAGTCAAAAAGCTGATCACTTGTGGTTTCGTTCGTGAAGAACAACACCCTGATTGGGTGGCCAATATTGTTCCTGTTATGAAGAAGAACGGAAAAGTCCGAGTATGTATAGATTACCGAGATCTTAATACAGCCTGTCCAAAGGACGAATTTCTGCTTTCCATTACTGATATCATGATAGACAATACATGCGGTTTTGAACGTATGTCTTTCATTGACGGATTCTCAGGATACAATCAGATCAAGATGCATCCAGAAGATGAGAAGCATACATCTTTTCGAACACCCCTTGGGGTTTTTTGCTATACAGTTATACCGTTTGGTCTTAAAAACGCCGGTGCCACATATCAACGGGCTATGAGCAATATCTTTCAAGAACATCTACGGAAAATAGTTGAATGCTACGTAGATGACATTGCTGTGAAAAGTCGGTCAAAGAATGATCACATTCAAGACTTAAAGACGGTATTTGAATTGATGCGTCAACATTAATTGAAAATGAACCCTACTAAGTCTTTCTTAGGGGTTTCCAGTGGCAAGTTTTTAGGATTTGTCATCACCTCTCAGGGTATCCATGTTGATCCTGATAAGGTTAAAACAATTCTTGAAATGCGTCCTCCTCGTAATCTGAAAGAACTTCGTGGCTTTCAGGGCCGTATTGCTTATATCAGAAGATTTATATATAATCTTTCTGGAAGATGTCAACCTTTCTCCCGTCTATTAAAGAAAGGAGTATCTTTCATCTGGGATGAAGCATGTCAAAAAGCCTTCAATGACATTAAGCAATATCTTACAAACCTGCCTGTCCTGGTACCTCCGGTGATAGGAAGACCATTTTTGCTGTATGTTCGAGCCTTAGATCATTCACTTGGCGCTCTTCTGGCACAGAAAAGTGATATGGGTCATGAACAAGCAATATATTATCTGAGCAGAATGATGGTCGGAGCTGAACACAGATATACTCCTGTAGAAAAGGAATGTCTAGCTTTGGTTTTTGCCGTCCAAAAGACAAGACATTATGTCACTGGACAGACTATTCATGTTATCTCCAGAATAAATCCCATTCAGGTATTGATGAAAAAACCGAGCATTCTTAATTCCAGGTTAGCTACCTGGGCGATGTTGCTCACTCCTTATGACATGGTCTATGTGCCTCAAAAATCAGTGAAGGGCCAAGCGTTAGCTGATTTCTTAGCTGCTCATCCTGTACCCGAAACTTCGAAGTTATATGAAGACATTCCAGACGAAGTAGTGGATTGCAACATGGCTTTGAAGAATGACATATGGCAATTATATTTTGATGGAGCATCACGTGTGGGACCTAAAGGCAATATTGTCTCTGGGGTAGGAATCGTCTTGGTTTCTCCTGACAAAATGGTTATATACCGTGCCTATTCTCTTAATGAGCCATGCTCTAACAATGTAGCAGAATATAATGCTCTATTGATTGGTCTCCAAGTGGCAAAGCAATTGGATATTGAATTCCTAGAGGCTTATGGAGATTCTCAATTGATCGTCAATCAAGTTAGAGGGACTTATGAAGTCAGAAATTCTGATCTCATCCCTTATCATCAGGTGGTAGTCGAGTTGGTTCTTTCATTCAAAGGATTCTTTATTGAATTTGTGCCACGTTTTCAGAATGTGGAAGCTGATGCTCTTGCCAGCTTAGCTGCAGATTTGGCTGTCCCAATCCGAAGGCAAAATATGATTACTTTGCTAGACCGAGACTTGTTCTGTGTTAAGAGTAATCTGCATATTGAACAAAGTTATGTTACAGAGGCAAGTTCCCAGCAAAAAGATTGGAGAACTCCATTTATTGATTATGCAGTCCATGGAATTCTGCCTGAAGATCCTAAAGAAGCTGCGTCAATTAAGAGACGATCGTTTCGATTCTATTATGATTTGTCTTTACATATGCTGTATCGTCGTTCATATGATGGACTTTTGCTGCGTTGTCTCTCAGAAAGTGAAGCTAAACAAACACTACGTGAGGCTCATGATGGTGTCTGTGGTGCTCATCAACCGGGTCCAAAGTTACAAGATCGCATTCGAAGAATGGGGTATTATTGGCCCTCTATGATAGCAGATGCTGTAGACTATGCCAGAAGATGTAAAGCATGCCAGATTCACGCAGACTTTATTCATCAACCTTCTGAATTTCTACATCCTACAACAGCCTCTTGGCCTTTCGAAGCTTGGGGTATGGACATTATTGGTCCTATTAACCCCCCTTCTGTCAAAGGACATCGGTTTATACTAGCTATAACCGATTACTTTTCGAAGTGGGCAGAAGCAGTTCTACTTGCTGAAGTAAAAATATCTAATGTAATCAGCTTCATTAAACATCATGTCATTTATCGCTTCGGGATTCCTCGACGAATAATTCATGACAATGGACCACAATTTGCCAGCCAGGCATTTTATCGGTTCTGTGACAAGAATCGAATTCAAAATCTGGCTTCTACGGCTTATAATCTAGCTGCTAATGGCTTAGCTGAAGCCTTCAACAAAACGATCATCAAACTTCTCAAAAAGTTTGTCTCTTCTAATAAAAGAGATTGGAATGAGAAGCTTGGAGAATGTTTATGGGCATATCGAACAACGGTCCGAACTCCTACTGGTTTTACACCATTTTCACTGGTTTATGGATGTGAAGCTGTTCTCCCATTGGAAATCCAGATCCCTTCTCTTCGAATTGCTATTGCTAATGAGCTAACTACAGAGAATAATGATCGCTTTCGACTCCAAGAACTTGAAGGATTGGACGAGAAGCGTCTTCAAGCACAACAGCATATTGAGCTATATCAAGCCCGTATATCTCGAACTTTCAATCGTAAAGTCAAAGAGAGGGTATTCAAAATTGGCGAGCTTGTGTTGGCTGTCCGGAGACCAATGGTGATGACTCACAAGAGCAAAGGGAAATTCCAAGCGAAATGGGAAGGCCCGTATGTGATTGAGTCCGTGTTCTCTAATGGTGCTTATCGGTTGTCAAAACCCAACGGAGATCTACTCATGCTGCCGATCAATGGCAAATTTTTGAAGAAATACTATGTATAAAAAGAGAAGACAGAACAAAAATAAAACTTCTTTTATTATTTTTGTTCAAGATAAAAGATTAAGGACGAGGGCCACTCCCTTCCTTATTTACATAGTCAGCCAATGCATGGAAGACATCGTTTCCTGAACTCATGAAAAATTGGCAGACAGCCATCCTCAATGCTTCTCCTTCAGAAGTTTTCCCTGGTTCTACTAGGAAAGCAAGAATGTCCTGGGGCGGCTTGGGCGTAGAAGAACTGTTGCCTACTTCAGTCGGGCTCATCACTATCGGCTCAGCGGGGCATGTCTCAATGACGTCCTCAATGTCCCTAGAAACTTCATTCTTTTACTGTGCATCCTCAGAAGACATTCTCAATTGAGGAGCGGAAATAAGAATAAAAGGTTACAGAGAGTTCTCGCCTATTTATAGAAGAGGATTATTAATGAACTGGTCTCTAAAATTGAAAACAACTTTTCATTTCCGAAAAGACCCGTTCGTTCATATTACTAGGTTCATCCATTTAATTATGGAACTGAATCGTCCTTTCTTTTCCCGAGAAATACGTCGATTCGTCCGTCATATATGCTCACAACATCTATCATTTTATGCCCCAGCTACCAAGGTTTGGTTAAGCTGACTTCTCGTCTCCTGGGAGAAATTTTTTAAATCTTCTATTCTTTATCGATTGATTAAAAAATGGGATTAGTTATTTATCATATTTTTATAACCTCTGGATAAATGCTAAATCTACCTACTTTTCTTATTTATCATTTTCCGTTTGACCTCTGCATAGAAATCAATCTAATTTTCTTTTGAGTTCCCACACACTGTCATGTCCATATTACCTCTGATAGTATTATGAACTCTAACTTAGAAAAGAAGATTTCATTATCTATCATGTCCATATTACATCCAGATAGATACAAATCATCGAGCATAGAAGAATTATCATTTCCACTCTCATATCATCATAAAAGTTTATTACATTTCTTAGACTTTCTCATAAGTTATAATGGAAATCTTTTACATTCTTGGATTTTCATTCTATACACCAACGAAAACCTAATAGAGATCTATTTCTTCTTTTGATCTTCTTTGACGGGTTCGTTGTTGGTGGCAGTTCCTGACTGTCTGAGTCCCGGTGACGACCAGAACAGTAGGAATCAAACTCTGGTCTTCTCTCTCAGAAAAGAGGAGAACCCCAGAGTATGGCAGCCCGAAGGCGTGTTGCTGCCAATACAACTGGTGGATTAGGAGCGGCCTCTCAGAGGAGATAGGAACGTATCCATCATTGGGATACAATTCCTAGTTCTGCCGTGAAAGGAACTCTACTACCCAATTTCTAGGGGTAAAGTTGACTCCACCGTCCAACTCTCCGTGTATAAAGGCTCTTCCTACCAACGGAGGAAGACCCTTCTATCTCACGAAGAGTTCTGAGTTATTTGATTTGCTCGTCAAAAGCGCATGAGCTCCCTGATGTTGATGTCAGAAGAACGCTCTCCACAGCGTCGATGTCACCAATGCCAGTTCTGAAAAAGCTCTTCAGCCAGGCTTCTGCAGAAAACAAAGAAGAAGAAGTATCATCAAATGCGTATTGAACGCTAACTAAAGACAGATGGCAAGGCTTTTATGCCAGTGTTTCAGCAAGGCTTTTTACGCCAGTGCTTCATAAAGGCTTTTACGCCAGTGATATAACAAGGCTTTTACGCCGGCACTTCACGAAGGCTTTTTTTGCCAGTGATATGACAAGGCTTTTTACGCCGGTACTTCATAAAGGCTTTTACGCCACTTGCTTCAGCAAGGTTTTTTTACGCCAGTGCTTCAGCAAGGCTTTACGTTCGTAAAATAGCTGTTTTCAAACAAGAAATTCGAAGACAGATATTCTCTTACAATCGGACTTACCACTTGAGTCGAATGGTTTGGCTCTAATGGTGGTTGAATCTGCGTCTAATGATTGGACGTGCAAAGGAACGCCGTTGGAAAGCTCCGCCATTATCATTTGTTGGAGAACAACATCACATAAAGTTATCTTCAGAGGGATGAGTACGAGAGTATATGAAACATTCTCGGCTATTTATAAAGACTGAAGAAACTATTAAGATGAGTCTATTTCGGGAGAAGATCTTATTTAAAGGATCTCGTAACCACAAGATAGACGCCACGTGTTGGTTTGTTTTTCGGGAATTAACAATCACAGAAGCAGTCAACAGAAGTGCATAAACAAATATGCGTCAATAGATGAGGTTAAACATCAGAGATTTTATTTATAAAGGATAGGAGTGGACCCCTACATATAAAAGAGTCGCAATACATAGAATTTTATTATTCTCTTTCGTTGGGTTGACGAAGGGATGCACCCAACTCTCGCATATTGCGAATCCCAGAGCGACGCATCAGACGAAGGAATGCTTCTGCGTTACCCGGCCCTCGTATGCAGTTGAAGGACCACCTTCAATACGACTGAAGACCGCTGGAGTCAGTCCAAAGCGCTCTAGAAGATTTTGTGCTCGCTCGTTCTCTCTCTCGAGGTTAAGCCTGGCGATCGAAGTCCCCTCCACGATTGGTTCTTTCTTTGGCGCCATATCAACTATGAGGATGAATGTCAAGAATAAGGAATTTGTCCTTATTTATACAAATCAAAACAACTCTTCACGTTCCTCATTGGAAACCACTCACTCGAGAAGATGAAGAAACATTTTGAAAGTTACGAAGAAAAAATTTATTGTGACGGTTAAGTGTTGACCGACATTATTCTCTTTTTCTGAACTTTACGCTGACTGTTGGATATCCCCGCTCTTACGCGGATGACTGTTGCGTATCCCAAATTTTGCGCTCATCAAATCTCAACTTTTACGCTTCTGTTCAAAGTGTTTCAAATTTTGGAGATATTTGAAAGAAGGGGGTCTTGTAGGAGCGTAAAAAGTGCTTCAAAGAAAGAGTCATCTCATTCACAAGTGGCCTACTTTACGCCTAAACAGAACGGGTAACTTTACGCTTGGGTCCACATCGGTAATTTTACGCCGAGGACAGAGCAGCCTCTTTTACGCTGGACAAAGCTGTCAAATCTCGTATTTAATACAGACTTTGACATGAAGATATCAATGATGACATTTACCACAGAATTTAATAAAATTTGTCTCATACAAAGACCATTGTTGTCGTTTATAGAGATCGAGCTACTTTACGCTCACTGAATGGTTTCTTTTACGCACGGAGTTTTACATGAGTCCTTACGCTCATAAAAAACAAGGTGTGCGTGAAGTCTATTTGAGCCATTTTACGCTCAAGGTTATTCAATAACCACTTTACGCTGGAAACCTATGACAGAGCTAGTTTACGCTCATCTTTTTACGCCCTATTCGTTCTGGCCAGTTCGGAACATGGTGTGCCTACGTGGTCTTCATGCCACATATTTCGAAGAACGTGTGTACATGTATCCTATTCTTACTAAAATAATGGGACACATGTCAGCACATACAGAGGATGACTCTGATCGTGGATGGCAGTTGTTAGCGTAAAGACAGATTTTGATGCCCTTTTATGCACGGAAGCCCCAGTCTGTAAATAGACTCATTTTTCTCATACAAGACACAGAGAGACAGAAGAGAATACAAAGATCAGAGCTTCGAGATTTTGATTCTCTAGAGCATCCTTCTTCAATTTTTCTTCCAGAACAGAGTGAAGCAAAGCAGGAAAGCATTCGGCCTCGCCATCAGTGCCCAAGTGTGTCGATACCTTTCTGGTGCATTAGTTCTTCCAAGTTGTTCTACTTCAAGCAGTGATCTTCATCATCATCATATGTTCCAAGGAACAAAGTGATCATTTACAGATCAGACTTCCATAGCAATACTTTCCCAGAATCAAATTTGTACTTCTTGTACATTTCCTTGTTTTATTTTCAAAAGCCAATTCCCTCCAAGGCATTTTGTTAATCGAAACAGTGGCCACATGGCAGTAGCCGTCGGAGTGAAGAAATGATGATGCTGACGTTGTCGATGCTTCGTCTTCTGAAAAAGCTATCAACTGTTCAGACTTTGGGAGGTATGCTGCCAACTCTGTCAGTTCAGCATTTAATGTTTCTGAAATTTGAAGGACAGCTGAGTGGGCACGTCGATTGGCGTTCCACTAGGCGTATGGGGACGCATGGGAGCACATCCTCGGTGATGCGCTTGGTACTGAAGGGTGCGTCTGTGCTGATGTGCTTGATGTTGGAGGGCACGTGATGCGCGGTCTAGTCGGCGCATCCGTTTCGTGACACGTTCTTTAATGCAACGACTGTTACGTTTTTTGAGTGCTTTAAATAGCCGTCTTGATTTGGCTGAATTCGAAGCGTCCGGTTCATCTATTAAATGCAAATTCATTGCACGAAATTCGGAGAGCTATACACCAGGCGCATGGGTTTGATTTGCCCGGCCTATAAATAGTGGCATTGAGAGAAGGTTTGCTTCTCATTCTCTCACGTCTTTTCGATATGAACTTGTGTACTCGAGTACATTCTGTTGACGAAGTGCTCCCGAGGGTGAAGATACGACGCCATGTCTTCATTGATGCACTTGAAGGTGACTGTTACATCCAAAAGCCAGAGTCGAGAGCTTTCGAGGCAGGCGGAAGGTGCCTGTTGCATCCAAAGATAAGGATACCCGGGCCTCGTCTTCGTTGTGCAGAAAGAGCCATAGATCGGAATGGCGGTGCTAGGCTCTTTCTTCCTTCAAAGTGGGTGTTGCCCACTCTGGTGGGTTTGGAAGCTGCTCCTTTAGCCGCATTTTGATTGCGGTCTTCCTTGGTCTTTGGAGGCTCTTTCGAAGCCTCCCCAGGCCACAGGCCGACTTGTGGTTCTTTTCCCTTCCTTGGCTAGAGGGTTGATTGCTACCCTCGTTCTGCTCAATAAATGCTTCATTAGTCGAAGCACTTATCAGGTGAACCTGGCTGGAAGGGTGGCACATAACTGGGCTGCTGAAGGGATGCACATAACTGAGCTGCTGAAAAGGATGCGCCTTACTGAGGGTGCATAGTGGGATGCGCCTGATCGAGGGCGCATGATGATTGCTGCGCCTGCCTGAGGGCGTATGGTGGCTACTGGCTGTAGATTTAGGATCTTTTTTTTGTAGAAATTCTCCTTTGTACAGTCTTTCTTTAGACATGTAATAGACTTTTATATGTTAAATAAAAAGTCCTTTTTCAATGTCTTACTTGTTGTTTTGGCTGTGGAGTACTTTGTCCGAGCTCTGGCGCATGTAGTCTGGCGCATGGGCTTTCTGGTTGTGAAATTCCATGCTTCTACAAGACCCCCTTCAAAGTTTTTAAAACTTTTGAATAAGTTTTGGAATACTTTGAATAAGAAGCATGGTGGTAGAGGCGCATGTCTGTCGGGGCGTATAGATACTCCGCGCAACAGTGATGGGGCGCATGCTCTGCTCGGATGACGCCTCGGTAACCGAAAAAGATTAATGATGATCTTTTTGGTTTTATTTGTGGTTATCTTTTCACAGAACCTGAGGCGACGGCTGAGATCGCACATTCATCGGTTCACGCATGCGACCAAGCCCTATAAATAGGCGAGAGATGGAGAGAGAGAGTTCTTCTTCTCCTTGCTTTTGCTTTCTTTAGAGTTCTTCTTCAAAAACCCTAACTTTTCTTCTCTCAAAGAATGGCTCCCAAGACTCCTCGCGGCGGTGCTGGCGAGGGAAAAGAAAAAGAACCTGTGAAAGCTGCAGCGGCTGATGTTCTCCGTCGGCCTGTCGAAGTTCGGCCGGAGGTGGTTGGTGAGTTTACGTACACCGACGCACATAGACCTTGAGTCTTTTGACGATATGTCGAGGTTTTTGCTGCCGACGTGCATGGGTTTAAGCCCTGAAGATGCGCCAAGGCTCTACTGCTGACGCGCATGGGTTTAGACCCTGATGATGCACCGAAGCACTACCGCTGACGCGCATGGGTTTAGACCCTGATGATGCGCCGAAGCACTGCTGACGCGCATGGGCTTACACCCTGATGATACGCCGAAGCTCCACTGCTTATGCACATGGGTTTACACCCTGATGATGCGCCGAAGCTTCTTTTTCGGACGCGCTATATGCTTTTGATGAGACTCAGATTCTTTTGTTATTTCTAACATTTTTTCGAATCTTTGCTAGTGTCGATGCCTATCCCACTCTTGAATGAAGTGCTCCTGGATGCTGCCCTCTGTCAGACGGGAGTAGATTATAACGAGGAAGTTATAAACCCTGCTGAAGCCGCTATTATGCTAGACCAGCATCCCGAGAGAATAACTCAAATCCGGGAACAGCTGTATGGGTTCCTCAAACGGATGATGGAGCGTGGTGTTTTGAAATCTGCAACATCTGATAAAGTGACCTTCTTGAAGCCTGAGTTCCTGTTTGGGGACCGCCTTACTTCTACTGAAGCAACAGTGTTGAAGGTCAAGAAAGACTAGTTTTTTACAGCAAAAGGAGTACATATGACCGTTAAGCAACTTGAACGTCAATGGCCTTTGATGGCCTTCTGTCGTCTTGCTTCCAAGAGGAGGATGTCTTGTGATCTTACTCCCTCTCAGGGGGGCGGTGACTGGCATCATCAAAATTGATTCTACCTCCGATCAGAAAGATACTTTGACCGCAGTACGGTCTGGATCTTCTTTCATCTGGCGGACTCTATGTCCAGGGAGCATTTACAGTGATGTTCCCCTCGATACTTTTGCTTATAGTGCCTTGACTTTTGCATATCGCATGCTATTGATGGAATGCTCATACCCGAAAGGAGAGTTTCGGGTAGAGGGTTGGTGTCATTACGTTTCCAAATGGGATAAACTGACACTCTGGGTTTTGTCGCGGTTCCGGACTGAGCTCCGAGAGATTGGACTGACTGCCGCGATTCGTGCTACCCAGGCAGGTGTTGACATTAACAGGCATATGTTCCTCGCCCTCTTGGAGATATTTGATATCTATACCGGGACCTTTCTTACTCCGGTGGGGGAGTTAGGGCTCGCACTTCATGAGATGTATAAAGTATCAAAGCTCCCTTGGGGATCGGAACCCTATCGAAGAGTTTCAAGTCCTGGGGGACAAGGCTGAGGAGATGACGGCCGTCTTTAAGGAAGTGGGGAGTCATCATTACTATATGCAGAGAAGGGATAAGAACGGGTCACAGCCTCATGTGACCGCTTGGAGAGATTACGTCTTTAGGCAAGACAAGGGGGATCCCTCGCAGTTCTACACTCCGCCAGCGCTCTCTCGTAGCGAAGTGCTCTCTGAGATGAGCAGTTTAGATGAGAAGAATCCCCGGAAGAACGAGGACCAGCTGTCTGATGAACGCTCCTACAGCTGTTTCTGGCATCTTGCTCATCGGATGTCGTCGAAAGCAGTATTGGTCGCGTATCTTATGGTTTGGCTTCGGGATTACGTTTTTCTGGGCGGATCCGGCTCTGTAGAGAGAGTGACCCGGCACTTGATCCTGCCAGCTGTGAAGTTGGTCTTTGGCCGGCGCTTGGCTCTACTCCCCGCAATGGTATGTAACTTGCTGCGAGGTTTACACGAGTTCGCGTGAAATGTGATTCATGACCGAGGTTGAAAAAATAACTTCTCGCGCGCTGAACTGCCCTTTCACTATTTGATGGGGTGGTTAATTTTACACCATCCTAATGTGATGAGTCCAGGTTCGGAAGAAGACTACAAGGCTGGAGATGCATTCCTTCGTCATTTCCACCAGAGGAGCTGGTCGCACACTGGCGTCCCTATTTGTAGAATAGTTTTATCCCGTCTTCAGGGTTGGGAGATCACCAAAGTTGGTCCAATCTTCCTGGGTTTTGAGGCCAATGAAGACTTAACGGATTCGGGCGAAGGCGCCACCGCTCTGCCTCCATGGGGATTCCGCTGGTTGCAAAGTATCCGGCCATCCCATCTGGTATACCGGAACAGAAATCGATGCTACCTGGAACCGTATTTACCGAGCCGCTTTGCACAGCAATTCGGTTATGCTCAGTTGATGTTGGATAACCCAGTGTCACTCTGGGGTATGCTGGAAGTTTGTTGGATGGTGCACGGGCTTGGCATTACTATAATACCGGATGTACCGGGGCTCGCTTTACGTTGCTCGTCCCGGATCTGCGGCCGCCCATTCTTTACTCGGCCGCCAAATTTTACTGTGTTATGGCTGCCGCGCCTCACGAATATGATAGGGAGACCAGTCTTATCGCAGGCACTCAGTTAGCAGTGTCCGAGAACACGCCGGTGAAAGTCCGATCGTACCGTCCGCCAGGGGCGGGTTATCGGGGTGTCTCTTTCGTGCCCACAGGGGGTCAGGCAGAACCCTCAGTTGATCAATCAAAACGGCGTACAGATACAGGGGCTGGATCTCCGGTGTCGAAGAAACAGAAGCAGGCATCGTCACCGACGGTGTCATCGGATTCAGCATCTGCAGAGGTAAGGTCCTACATAGTCTGGTTTAGGTTTCGCATTTCATGAAACCAATGCTTCCCCTTTTTTTGTAGGAGCCGCTAAAAAGAAAGCCTCGTACTCCAAAATCGAGTAGGAGCAGGCCAAAAGAGATGGCGGGTTTGTCTGAAGTGCGCATCCCGCCGACTATGATGTCTTTCATGGAGGAGAATCCGGAGGATGTTGTCGTCGTAGAGATTCCAGCATCCCCAGATTATGTCAGAAGGGAAGTTAGGAGTGCAACAGCTTCCGAGATGATGAAGGCCGCAATGGGGGCTTCGGATGCCGAGGGTTTAGCAGACACGTGGCTTCCTGGTGATGATGTGGAGTGGAGTTCGTCGTCTTCGGATGACGATGCTCCAGAGTTGCAAGACCTGTTGCGGGGGCAACAGCGATGGTTGGAACAGAGGAGAGGGTTGATTTCCTTCCTTGTTATGATGAGGGAAGATCGTCTGCATCATTGCCGAGCCCTACCCCAGACTCAGCGGCGGAAGCTGAGGTGGCTACCAATCAGGAGGTAGCGACAAGTCCTGTCCCTGTAGAGGGATTTGATGAAGAGACTCGTCTGGCGGTCCTGACTTCAGGGACAAGTCAGGAGGTAAGTGTTGATCTCCCCGTTCTGCCAGGAGAAGTATTGGCTGGTGATAGCAGGTTGGGTATTGGAGAGGTGGCCGCTGACGTCGGTGGTACTTCCGAGTTTGGGAAGGGTAAGGGTGTGATGGAACCCTCTGTTGCCCCTTCTACTTGGGGTACAATCTCGATGCCTGTGCCGGCTTCCTCTGTTCCCTTGGCTCCTCGGGTTAGTAGTCAGGTCCCTGTTGATGAAGAGCCTACTGATACCGAGGTTCCAGCCTCGCAGGTTTAGGTCGGCGGGTCTTCTTTCGGTCCGCCGACTGGAGTAGCTCCTCCAATCCCTGCTATGACGCCGCAGGTGCTGGCGGACACAGATGAATATGTGAAATTTATCGTTGAGACAGTGTACAAAATGCTGCAGAAGGGTGTATCTGCAGTGATGGATGCCAACGGGAGCTTTGCGACGGCAAGAACTCTGGCAATGCCTTATATTGACCTAATCCGTCTTTACCAAGGTCATGATCGTATGGCCGAGATCTTGGAGGCTTCGGTAGTTGAGCTGGACCAGCGGCTCTCGGAACTTCAGCGCATCCAGCGAAATGACCTCTCCGTCTTGATAGATGCGATGAAGGGGAAGCTGATCGCCGAGATTGAGTCTTCCTACCAGGCCACTGTGAGTGTCTGGAAGGGCAAAGTGGCTGAAACTGAAGCTGCGGTAGAGCGGTTGTCTCATTCCATACGGGAGACAGTGGAAACGTGAGCCGCGTTGGACGCTAATATCGCGGAGATCAACGCCCAGATCCGTTGCCTTGAGGACCAGCGGGCCCGATTCTAGTTAGATGCCGAACGTGTCCAGGCTAAACACGTAGCATTCAAGAAGGAGGAAGCAACTTTCATTCAGCGGACTATTGCCCTGGCTCAGCAGCGACAACAGCTTGATGAGAAGCATGAGAACGATACTTCTGCTGAGGCTGTTGAATCGATGCGTCAAGAGGCTGAGCGTCGAGTCCTGGCGACTGTGGAGACTCGTGTGGCAGACTTGAGACGCCGAGTCAGAGAGCTTTCAGCCAACCCTGGGGATGCTTAAGGATTGTAGCCTCTTCTTTTTGTATTTTTGCAACTCTTGCTGGGAAAAGTGTAGTCCTTTACTCTCTCTTTTTTTTAGAAAATAAAGAAGTACGCAACTTTTTGTGATGTGTTCATTTTTGTTGTCATGAACTTGATAATTTGTGTGGACCTATTATCTTTTGCGCACCTTGGTTTTTAGGTACAGATAATAAGTTTGAAAGAACCAACATGTTTGCTTAGAGGTAATGTGGACGTGGCAAATATGGGATTCAAGTGGTGGAATCACCCTACTCAGAGGTGTTATGGACGTGGTAGGAATGATCTGGGGGATACGCGGAACTACTCAGAGGTGATGTGGACGTAGAAGTTCTGCGATCAATGTACGGCAACGTAGGGGTTGTTTGTACGGGATGTTTACTCAGAGGTAATGTGGACATGGTAAACATGAAGGGTAGCATAGTCTTATGGGGTGTAAGATTACGCCTTGTAGGGTGCAGGGGGGACAACTCAGAGGTGATGTGGACGTGGTTGTCCTTCTACTGGAGGATGCTACGGAACAGCTGGGTTCCGGAAGCGTACGATTTTATGAAAGGAATTGTCTGTGAGCCCTGATGATTGGGTCCACAGATCCCCTAGAAAGATGTCAAGAGTAGTACTTCTTTAGGAACTTGCCGTTGATGGGCATCATGAACAAGTCTCTATTGGGTTTGGCGATGCGGTAAGCACCGTTTGAGTAAACCGTCTCTATGATGAAAGGTCCTTCCCACTTGGGTTCGAACTTTCCTGGTGTCTTGTGAGTTAACACCATCGGCCTCCTGACTGCCAGAACCAGGTCGCCAACCTGGAAAGTCCTCTGCTTGACCTTTTTGTTGAAAGCCTGTGATATACGGGCTTGGTAGAGTTCGATGCATTGTTGAGCTAGGAGACGCTTTTTATCAAGTGCCTCCAGTTCCCGCAGACGACGACGTTGATTGTCTTCTTCGGTGAGTTGGTTTGTGATTGCTACACGAAGTGAAGGTATCTGAATCTCGAGAGGCAGTACCGCTTCACTCCCGTAGACCAGGGAGAATGGTGTGTTGCCTGTTGGGGTCCGTACCGTTGTGCGGTAGGCCCAAAGGCATTTGCCAAGCTTTTCGTCCCAGTTGCGTTTGTTAGATGACACGACCTTTTTGAGTAGCCTGACGATAGTCTTGTTAAACGCCTCTGCTAATCCGTTTGCAGCCGGATTGTAGGCGGTTGATGCTACGTTTTGAATACGATTCTTATCACAGAATCTGCTGAAAATGTGGCTGATGAACTGAGGACCATTGTCGTGGATGATCCTCCGGGACACCCCGAAACGGTAGATGATGTGGTGCTTGATGAAGCTGATCACTCTGGAGCTTTTCACTTCTGCTAGCGGAACTGCTTCTGCCTATTTGGAGAAGTAGTCGGTGATTGCTAGGATGAAGCGGTATCCTCTTGATGAAGGAGGGGTGATCGGTCCCACAATATCCACGTCCCAAGCTTCGAAGGGCCAGGAGGCGACCGTAGGATGTAGTGGTTCTGACGGTGTATGTATGAAGTCTGCGTGAAGTTGGCACGCGTAGCACTTCTTAGCATATTCAACAGCGTCAGCGGCCATGGTTGGCCAGTAGTAGCCCATGCATCGCAGTCGATCCTGCAACTTAGGGCCAGGTTGATGGGCCCCACAGGTTCCATCGTAAGCTTCTCGAAGGGCTTCGACTGCTTCTTCGTTGGACAAACATCAAAGGAGAAGTCCATCGTAGGAGCGTCGGTACAGCATTTTAGTGGATGTATCGTAGTAGAATCGAAGAGAGCGTCTCCTGACTGAGACGGCTTCTTTCGGGTCCTCTGGAAGATTTCCGTAGACAGCGAAGTCGATGAACGGGAATCTCCAATCTCGGACGTTAACACCGGCACCCGTTGACATGGCGTGGGCCACTTGTGAGCGCAGGTTGTTTTTAGGGCAGACCAAGTCTCGACCCACTACCGTGACGTAGTATTGAGTTCCGAAGGGTGCCGCCAAGGAGGCTGCGAGGCCAGCCAGAGCATCAGCCTCTAGATTTTGTAGACGAGGTACGTGTTCGATGAAGAACCCGGTGAAGGTTGAAATGATGTTCAATACAACTTCATGATAGAGGATCAGATCTTCATGGCGAACCTCGTATTGTCCTCTGATTTGGTTTACGACGAGCTTTGAGTCGCCGTAGGTTTCCAGATGGTTCACCCCCAGCTGTTGTGCTAGCTGGAGTCCCATAATGAGTGCGTTGTACTCGGCAACGTTGTTGGAGCACAGCTTCGAAAGAGAGTAAGCACGCTGAATGACCAGTTGATCGGGGAAGACTAATACCACCCCCACTCCTACGATGATTTAGCCTTTGGGGCCTGTTCTTGAAGCGCCATCGAAAAACATCTGCCAGACGGAGCCTTCTTCGGTGACGTTTAATTCTTGGACCTCATCCGGGATGTCTTCATAGAGCCTTGAGGACTCTGGGATGGGGTGTGCAGCTAAGAAATCGGCCAGAGCTTGACCCTTAACAGCCTTATGTGGCACGAACACCATGTTGTATGGTGTTAGTAAGATCGCCCATGTAGCTAACTGGGAGTTCAGTGATCCTGGCTTCGTCATGAGGACCCTGAGCCGATTGACTCGAGAAATGACATGAATTGTCTGCCCCGAGACATAATGACGAGTCTTTTGGATGGCAAATACCAGAGCCAAGCACTCCTTTTCAACGGGGTTGTACCGGTGTTCGGCCCCGATTAGAGTTCGGCTAAGGTAGTAGATTGCTTACTCATAACCTGTATCGCTGTTCTGAGCCAGCAGAGCGCCGAGGGAATGATCCATGGCACGGACATAAAGGAGAAACGGTTTGCCGGCAACGGGTGCCACCAGGACTGGTGGGCTCGTCAAGTAGGCTTTGATGTCGTTGAAAGCCTTTTGGCATTCCTCTGTCCAGACGTAAGAGACTCCTTTCTTCATGAGCTGGGTGAAGGGTTGACATTTGCCGGAGAGGTTTGCTATGAACCTCCGGATGTATGCCAGACGTCCCTGTAGGCCCTATAGTTCTCGAAGGTTCTTCGGAGGGTCCATATCAAGGATAGCTTTGGTCTTCTCAGGATCGACATGAATGCCTTTCGCCGTGATGATGAAGCCCAAGAACTTCCCGCTAGAAACCCCCAGAAAGGATTTAGCGGGGTTCATCTTGAGTTGATGCGCCCGCATGAGGTCGAAGACTGTCTTGAGGTCTTGCAGGTGATCTTCTTTGAGACGGCTCTTGACTGCGATATCGTCGACATAGCATTCGACTGTCTTGCGAAGATGCTAACGGAAAATGGTGCTCATAGCTCGTTGGTATGTTGCACCAGCGTTCTTCAAGCTGAAGGGCATCACTGTGTAACAGAAAATGCCCTTTGGAGTCCTGAATGACGTATGTTTTGCGTCATCGGGGAACATCTTGATCTGGTTGTAGCCCGAATATTCGTCCATAATGGACATGCGCTCGAAGCCATATGTGTTATCGATCATCACGTCAGTGATTGGAAGCGGGAATTCGTCCTTCGGGTAAGCAGAATTGAGGTCCCTGATGTCGATGCAGACTCGTATCTTCCCATTCTTCTTGGTAACGAGGACGACGTTGGCTACCCAATCTGGGTGTTGCTCTTCACGGATGAAGCCGCTGGTCAAGAGCTTGTCCACCTCCTGATCGATGGCGTTCATAATGTCCGGACGGAAGTACCGCTGCTATTGTTTGATAGGCTTGGCATCAGGTAGGATGTTCAGCCTATGCATCGCGATCTGGAGATCAAGTCCTGGCATATCTTCATATCTCCAGGTGAAGACGTCGATATACTCTTTAGCCAGCTGGATTAAAGATTCTCGGTCTTCTCCTTTCAGGCTTTTGCTGACGAAGATGGGTTTGGAAGAAGATCCATCCCCAAGGTCGATCTGCTCGACTTCGTCTTCGGTGGGAGGTTCACGTAATTCAAAATGAGACTCCCATTGTTGTCCTAGGCATTGAGCCCAGGGTTCTACTTCGAAGAATTCCGGCGCTTGGTCTTCGCCTTCTTCTTCTTGAGATTGTGCAGATGTCATGTTGGCTGACAGTACTCTCTTAAAGACAGATCCGATACTGGTATCGGAATCCCACGTTGATGCTTCAGACGAGTGAAAATGTTCTACTTCTTCTGCGTCTGAGCTCTCTGGAGTTGATGGTGGCGTGACATAGCCTACCTCCCGTCGAGTCCGGTTGTAGTAGTCCTGTGGCTTCCCTTTAGGAGTTGGAAGCCGGAGAGGGAGACGTCGACCCTTGCCATAGTTGAGGCCTTTGTTGCTCTTCAGGTCGTAACCCATCTTTTGGATGAGGTACTTTGCCTTGTCCGTGTACCGATAGAGTTACATTCTGCCGGCATCTGGTTCTGGCTCGAGTGGCGAGAGGTCTTGATGACGCTCGGCCTTACCAAAGATGATGGATTCTTCGTCTCGACTCCGAAGTGGGACTATGTAACAGACCCCTTGGGACAGGACTACTCGATTTACATGATGGATGGTCGTTATTTGTGTTTGCAACGACCATAGAGCATTATCTAATATATACATGGCATTCCAATGTGGAAGACAAGAATAATTAAAAGGTACTCTATTATTGATGAAATACGAGATTTTATCCCGCGGGATTACATTGTCCAGTGAGGGGGCATCTACGTCAGTGGAGATATAATCCCTCAGCTCTTCATCTGTAAGCACTGTAGTAGGATCGAGAGAGTCCACCACAGCGTTGGTCTTGGAGTTCGAGAGGACTACATGGGCCTTCTCTGGCGGCTGGGATGACGGCGGCCTGCCTTTAAGACGCACCTTCAGAGGTACCTCCGCTGTGCCTCCAGTGACTGGCGTCTTCTCCTGTAGTTTTGCCATGAGGGAAGCCGATGTTTGAGGTGGCTTTCCCTTGAGCTGTATCTTCAAAGGAGCTTCAGGAGCAGCTGGTGCTTTCCCGGGTAGCTTGATGCTCATGGG
This sequence comes from Iris pallida, assembly GCA_029216955.1. Taxonomy (NCBI): domain Eukaryota; kingdom Viridiplantae; phylum Streptophyta; class Magnoliopsida; order Asparagales; family Iridaceae; genus Iris; species Iris pallida. Next base: position 2,190,240 of record JANAVB010035620.1, read on the forward strand.
AGGCAACTTTTGAGGCGGTTTGCCTTTGAGTCGGATCTTCAAAGGGGCGTCGGGAGTGACCTCAGGCTCCATGTCCGGCTCTGCTGCCGTTTTTGCTTTATCGTCAGCATCATTGGCTTCCTCCTCATCAGGTGACTTGTATAAGTCAGCATCGGTGAAGTAGGCTTCAATCCCTTTGAAAGGGTCAATGTCTGCGAACTCCGTCCGGATGACGCCGTTGGTGGACACATACTTCATACACTGGTAGAGCGTGGATGGCACCACCATGTACTCATGCAGCCATGGTCGACCGAGCAGGATATTGTAGTTGACATCGGCATCCACAACGTAGCAGGTCACCTCAGTTCTGAGGTTACCGATGTGACACTTCAGCCAAATTTTGCCCAGCGGCTCGCTTTTGCTGGCGTTGAAGCCACTGATTGTTGTGTTAGAGGGCGCCAGCCGATACATTGGGATCCCCAGTATTGAGAGCAGCATCTTCGGAATGATGCTGAGGAAAGACCCCGGATCGATCTGAATCCGCTTCATCTTGACTGAACCGATATACCCTGTATAAAACAGCGGCCGGTTATGTCGGTTGTGCTTGAGCAGCATGTTTTGTTGGGTGAAAGTTATGTTCGATATAACTTCATCTGCACAATGACAGTACGCACATATAGTTGGGAGATCTTCAGGCATCTTGACCTGACTGAGAAAGGATTCAACATCCTTCAAAGCTTCACATAGAGCTTCACGGAAGTCTTTGGAAAGACGCAGGAGCTTGAACAAAGATAGGCGGGCAGGAGTACTGGCCAGTTGTGCCAGTATGTCGAAGTTGTGGGGCTTAGCTAGCCCCGAAGCATTCTCCTTTCGTAAAGGTCTGTCGAAACGAGCCTCCACGTGCTTCTGCTTATTGGCTGTTGAGGGCTTTGATGGACCCTCCTCCTGGACAGCAAGGATGGTACAAGGAGGCACCACCTCGGCGGCAGCTTCGTCGGGTTGGACGTTCAGCTGTGAACGCGTCTGTACAGGAAGTGCCTCTTCCGTTGAAGAAGAGACCGTGCGACAAGACTTGATCTTCCTGCCTTTAGATTTGGAGGTAGGGCGTACCTTCGGTTGAGTCACCTCGGAGACGAGGTCGGAGTGAACCCATAGGACCTCTCCTCGAGATGTGGTGAGTGGGATGAGTCCACTCACGTTGTTACGGGTAGGTGGTAAGTTAACCACCTCCATTGTTGCCTTAGGGATGGGGACGACTCCATCCTGTGTTGTTGTTGGCGGCAAGTTGCCGAACTGGAGTGACACCACATTGGCCGACACCGTCTTCTCCTCGTAGTCGACGGAGATTACATCGGCATTGATCATGTGCTGGATGTAATTCTTGAGGACATAGCAGTCCTTGGTTGGGTGTCCAACAAACCGATGGTAGTGACAATACCTCGGGTTGTCCACTTTTCTAACCTCATCAGGCCGCTTTGGGTCCGACAGCTTGATCTTGTCACCCTACTTCAGTATCTCAAAGAGTTGCAGGGTGTCTTCGTCGTTAAACGAATAAACCTCCTTCGGCCTTGGTGCAAGTGGAGGATTCTGAGTAGGTGCCGATGCACCTTTTGAGGCATTGACAGTCAATGCCTGTTTCCCCTTGGTCTATCGTCCGGTGTTGTTGGCTGCAGGCCATTTTTCCTTGTCATCAAAGGCGGGAAAGCTGACTCCCAGAAGACGCGCATTGGCCGCCTTCTTTTTTGCGGCTTCGGCTTCAATGATCAAGGAACTCCAGTCGGGAGGAGGAGTGGAGTTGAGCCAGAGTTTGACTGCAAGCAGCATGTTCATGCTGCAGGAGGAGAGAAGCGCATGTTCTGGCATGCCCGGAGGTAGTCTGAAGCAAGCCTGTCGGAAGCGTTCAATGAACATCCGAACCGTTTCCTTCTCCTTCTGGCGTATCTCTATGAGGGACGCCATCGTCATGTCCTTCCTGCCGTCGTAGAAACGGTCGAGAAAGAGGCGCATCAGGTCGTCGAAGGAAGATATTGAATTGTCGGGGAGGCTGCAGTACCAGTCGTACGCTACTCCTTTCAGTGCCCCAACAAATATGCTGGTGAGTAGCGCATCCTCCTTTGGAAGATGCCCTGTCTGAGACTAAAAGTACGTCAGGTAGCGACGCGAAGAGTCCTTTCCGTCGTACGGCGTCAGTGTTTGTGGTTTATATTTTGGAGGATAAACCACCTTGTTCCACTCGAGGGGATAAGGCTGGGGGATGCCCATTTTCTGGCGCTCCTCTTGTCTCGTCTTGGACTCAAAGCGCTCGTGCAGGTCCCTGATCATCTCGACCATGTCTTCCGTGGAGCTAGGAGTCGGGGAAGGTGGTACCACCGGATGTTGAGCATTTGAGGGCTCCGACGTCCGAGGTGCTTCTCGACGATCTGCGTCCGAGGATACCCGTTGAAGGGGTACACTCGACTCTCCATTGGCCCCAGGATCGGGACCGGTAGATGGTGTCTTCGTCAAAGCAGACCGTATCTCAAATACTGCTTGAGTTAGTGTTTGTATGGAGGCAAAGAGGGTTTTGAGTCCTCCCTCCAGAGTATCCATGCGCTGGACGAGGTCCGTTGGCGGCGCATCAGACTCGATATCAGCCCCAGTCACGTTTACTGTCATGACGCGGCTGGGAGTGGATGGATGGGTTGAGGCCTCACTCTCGGCCTCGCTCTCTTGTAGGGGAGTCGCCTCTCCTGGAGCTTCATCTTGGCTACCTCCGGTTATGTTCGGGAGAACATTCACCACGGGCGCATCTGCAAGGGCCTGATTACCATCAGCTCCGTCTTGAAGGGTCTCTTCTTCTCCGGAACTCGGGTCTGCAGGTGCTAGATTACCCCCAGCTATGTTCTAGGGGATATCCTTGTCTTCAGGGGCTTCTGGGAGGCTGATTTCGCCTCGAGGATCTGCCCCAGGTGTGCTTTGGACACACTCGTCTTTGGAAGGAGGCTCCACAAGGGTCTGACTACCCCCAGCTTCCTCCAAGATCTTCTTCCTCGTTTGAGTGCCTTCGAACACTCCGGAGGACAAGACAGCTGTCTTGGTTTTCCTCGGTTGGCTTTTGGACGAGGAAGAGAAACTGCCAGTCGCCTTTTGGACTGACGAGGAGTTGGAGATCATGTTGCATGATGCAACCATTGGTTCTTCTTCTGTTGACACCTTCTTCCCGAGGCGACGTCGGAGAGGTGTCGATGGTTGCAGCCGCTGGAACACCGACTGCTTTGGTGGGACTACTGCTTTGCAACAGCAGTTGATGGTGACCACAGCACAAGTATGCCCCGTGAGAGGCGTATCGTGCTTGTCAGTCAACTCTCCTGATCGGCGCTTGTGAGTAATCACGTTACGCAGATCATTGGAGGAGAGTGCCACCTTTGCATCCCCTTCAGGCGCATGGCAAGGCCGAGCGCCGGGGTGGTCAAGTGAGTGCTGCGCCCCCTGATCTAATACCAAACAGGCATCCCGATCAGAAGTGGGGGAACCACAACATTTGGAGTGACTTGAACGGACCTCAAACGTACAACCGGAGGAGGCACGGGAGTTCAAGACCACTGGATTTGCCTTACTCGACTTGGTTGTGCACGCAGTAGATGCGCCCAAGTGTGACGAGGACTTTGAAGGTCGGCTCGTTCTCGGTGCCACAGCACTCGAGTCGACCTTGTACAACTTACCATCAGCAGCGTGCATGATTCTGAGCACATGCTTCTGACTTGTTGCTGGCATAGCACGTTTGGGACACATGGCCCGTGCTGCCTTAGACTTATTCGTACCAGGCCGCTGGGGCGCATAGTACTCAAAATCCAAATTCTCCTCGCCATTACAGCGAGTGAGTCTGTCAAAGACAGAGACTTTTTGTGATGCATCAGAGGTGATACGTGGGGCATTGGCTGCGCCCCTGCTCCGTCGACGCATCTTTCTCGACTGAGAGGGAGATGGCTGGGGAATGTGGTCAGTCGCACGCTTTTCCGAGAGATGCGCTGCACCGGTGGGCGCATCTTGGTTGCTGAGGACGTCAGCAGGAAGGGAAGGCTGGATTGGCACATCCCCTTCGGTGGTGGTGCCCGAGGCGTCGACCTTGCGCACCCAGACTCGGCGGGTCTTCTTCGGCTTCGACAGCTGCTTCGAAGGACTCGCACTTCCTTCAGAGATGAACTCCTCATACGCTGTTGATTGAGGCGTACGACCAGCGTCTTGTAGGAGGAGCCCACCTTCACATCGTCGGTTTGCGACACAGCTTTCTCGGTAGAGGAGAAAGAGGTCCCCAGCAGAGTCGCCAGCTTGTTTGCCATTAAAATTCTTTGATTGCAAATTTCAATACAAACAGAACAGTGTTACAATATAGGACTTAGATGTAGTCCTAGGAGTACACTTTTGTTTATCTGGGTCCCTTGTGCCGATGGATCGAGTGGTAATGCGTTGACTCCGTTGACGAACTGACGAGGGTTATCGGTTCTCTGAAGATCGGGATTGCTCTGGGTGCTGGAGCTTGCTGAGAGGAGGAAGACGTTGAGTGTCTGTATCTGCCTCTCTGGTGATATGTTCGTTCGTTGGATATTCTGTGCCCTTTTTTTGTGTGTCAGAAGGAAATGATCCCTGTATTTATAGTTTTGTAGGCTGGCTGCTCATACGCGCATGTAGGATGCGCTGGTGCGTGGGGACGCCACGTGGTGATTGCTGATGGAGGCGCATGGACGATGCGCCCTGATCGAGGGGTTGAACTCTTCATACTGATGTTGTGAGCTGGCATGTAGCAGAGGGGAAGATCTTTCTGTTGCTGAAATCTTGGGTGAGTTGAGTCAAAGGACACGTGTCTTCGACTCATGGCTTGGAGATCTCGGATTTGATGGGGGAAATGATCTGGTGGAATGCGCCTAGGATGGGGTGCATGAGGAGACTTTGGCTCGTAACCTTTAGGAGTCACAAACCATTCAGGGCGCACGGCTTTTGAGTCGCATGCAGGCGACTTTCCTTCTGTCTTTTGGGATTAGAGAGCAGTCTGGGGCACATGGCTTTTGAGGCGCATGCAGAGCTTCAAGTGGAGACTTTTTTTCTGTCTTTAGGGATCAGTGAAAAGTGTGAGGCGCATGGCTTTTGAGGCGCATGCGGATGGTTGGGTGGCCACGTGGCAGTAGCCGTCGGAGTGAAAAAATGATGATGCTGACGTTGCCGACGCTTCGTCTTCTGAAAAAGCTGTCAACTGTTCAGACTTTGGAAGGTGTGCTGCCAACTCTGTCAGTTCAGCATTTAATGTTTCTGACATTCGATGGACAGCTGAGTGGGCGCGTCGATTGGCGTTCTACTAGGTGTATGGGGACGCATGGGGGCGCATCCTCGGTGATGCGCTTGGTACTGAAGGGCGCGTCTGTGCTGATGCGCTTGATGTTGAAGGGCGCATGATGCGCGGTCTGGCCGACGCATCCGCTTCGTGACATGTTCTTTAATGCAGCGACTGTTACGTTCTTCGAGTGCTTTAAATAGCCGTCTTGATTTGGCTGAATTCGAAGCATCCGGTTCATCCATTAAATACAAATTTATTGCACGGAATTCGGAGAGCCATCCACCTGGCGCATGGGTTTGATTTGCCTGGCCTATAAATAGTGGCATGGAGAGAAGGTTTGCTTCTCGTTCTCTTATGTCTTTTCGACATGAACTTGTGTACTCGAGTGCATTCTGTTGACGAAGTGCTCCCGAGGGTGAAGATGCGATGCCACGTCTTCATTGATGCACTTGAAGATGACTGTTACATCCAAAAGCCGGAGTCGAGGGCTTCCGAGGCAGGCGGAAGGTGCCTGTTGCATCCAAAGATAAGGATGCCCGGGCCTCGTCTTCGTTGTGCAGGAAGAGCCGTAGATCGGAATGGCGGTGCTAGGCTCTTTCTTCCTTCAAAGTGGGTGTTGCCCACTCTGGTGGGTTTGGAAGCTGCTCCTTTAGCCGCATTTCGATTGCGGTCTTTCTTGGTCTTTGGAGGCTCTTTCGAAGCCTCCCCAGGCCACAGGCCGGCTTGTGGTTCTTTTTCCTTCCTTGGCTAGAGGGTTGATTGCCACCCTCGTTCTGCTCAATAAATGCTTCATTAGTCGAAGCACTTATCAGGTGAACCTGGCTGGAAGGGTGGCACATAACTGGGCTGCTGAAGGGATGCACATAACTGGGATGCACATAACTGAGCTGCTGAAAAGGATGCGCCTTACTGAGGGCGCATAGTGGGATGCGCCTGATCGAGGGCGCATGATGATTGCTGTGCCTGCTTGAGGGCGCATGGTGGCTGCTGGCTGTAGATTTAGGATCTTTTCTTTGTAGAAATTCTCCTTTGTATAGTCTTTCTTTAGACATGTAATAGACTTTTATATGTTAAATAAAAAGTCCTATTTCAATGTCTATACTTGTTGTTTTGGCTGTGGAGTACTTTGTCCGAGCTCTGGCGCATGTAGTCTGGCGCATGGGCTTTCTGGTTGTGAAATTCCATGCTTCTACAGGTATGTCCAATTTTGGATTCCGGTGGGCTGTGTACAAAATCGCCCGTTGAGTGGGATTGTGGGCCCGCCAAAATAGCGTCCCGATCAACGGTCTCAGAATCGGACCATACTTGGCTCACAGGACCATAAAAATATTTCGAGTCCAATGGCGCAAGTTTCATCGCGATATAATGAGTGTGCACAAAGTTGTGACTTAATTGCAAAAAGATCGATACGGGGGTATCTCGACGGATACGTACTGATTTCGTCGCACACATACAACAAAATCGGGTTCTGTCAGTTCTCACACGTCGACAACATCCATACGCGCCTTTCGATGCGTATAGTGCGCGACCACGTCGCCCGGTTTGTCGGGACGCACGCCGTATCGGGTGTTTTTCCATTTTTTTGAAAACAAAATTTACAGTTTTTGGAAAACTTTAACAACGTGTAACTTTCTACATACTAGATGAAAAGTGAATCCAGAAGGTGCGTTACAATCTTGGTTAGGTTGTCTTTGACTACCTTTAATTAGTTTTTACGAAAGTTTAATGGACAACGAGAAAAGTGGCCGACAAGTTGATGTTTTGAAACAGTTTTTAATATTACAGAAAACAGATTTTTGTTCAACTTCGTCTCGATTTTTCGAGCAAGTAGATGGGTTATTTTCGAAATCCACCTAGAGGATCTCGAAGAGGGTCAAGTCTACTTTCCAGAAAATCTTACGGATCGAAAATCGGTGCTACGAGTAAAAAGTTACGCCGTTGGAAAGTGGGGTACCTTGAGTGGAAAAACAGCTCTGTGGGTGACGTGGGGCTGACTTCCGATGCTTCGTTCATCGCACACAAAGCTCCATCGCTGGTGAAACGAATTCATAGGCGAAGAGGGTATGATCAGCCTCAACTTTCGTTTTGGAAGAGTAGGGTTTTGAGGCTTGTGGAGGAAGATGTATTTATATCTACTAGTAGCAAAACCTAATACTAATAGGTTTTAAAACTTTGAATCCCACGGGTAGCGTGAGCTTGCTGCTTATAGCAGCAAGCATTGAATTTGTAGGGCCCGCCCACTTTTAAGTGGGTGGGTTTGTATTTTTTTTTCTTTTTCTTTTTCCTTTTCTTTTTCTTTTCCTTTTTTTTTTCTTTTTCTTTTCTTATTCTTTAAATCTTTTATAGATAAAACTATATATATTCAAAAATCATTTAAATACAAATAACACTTTAAATATCACATATCCACATATTTAATATATTTAAATATATCTACATAGATATATAAATTCATCTTACAATAAATCAATCTCAATAATAATAATAATAATATCTAAATAGATTGAACATATTTTAATCTCCATGAAATAACTTAAATTATAATAAAATAATAATAATCGTCCCAATGGGTGAACTTTACCGCTCACCCATGTGTGGGTCCAGAAAATTATACCATCTTATAAAACATTATTTTATTAATAAAATATAAATTTTGTACCAAAAGTCAATAATATTCAACAAGTCTCAAAATTAAAAATATTTGTACACACATGAAATATTCCTACATGGCCATCATGGTCCCACCACATGCCTACATGGGCTTAAATTTGGTCCGGACCCAGTTCGGGCTGGTTTGGCACAACCGGGTCATCTAAAAATCAATATATAAAATAATATTTAATTAAAATAATTTAAATAAGTTCATTCACAGCTTGGCCTGGTTTTCCTAGTTTGGATATTACTGTGGCTAGGCTTCCCCCGGCATGGCTAGTACACTAGTCAAGGCACACTGCTACATCTTCTGTGCCAAAATTCATGGTAGTCTAGTGCTCCAACACTCAACAATGGCTAAGGTCATTTAAAAATAAAATAAAATCATAAATTGTATAAATTCATTTTTTAGTCTAATAAAATAATAAAAATAAATTTTAAAAAATAGGGGTTTTACATTCTACCCAACTTACAAGAATTTCGTCCTCAAAATTAAAAATAAGTAGGGATTGAAAAGGTCACATGGGTATATTGATGAGGAATCATCAAATCACAACGTTCAACAAAACATGAATTAGAAAATCATGATTTAGATAAATACAAAATAATCATGGATATGGCTAATTAATGCAAGAATAAAAATGATCAAGGGTTTTAAGTAGTTCAAGATAAAACACGAGTTTAATGAATAGAAAAGAATCGAGTAGATTAAGGGAAAAAATAATTTAGAGACTTAAGAGAGATGGTTCCTTGAGAATAGTTGTATATTGGTCGTCCAGGTTGCGGGCATGATTAAGAGAACGATTTGAATCATCCTCAAGTATCAAGAATGATTAGAAGGTCACGATAGTAGGTATGGAATCGACGAGTAGTTCAAGCGAGGATATAGTTACCTTGGTTGGTCCATGGCTAACTATCTTGGCAATAGATGGTGGGACAACTAAAGGCAATACTTTGAGTCTATCTATCAAGTACAGTGTCTGGTCTTTCTAAAGTAAGTAAAGCCCACAACAAAAGATTTCAAAGACGATGCTATTCAGTACGAAATACGATGTTCATAGGCGATAGGAATAATTCAAATGAGAGTTGTCAATGCTGTTGCGGATTAGACTCTTAGGCAAGTTTACTATGTCTTCATCCACGTAGAATAATATGTGATAAGTGAACCAAAGTGCAATAGGTTGATCAGACCATCATGCACCGGTTCTGATTAGACAATATGTTAGTGGGTACATCCAATAAAATATGTCATGATCAAGCTTGGTAAGGAAATAAGCTTGCAAAACTGAAGCTACATTAGCAGCATGAGATAGTCAAAATATGAGCAAGGGAGGTACTGCTGAAGGAAATTTGAAATAGTCCAAGATCTTTTAAAATCGAGTCTTGCTCGAAGTGTGGGCCTGTACAGTTGTCATAGTTTTCTTTACTTATGGTTTGGTTGTCTAGATAAGTTAAGGTCCTCTGAATTTATAGTCTAAGTGAACTTACCAATATGGTTTACAAGGAAAAAAGTTTTTTAGGTGGTGAGGTATTCTACCCAACTTACAAGTGTTAAACTAGCAGTGTGATGGGACAACGGGTCAAGCAATCAAGATAAAGCACAATTTGAGCATTTACGGAATTAAGTAGAACAAAAATCACCTATCGGTCGAAAGAATTGAGTCGAGATGGAATCCCTATCCGTGGTCAAAATATATCGGTATCATGGTAAAGGTTATAGTTTAACCATTTTGATCAGAAGGTCATATCATGAAAATAGTGTACAAGGAGACGTGTTTTAGTGGGACATGATATATCTACATGAAGGTGGACTTGTCTAGGTCTTATACATAAAATTTATTGGAAGGAAAAGTCTACTGTTGTGCTCCAAATATCCAAGTCATGGTAGGGGACGCCAGAAGATCAAAAATAGAAAGTGGGAGTTCACGAGGTGATAAGTAATACACAAAATAAAGAAGATCAAGTTAAAGCATGAAATAAAATTAATTAAAGAATCCATAAAAATAATTTAGGAACACAATTCCGGAGAGAAGATAGTCTCATAGATGAATACAGTTAAGGAACCATTAAATCATTATTCAAATTGCTAGTGGGTTAGAAGGTCGTAATTAAAAGATCTAGAATTGAAGGAAGGTCGAGTAAGCCGAGGTGGAAATACAGTCACATAGCTGGGTAGATGACTAACAACACTTGTGTATATACTACTAGCATGGTCATAAGTGACATGGCAATTAGTGTGGAATACTTCTAACTCATTAGGGCTACCTTTGTGGCCTACCATTAATATTTCAACTCGAGTTTCCTCCAAAAAGTTTCAAAAATAAACTTTCAAAAATAAACCACCAAAATTTGTATTCACTCCAAGCCGTTCAAATTCATCATAAAAATTTAAATCACTCTCATAAATTTCAAAACAAAATTTTATCACGTTACTACTAACCTTTTCCAAAATTAACGTTTAAATTCAACTATTTAACTCGAGAGTTCATAATTTACGAATCCATAAAAATTTCACAATCAATCAAAATTTAACACTCTAAAATTTTCAAATAACTCATAATAAAACTCTTAGCATATTAAAAGCAATCTCAAAAATTCAGCTCAATACTCTCATCAATTTTAACTTCTATTCATGCTAAGTTATTCCAACAAATCTCAACTTTTAAATGGTAACTTCCTTTAATCCATCAAAATAACTTTCCATCACATCCTTCAAAATTCATCCAAAAATTTTAATATTAGCAATCCCTCATTAAACTAAATTTTCAAATAATCTTATCAGTCAAAATCCCCCTTTTTTTTATACCAAAAATCTAAATAGATTTGTAAATCCTCAATCATAGGACACAATTTAAAATAAAGAGAAATTCCCAAAAATTGTTTTCAATTATTGTAAACCAAAATTTACCATCATTACTTCCACTTAAAATTCAAAATTTACTAAACATAAAAATCGCAAGTTGTACAACTCAATTTAAATAATTCCTACGGCCATTTTTAAAAGCTAAAATCATTTTCAAACCAAATTTATAATCGTGCAAAGGTGTATAACCATAATCCAATGAATCATAAACATCAAAACTCAAAAATCAATAAATTTTATATTTGTTCAAAGATGTATATCTATCACCCAAAATTTTAAATATCACAACTCGAAATGCAATTCAATTTTATATTTGTTCAAAGATGTATAACTATAACCCAATAAATCATAAATATTAAAACTCAAAAATCCAATCAATTTCTTAAATCAATGGTATAAAGATTTTAGCTGTATATTTTTTTTCCTGCAGTATCAATCCTATGGTGTTTACTATTTAGAAATCTCAAAAAAAAAACTTTCCTTGGTAATATCCTAATTTACAAATTACAATTTATTAAATCACACTAAAAAAGCATTTTTAACTCAATTAGAGTCTTGAATGTATTCCAATTGCCAATATAACCATTCTAGCCATATGTGTTTGACCTATGAGCATATACTAGTGTAGTCATCTTCCTAGCTGACACTAAGCACGAAAATAAGAATCAACGGTAGAAAGGAATCAAGCAAGATGCAATTCAAGGAAGTCGGACGAGAGTTCGGAATTTGAAGCCAAGGGAAGAGGTCAAGTTGTATGGATGAGATTCCTAGATTCTAATCCTATGTTGCAGGTTCACATCGGTACAGTAACGTAACCGAAGTGACAAACTCGACCTGCATGGGCCACCACAAAAATAGAATAAAAATGGAGTCCGACCTCCGAAATAGAGAAAAATGAATTATAGCAACTAAATCGTACATCAACTAAAATGAATCAAATGACATCAGAAGGTAAAATCTTCTCGACAGAGAATGAAGAATATGGTCATGTTTTGTACTCTTACGAGTAGTCCTGATTGTCTAGACCTAGAGAGATCACCAGGTCCTCAGAGAGACGTAATAAGATATATAATATGCTATAATAACAGAATATGTATATATACGCAACTGGGCTTCCTAACCATCTATGTGAATTTACTTTTGAGGGCAACGTTCCATACAGGGGCTCAACAAATAATAAATGCATGACACATATAGTGCTCGATTGAGACACTGGTGGCAACTAGAGAAAAGTAAATAAATAGTAGACACATGCCTAGTACCTGTCCCTCCCCACCCCATGCTTCTGTCTATGTCGTATCTCAACACAAAACCTCTAATAACTGCTAAATCTTCTAACGTGTATTTCCAGTAATAGTTACAACATTTTTACGTCCATACATACCAGTGGCCAGCGAGTACAGAAGTCCTGTAATGCTCCGTTCCGTACAGTGCATTACGATGAGTCGTTAACTCGAAGAGTTACGTTGACCCGATGAAGTATCGATGGAAAGCATAAGTCCGATTTGAACAAAGTAATGACTTCGATTGATCTGGTGTGCAGGCTATGCTTTTGCGTTGGATTGTAAAGGGTCGATAATTTGCCTCGTTAACTAAGGTGTCCACAAATCCAAATCGTCGTCTTGCAACGAATTGTGGCATGGGCACAGTAGGCCGAATAAGTCAAATAGTTCAACGGAATGGCTAAGTCAGGAGAGTTGGCCGTGCAAGCAAGTTATGGAATCGAGCCGCTTCAGCTCGGCAGAAATGATAAGGCGTATCGGCTTAAGGTGGGTGGGTTCTTGGGTCTCTCTCCCTACTCCTTCACGTATAATAAAATATATCCTTGTATACGTAAGTTGCCATTAAGTTAGCGAGCCTGGCTCGAACGGTTAAAGGTCATAGCATGTGTCGAACATTAAGATAGAACATTGAACATTAAACAATTGAAGCGACATGCATCATGTGTACGAGTCACGGTAGGGCGGTGATAGTAGAACATTGAAGGGTAATATCGAGATGTGCATCATGTTTGCGATAAAATATAAAATAACAGAACAATTATCGGAGGACCGGACTTTTACTTCACGTTACAAACTCGCTTGTACAAAGAAAGCCTAGGGACGAAAACCTAGGTACAGCAGTCTAAGTACAATTGTTTATTTTAGATTCCGGGGGGTGACGATAGAGGCTCGGGAAGGCGACGACAGCCCTGTCTTACTCCTTGGACGATCGGTATGCAGCCTTGGCTCCTGTGAAGTGATGGTTGGCATTGATGAAGAAATGCTCTTCTTGCTCTCCCTCTATTACTCTTCTGGCTTCTCTCCCTCTCTGTGTATTTTCTCTCTGATTATTGGGGGAATCTCTCTGTATATCTCTTTTTTTGTATGTCCTTCTTTTGCAAGGGAATGGCACCCTGCTATTTATAATAGTGTGGGGCATCATTAGGGTTTACAATGATTTCCCATTCTCAAAGTGGCGGCAGCCTGGTAAATGATTAATCTGGACCATTAATCTTGAGCGTGAAGGATCTGGGCCATTAATGAGGATTATGCCAAATCATGTCAGTCATTAATGTTGATTGCAATAAATCCCCATCATGATGATTTGTTGATATTCACAAATCTAAATGAGTCAATTTAATTCCTTCTCTTGCCACGTGTCCCAAATCATTGGGATCTGACCTAAAATTTGATTATCTTTAGGACACGTGTCCTGTCATCATTGTTGAGCCGCATGAGGAGCGTTCATATTTGGGCCGCATGAAGGTCGTTATGACCGAGCCGCATGAAAGATTTCATGACTGAGCCGCATGAATAGTCTCTATACTCAAGCCGTATGAAGGTTGTCATGACCGAGCCGCATGAATATGTTCATGACTGAGCCGCATGGGGGTCTTCATGGCCGAGCTGTATGAGAGTCTTCATGGCTGGGCCGCATGGATTTCTTTTATGGCCGAGCTGCATGGGGGACCTTCATGACTGAACCGCATAGGTTTCTCTGCACTGACCGCATGAACTCGTCTAATCTGGCCGCATAAACTTGCCTCAAAGCTGTGAAGATTTTCTCCAGTTCCCTAGGAAGATAGTGCTTTCGTGTTAGCCAATACGACTACTTTACGTCATGGCTGTCAGCTGTCAGCCGTCAGAGCATTAATTGTGTTCAGTACGTTGGGCACAGCTGCTTTGAAGGCCACGTGGCCTCTCTCTGTGGGCCGCATGGAGTTTACTCGAGTTGCCTATGTGTTTGAGCCGCATGTCTATGTTGGTGACTTTTGAGCCGCATGATACTCTTGAGCCGCATGAAGCTCGTCTGATTTTGAGCCGCATGAAGCTTCCTAGGTTCTGTGCCGTATGAAGAATGTCTCATGACCGAGCCACATGAAGGACGTCTCATGACCGAGCCGCATGAGGAATGTCTCATGATCGAGCCGCATGAAGGACGTCTCATGACCGAACCGTATGAGGAATGTCTCATGACCGAGCCGCATGAAGGACATCTCATGACCGAGCCGCATGAGGAATGTTTCATGACCGAGCCGCATGAAGGATGTCTCATGACTCGCATGAGGAATGTCTCGATCTGCCCGTGCACTCGCTTTGTGGGCCCGGGTATCCCGAACACACGAATGCGTAGGTATCATATTTGCTCCCTGATGTGGGGACTAATAGAAACACTTGCCCTCGATCTTTGTTGGAAGACTCTTGAGAACCACTCTGTCCGTTTGCCGTCGGGGGCTGGACATAGGCAGCTCCGTACAACTTTTCATCAGAGGCCCGCTTAGCAGGACGCTCTTGATGGTCAGAGGTTAGGACAGCTGACTGAGCCCGATGAGCCTGCGCTGCCCTAGACTTCTTCTACTTAGCACCCGAAGGTGCATAATAGGAAGAGTCCAAGTTTGGAAGGAGGGAAGAGAAGTTGGTGCCCTTTTCAAAGGAGGTAAGGGGGCTCTATTGTAGAATGGAGTGAGCCCTTTCTTCTTCTCCTTTTCGATGTGGGACTAAAAGCAATATTTTCCATACTTCTACAGGACCCCCTTCAAAGTTTCCAAATTACAAATTTGGAACACTTTGAATAAGAAGCATGGAAAGTAGATTTGTTTAGGTGTGGTAATCCAATCAAAGGTAGCATGGACATGATAGGTTTGGGTACTTCCGCTGGGGATTTTATGTGGACTTATCATCCTTGGCGTACCTTGGTTTTAGGTACGGATAATAAGTTGAGAGAGGGAACCATCATATTTACTCAGAGGTGGTATGGACGTGGTAAATATAAGGATGATGGTAGAGCTTTCCTACTCAGAGGTGATATGGACATGGTAGGAGTGAACTCGAATGAGGATACATAGAACAACTCAGAGGTGCTATCAACGTGGAAGTTCTATGCATTGGGTGAAAGAATGCTATGGAACAGCTGGGCTCCGAAAGCATGTGATGATGAGGAAAGATGTGGATGTACTAAGGGACCTAGTACGGCATTTATGGTCAGCAGAGGACATTTGTGGGCCTATTATCCTTGGCATACCTTGGTTTTAGGTACGGATAATAAGTTTGATAGGGATACCTAGAACAACTCCGCGGTAAGGCGAATATGGAGGTTCTTGGTATCAGGCGAAAGAATGCCATGGAGCAGTGATCAGTTTTCTGTTTTCTTTCACTATTTTTCTTTTCTTTTTGTCAAGGGATGTGATCCCAGATGATGTAGTACTTTGAATCTTGAATAAATGAGCATGTTTCAACTCATCTTCTCTTTCTTGTACTTATGGTGTTTGTGGAACTGGACTTGCTGGGAGATTATTTGTGGACCTGTTACCCTAGGCGTACCTTGGTTTTAGGTACGGATAACAAGTTTGGTCAGGATATCCGGAACAACCATGGCAAAGTGGTCATAGGTGCTCTCGGTATTGGGAAAAAGAATACCGTAGAGCAGCTGGGCTCCCGGGGCATAGTGAGATGGTAGATTTATGCTAAGAAGCTTAGCATAGGATATTTGTGGACCTATTATCCTTGGCGTACCCTGGCTCAGGATACGGATAATAGGATGAAAGGAAACCAACATATTTGCTCAGAGGTTATGAGGACATGGCAAGCATGAAGGTTTTACCGTGGAATCTTCCTGCTCAGAGGTAATGAGGACATGGCAGGGGAGACTTCACGGAAGATATTCGTAGTCAACAGCGGACATTTGTGGTCAACAGAGGACATTTGTGGTCAACAGAGGACGTTTGTGGTCAACAGAGGACATTTATGGTCAACAGAGGACATTTATGGTCAACAGAGGACATTTGTGGACCTATTATCCTTGTCTACTCCGGTTGTGGGTACAGATAATAGGTTGAAAGGGAACCGACATACTTACTCAGAGGTAATGGGGACATGGCAAGCATGAAGGTTTCTTCGACGGAGCCTTCCCACTAAGAGGTAATGAGGACATGGCAGGAGTGGGCTCAATGAAGAGGGGGTACATAGAATGACTCAGAGGTAGAAGAACGTGGAAGTTCTATGCGAGGGGGTGGTTTGTTTTTGGTGGAAGTGAAAACGACTCAGAGGTAATGAGGACATGGCCGTTTCGGAAATTTGTGGATCGATTACCCTTTTTGTGCACTGGGAGCGCGGGTAGTGGATTATGAGTGAGGATCTCTTCCAGGAAGAAAATTCAGAGGTATAATCATACGTGACTTACTATCTGAAAGAGTGACCGAAATATGAGTTCAGAGGCACCAGCGGGTACATAACTCGATAATTTAGAATAGTGAGAAAGTGTGGAGAGAATGCCGTTTAGACATAATATTTCTTCAGGAGCTTGCCGTTGACGGGCAACATGAGCAAGTCTCTATTTTGTTTTGCGAGACGGTAAGCACCGTTGGAGATGCCTCGATGATAAATGTGCCTTCCCACTTTGGCTGGAATTTGCCGGCGGTCTTGTGAGTCATGATCATCGGCCTCCGGACTGCCAGAACGAGATCGCCCACCTGGAATGTTCTGATTTTGACCTTCTTGTTGAAGGCTCCAGATATGCGTGCTTGGTATAGCTCAATTCGCTGCTGGGCCAAGAGGCGCTTTTCATCTAGTGTCTCCAATTCCTTTAGCCGGCGATGGTGGTTTTCGTCTGTCGTCAATTGATGTGTGAGGGCAACGCGTAGTGAGGGGATCTGAGTCTCCAATGGGAGGACTGCCTCACTCCCGTACACCAGGGAGAATGGCGTATTCCCGGTGGCTGTTCGAACTGTGGTACGATAAGCCCATAAGCATTCGCCGAGCTTCTCGTTCCAGTCGCGTTTGTTGGAGGAGACGAACTTCTTGAGGAGTTTGATGATTGTTTTGTTGAATGCCTCTGCCAACCCGTTCGCTGCCGGGTTGTACGGTGTTGAAGCGATATTCTGAATACGGTGCTTATCGCAAAACCGATAGAATGCGTGGCTTGCAAACTGCGGACCATTATCATGGATGATCCTTCGAGGCAGTCCAAAGCGATAGATGACGTGATGCTTAAGGAAGCTGATCACGTTTGAAGTCTTAACTTCTGCGAGTGGGACAGCTTCCGCCCATTTGGAGAAGTAATCAGTGATCGCAAGTATGAAGCGATGTCCTCGGGAGGAAGGTAGGGTGATTGGACCAATGATATCCATTCCCCATGCTTCGAATGGCCAGGACGCCACTGTCGGATGTAGAAACTCGATGGTTGGTGAATGAAGTCCGCATGGACTTGGCAGGCTCTACATTTTCTAGCATAATCTACCGCATCTGCCACCATCGTGGGCCAATAGTAGCCCATTCGTCGAAGGCGGTCTTATAATTTAGGACCGGGCTGGTGGGCCCCGCAGGCGCCATCATGAGCTTCTCGTACGGCTTCTTTGGCTTCTGCGTTTGACAGATACCGAAGCAGTAATCCATCGTAGGAGCAGCGATACAGCATTTTCGTCTCTATGTCGGAGAAGAATCTGAGAGAACGTCGTCTGATGGAAGTGGCTTCCTTTGGGTTCTCGGGCAGGATGTCGTAGACGATGAAGTCGATGAATGGTTGTCTCCAATCTGGGGCATCATCGATCGTCTGGGCGGAATAACTCGCCATGAATTGCACATTGTTCTTGGGACAGACCAGTTCGTGGCCTATCACATCCACTGATTGGCGATCATAGTTCGGAACTGCAAGGGAAGCGGCAAGACCAGCTAAGGCATCAGCTTCGATATTTCGGAGTCTGGGGACATGTTCGATGAAGAACCCCTCAAACGAAGAGATGATGTCAATTGCTATTTGATGGTAAGGGATCATGTCTTCGTGGCGGACCTCGTATGAGCCCCGGATCTGATTGACGATTAGTTGGGAATCGCTGTATGCTTCAAGGTATTCTACTTCCAGCTCTCTTGCAAGTTGGAGGCCAATGACCAGAGCGTTGTACTCGACCACATTGTTAGAGCAGGGTTCTGTGAGGGAATAAGCGCGGTTGATCACGAATCCGGTAGGGGAGACTAGCACTACCCCGACTCCGACGACTATATTGCCTTTAGGTCCGGTCCTCGAAGCACCGTCGAAGAACATTTGCCATATATTAACGTGAGAGGTTGCATACGAGTCAGCAACCTCATCTGGGATCTCTTCATATATTCTGGAGGACTCCGAGCCTGGGTGGGCTGCTAAGAAGTCTGCCAGGGCTTGACCTTTGACTGCCTTTATGGGACGAAGATCATATAATAAGGGGATAGCAATATTGCCCATGTAGCGAGGCGAGAGCTGAGTGCCCCTGGCTTAGTCATGAGGACTCTGAGAGGGTTGACTCGTGAGATCACATGTATGGTTTGTCCCGTGACATAATGCCGCGTCTTCTGAATAGCGAACACCAAGGCAAGGCATTCCTTCTCTACAGCGGTGTATCGGTGCTCTGGCCCAATCATCATTCGGTTGAGGTAATATATGGCTTGCTCATGGCCTGCATCGTTGTTTTGTGTCAGCAGAGCCCCGAAGGAGTGTTCCATTGCTCGTACATAGAGCAGGAATGGTTTTCCAGGAACTGGGGCCACCAAGACTGGAGGATTTGACAAATATTCTTTGATGCTGTCGAAAGCACGCTGACATTCCTCGTCCCATACGAATGAGACTCCTTTCTTCATGAGGTGCGTGAATGGTCGGCATCGCCCGGAGAGGTTAGAAATGAATCTCCTGATGTAAGCTAGCCTCCCTTGGAGGCCTCTGAGTTCGCAGAGATTTCTCGGGGGACCCATCTCCATGATTGCTTTCATCTTCTCAGGGTCTCATCTGTCGCGGTAGGGGCTGTTATTTCGGGAGGATTGTTGTCCGGGTTCGGTGCCGCTGAATTCGTGTCTGCATTGACCGCGGGACCCGCGCTTGTTTGGCCAGACGTCCCTCCTTGCAGAGTTGGAAGGGCCGCTTTAATCTCGTCTACGGACTTGACCAAAGCAAGTAATATGGCTTCGAGATTGTCGATGCGCTGGCGATCACTGGAATCACTTTGATTGCTGTCTGTCATGAACACCGTCCTTGTATGATGAGAAACGGAAGGGACGGTGGAGGACGTATCCTCTGAGTCATACCCGTGTACCGAGAAGTCATCGGGATATGTGGGATTATTCTCTTCTGGTTCGGACTCGGAGGGAATAGTACCCCCGGCTTTAGGGCTTGCTTCATCTTGAGAGTCATGGATGTCCTCGGGGACATCGAGGTTTGCTGTATCCGATAGGAAAGTTGCCTCCCCTGGCTCTTTTCCTTGAAACATCGGGTTATTGTGGATGTTCGGAGGAGTGCTACCCCCAGTTCCCACGATCCCCAGCGATGTGGTTGATTAATTTTCTATTGCAGCAGATTTCGTCTTTGAACGGGTGTGTTGGAATACTCCGATGGAGGACAACCGTTTAGACGACAGTTTCTTAGCTGTAGTGGTTGATATCTTAGGGCCGGAGATGCTCGTCTTCTTCCCTCTCTCCTCGACGGGGACTTTCTGAGTGGAATTGCAGGAGACAACATGAGGTGCCTCGTCCTCTGAGCTCGGATGCTGTAGTCTTTGGAAGACTGACGGCCGGTCTTCCGTCACTGCCCGCGTTGTTGCAACAGCAGTTGACGATGATTTAGGTACAGTGACGTCCAAGCGGGGACTCTTTGCACACCGAAGCCCCTTCTCTTTCCTTGCGCTTGTGGAGGATCGCCTCACGCAGGTCAGAGGAACCACTTTGTCCTTTTGCCGCCGGGGGCTGGACTCGAGCGGTTCTATACAACTTCCCATCAGAGGCCCGCGTGATAGTCAACGGGACGTCCCGACAATCAGAGGTTGGGGCAGCTGACTGGGCTTGATGAGCCCGCGCTGCCCTAGACTTCTTCTTTTTAGCACTTGCGGGTGCGTAATAGGAAGAGTCTAAGTTGAATACCACAGAGTCTGGCTTATCATCCAGAGAACCATCAGGGTCAGGACCATATGAGAGACGGTCGAAGACTGATCGAGAAGAGCGTGGAACGAACGCTATGCGGCTAGGATTGGAAACCGTACAGGATGTCTGCATGCGGTTATCTTCTGCTGTCGGATGAGTTATTCTTGTGCGACTGGGAGTCACGACCGTGCAGGCTGGCCGCATGCGGTTGGCAACTGTGGTCGCATGGGTTTTCTGCAAGCGATTGACTTCAGTGACCGCATGAGTCTCATCTATGCGGTTTGGCAACTGTAGCCGCATAAACTATGCGGCTGACAGGCGTGGCCGCATGAGTTTTCTTCATGCGGCTGGCGGATGCAGCCGCATGTGCTTTCTCTCTGCGGCTAATACCCTTATGCGGCTCGGATCGCATAGAGTTTCTCTCTGCCCCTGCTAGTCCAGCATCATAGTGTTTTCTTCTGCCGGACTTGGGGACAGCAGAGTTGTCTACGGTCTGAAGTGGGGCCGCAGAAGAGTCCTTCTCGCCGTCGTGAGCAACAGAGGGTATCCCGTCGAGGGCTTGGGGAGGAGCAAATGATTTTGGCCTCCACTCTTTGCGAGCCTTCATCGTGCGGGTGCGCTTCTGGACCGGGCCAGCGCTTCCTTCGGAGAGCATCTCTTCAAACGCCTGTTGGTCGAAGCGGACGACCATCTTTTATTGCGTGGAGCCAAGTTTGGCTGCATCCGACTGCGTCACCAACTCCTCAGCCGTGGAGAAGTTTGTCCCCAGCAGAGTCGCCATCGTGTTTGCCATGAAATATAAAAGAACAGAACAATTATCGGAGGATCGAACTTTTACTTCACGTTACAAACTCGCTTGTACAAAGAAAGCCTAGGGACGAAAACCTAGGTACAGCAGTCTAAGTACAATTGTTTATTTCAGATTCCGGGGGGTAACGATAGAGGCTCTGAAAGGCGACGGCAGCCCTGCCTTACTCCTTGGACGATCGGTATGCAGCCTTGGCTCCTGTGAAGAGATGGTTGGCGTTGATGAAGAAATGCTCTTCTTGCTCTCCCTCTATTATTCTTCTGGCTTCTCTCTCTCTCTGTGTATTTTCTCTCTGATTATTGGAGGAATCTCTCTGTATATCTCTTTTTTTGTATGTCCCCCTTTTGCAAGGGAATGGCACCCTGCTATTTATAATAGTGGGAGGCATCATTAGGGTTTGCAATGATTGTCCATTCTCAAAGTGGCGGCAGCCTGGTAAATGATCAATCTGGACCATTAATCTTGAGCATGAAGGATCTGGGCCATTAATAAAGATTATGCCAAATCATGTCAGTCATTAATGTTGATTGCAATAAATCTCCATCATGATGATTTGCTGATATCCGTAAATCTAAATGAATCAATTTAATTCCTTCTTCTTGCCACGTGTCCCAAATTCATTGGGATCTGACCCAAAATTTGATTATCTTTAGGACATGTGTCCTGTCATCATTGTTGAGCCGCATGAGGAGCGTTCATATTTGGGCCGCATGAAGGTCGTTATGACCGAGCCGCATGAAAGATTTCATGACCGAGCCGCATGAATAGTCTCTATACTCGAACCGCATGAAGGTTGTCATGACCGAGCCGCATAATATGTTCATGACTGAGCCGCATGGGGGTCTTCATGGCCGAGCTGCATGAGAGTCTTCATGGCCGGGCCGCATGGATTTCTTTCATGGCCGAGCCGCATGGGGGACCTTCATGACTGAACCGCATAGGTTTCTCTGTACTGGCCGCATGAACTCGTCTAATCTGGCCGCATAAACTTGCCTCGAAGCTGTGAAGATTATCTCCAGTTCCCTAGGAAGATAGTGCTTTCGTGTCAGCCATTATGACTACTTTACGTCATGGCTGTCAGCTGTCAGCTGTCAGCCGTCAGAGCATTAATTGTGTTCAGTACGTTGGGCTACAGCTGCTTTGAAGGCCACGTGGCCTCTCTCTAGTGGGCCGCATGGAGTTTACTCGAGTTGTCTACTGTATTTGAGCCGCATGTCTATGTTGGTGAACTTTTGAGCCGCATGATACTCTTAAGCCGCATGAAGCTCGTCTGATTTTGAGCCGCATGAAGCTTCCTGGGTTCTGTGCCGCATGAAGAATGTCTCATGACCGAGCCACATGAAGGACGTCTCATGACCGAGCCGCATGAGGAATGTCTCATGACCGAGCCGCATGAAGGACGTCTCATGACCGAACCGTATGAGGAATGTCTCATGACCGAGCCGCATGAAGGACGTCTCATGACCGAGCCGCATGAGGAATGTCTCATGGCCTGAGCCGCATGAAGGACGTCTCATGACTCGCATGAGGAATGTCTCGATCTGCCCGTGCACTCGCTTTGTGGGCCCGGGTATCCCGAACACACGAATGCGTAGGTATCATGTTTGCTCCCTGATGTGGGGACTAATAGAAACACTTGCCCTCGATCTTTGTTGGGAGACTCTTGAGAACCACTCTGTTCGTTTGCCGCCGGGGGCTGGACATAGGCAGCTCCGTACAACTTTCCATCAGAGGTCCGCTTAGCGGGACGCTCTTGATGGTCAGAGGTTGGGACAGCTGACTGAGCCCGATGAGCCCGCGCTGCCCTAGACTTCTTCTACTTAGCACCCGAAGGTGCATAATAGGAAGAGTCCAAGTTTGGAAGGAGGGAAGAGAAGTTGGTGCCCTTTTCAAAGGAGGTAAGGGGGCTCTATTTATAGAATGGAGTGAGCCCTTTCTTCTTCTCCTTTCCGATGTGGGACTAAAAGCAATATTTTCCATGCTTCTACACATCACGTGCACGACTTCGAGAACATTGAACAATAGGCCTAGAACACTGGTTATGGAGTTAAGCGTGCCCTTGGTTGCACTAAATCTACGAAATGACTAAGTAACTACGGAACTGCTGCTATGTAAATAACTTATGAATGGAACGCGTTGAGTATAAGTATGAGAAGTCTAAGCCATTGGGCATCGTGCATCAATACGGATGTGTTGGGGCATAATGTCGATGGAACTTGAGAGAGAGATAACGGAATATGTTTATGGAACGTGAATATGTTTATGGAACGTAAATATGTTTACGGAATGGATTATGTTTACGGAACGTGAGATTGGTTGGAATGATATGACTTGTTTGCTATGGCACGTATTGCATGGTCAATGGACTCGGATGGCCCATGCACGGGTGCGACTTCCCTCGAAAGGTTACGACCGGGGCACCGGGACTGTTCGGCCTAGGAGGGAAATATGTATGGTATTTATGGTGCACATCATTAGGATGGGTTACGACCGGCCAGTGTTGTGATAAGCTATGATATCAGTAAATTTGGGATCCTACAGATACTGGGCTAGCAACCCCTATTGGAGCGATCATAGGCTTACACAAAAGGATGCCAAGTCCATTACGGTGCGGAACACCGTGACCTTCATATAGATAGGGCCGGTGGGCTGAGATTAGAGTTGGGTGCAGGCGCAGGACCTGCTACCCTTATGCATATGTGTAAGTATGGTTGGTTGGTTGCGTGAATTGTATGATTGCTTATGTAAAGTTCTAACCATTGCAGGCTAGGCAAAAAGGGACGGAGATGAGCACGATCACTATGTTTATGTTCATATTATGTCTAACTGTATCTGCCACAGGGACACGGTATTGGACACATTTATGATAAGTTGCTATGCTTGAATATTGCCACGAAACTGATTCTAAGGCTAATTAGAAAGATAACCAAATAATGTTACATGTTTCACTAAATTTATTTAGTGTTTGGTTGGGTACGAGTGGGTATTGATCAGTGCAGCGAGGACGAAAGCACTAATCTTCCACTAGTCTGCTTGCAGGTCAGGTCATGATCGACTCGGGACGGGGCTTGGCTTGGATGCGCCGAGGCATGGAGTCCTTAGCGTTTCAAGAGGAGCTACTGCATTGGCGTTCGGACTTGCAACATGGAGATGTTCGGCCGAAGACTACTTGTTGGCTATAAAGAGGCATAATGTATGGAAAGATGTAATCCTTTGTGAGCTAGAGAGATCATGAGCGTTGTAGCCAGTTGGCATATTCAGTTGGGCTACTCAAGCCTTTGTAACCTTCAGTTCATTATTAATAAAAGAGATTCTTATTATATACTTTGTTTTCTTTCGCTGCTTATGTTATCAATTTGAGATAAACACTCTGTGAACCTGTTATCTTGCCTTACACGAGTGCGACTCCAGGCTCGTGCGGCATCACGCCCCAGTGAGGACGATGATTTGGGTGAAATCTAGCGAGGACGAGCGATTTCTCGGGTCGGGGCGTGACAAGTCCGAGTTCTATATGCGACTCACAATTCGTGGAACACATGTGCTAAGGCCAATTAAGACATAAAAATGGTTCACAAACATGATATAGTCTGCTAAAACTAGGCCAACATGCATAAAATAAATACAAGTAACGCAAAACGACTAATACAATTGTTGCACCCAAGTATGATTTGGATGCAGTTTAAACGTAATAAATAACATAAATATAACATGCTGAAATAAACGTACATAATAAAAAATTATGGCAAGGTATACTTGTCTGGAGGTGGTGTGATAATTTGACGACGTTGAGAAGGTGGACCTATCTAGTCAATGAAAACAGCTAAGGAGAAATTGTCGCGAACATCTCCAGATGCTGAAACAAATATCAACAATGCACCCAGAACGAGGGAAGAAGCTAAAGTAGTCTACCCTTAAGTCCAATTTGGACACAAAGCAAAATGCTAAATTTGGGACAAAACAGTGTCCATCGATAGGGCGCTTTGCACCGAAAAATTTGCCAACCTAAAGGTCTCTAATTCAGCATATTATATGTCAAACAAATTTTGAACGACGATATGAACTCAATATAGTATGTCCAGATTTGAATCCCGATAAGCCGATAAAAAATAGCACATCGAATCCGATCGTGGGACCCGCAAAACGAAAATCTGGTCAACTGTCTCAGATTCTAACGAAACTTGAGCCACATGACTAGTTAAACGTTGTGAGTCCAATAACATAATTTCTATTGCGATATGACGAGCGTACACACGGTAATTAAAAATTTTGCAAAAAGGCCTATATGGTGAATTTCGAAAGATATATGTCGAATTCGTTATGCACATGCAACCAATTTGAATACCATCAAACCCCACACGACGACGAAGACCGTATTCAGTTTTTGATGCAATCAGCTCACGATAAAGTCGTCTGGTTTATCAGGATGGATCCTGTATCAGAAAAATTTCAAGTTTATAAAAACTATTTTTCTTGATTTTCAATGTGATTAAACTATAGTTTTAAACAAAACAAAACAAATTATTTACTGGGTTTTCTAGGGGGGCTAGTTAGTCTACGTGTAGGTGAAATCGATTCACAGATTACTGGTCTTCAAACAGAGGGTCATGGTTGATTTAATGTTTTGTTTTTGAACGTACCTTTTTCTGACTTTGAGTAGATTTCTCTATCGATTTAAACAATTTTAAAAGAATCTAATTGAAAGGATTTGTAGAGGTTTACGTTGTGAACAAAATGAAACAATTGGATTGAAGAATGATGGAACGAGGAGGAAGAAATCATACCCGAAACTTTGGTGATCGGGTCCGATTTTCTGGACTGTGCATAGCCCTGTGTGTGCGACTGACAGTAGCCGTGCGATGGTCATCGGTGCGTCTGCAACGGTGGCAGGCGGTCTGGAAGGATCATGGGATCGAGCTAGGTAAACTGGTCGGAATACTCTGATGGGAATTTGAGGTTCTCTGGAGGAATAAATCTCGATAACTCGCATGGTATTAATTTATAAATACCCATGTTTATAGTTGATTTCATGATAGATTCAGATTCAATTTTTACCGGCATTTAGGTTTAATCCATGGAGAATTGGATAAGGGTTACGTAGGATTTGATTTGATCATGAATGGTGAAGATTTGTTTGAGTTTGCTGGATTCAAAAATTCAAACTTTAAATTCTGCAGAGTTACGTTCAATTTTTTATTTTTTTATCTAAATTTATATAATACCTACTATTGGTCGATGTATCGAGATGACGAGATCAAAAAGACTTACAGGGGTGCTATCAGCCACAAGATCCGTGATGCGATATATAACATGAAGAGGATGAGTAGTTGTAGAAAAACAAAGAAAGTGTGGTTTAAGGAGGAGTATTGGGTGGAAACGTAGAAATACTCGAGACTCCTAAGTTCAAGAAGAGGTATGAGCAAATTAAGAATTTCGAACGTCTACTAGACTACATACAGGTGGATTAATCCTGATTGCATTACTTGCAAGAAATCTAGTACTTATAATAACTTAACATATTTAAATTCATTAATTATATAGTTTAATATTATTAATTATTCTACTAATACATTAATTAACTATTTCTTATATAGGCCGATAAGAAGGCAAAGTAGGGTGGAAATCCTTTAAGAGTTGATTTCACCAAGGTCTTCGAGCAGATGCACAAGAGGAAGAACGAGATATATGAACGAAAAGGCCAGTAAGACATTTGGTATCTATTATAATTATATTATTTTTATTATATGATATAATATGAATATATACATTAGAAAATTTTAAAAACTTAGGATAGTCCAAAAAATATATGTTATGTGAAAACAACATAGGATATTAAAACATAGGAGTACAAGCTGCGCTTCAGTTTCTACGAAAAAAGACATCCTTTGGGGACACTCCGGATCAGGTTGACGAGACTTTCAGGAAATCTACGCCCGCATCCGTGGCTGGACCTTTGGTTAAAGGTCAATTGGAAGAGAGGGTAAGCCATACACATATATGGTACCAGCTCCTTGGCGATACATGTATCGGTATATTCTAGACCACCTCCACCCACTTCTTCTTCTTCTTCTTCTTCTCCTCTGCCTCCTTCACATCCAATCTTAATACAATTGGCCATTGCTATTATTGTACTTTCGTTACATATGGAGCATATGCAGACAGTTATCACTACAACAAAAAACCCCTTTAATGACGGCTAAAAAGCGTCATTAATGATAAACTATGACGCTTTTTTTCTTCAAAGCAAACACTACTAAAATATGCTATATTAGCGACGTCGTTTAGCGACGGAACAAAATACCGTCGCTAAATATGTAATATAGACTCCCTTCTATTGACATCGCAAATCGTCGCTGAATAGCGACGTTCAGCGACAGTAGATATATTACGTCGCAGAATAGCGACGTTCAGCGACATATTATTAAAATATGTCGCCATATATTAAAAGGTTGTGACGTTTAGCGACGTCAACTGTTGACGTCGCTAATTTTTTTACTTAGGGCACAGTTATGTTTTCTTTTTCCCCCTCACTCAAAAATTTTATATTTTTCATTTTTCCTCGAGCTGTCGGCGACTCCCTCCCTCCTCCGGCGACTCCCTCCCCCCCCGGCGACTCCCTCCTCCCCCGGCGACCCCAACCCCCCCCCCCCGTCGAGCTCCTCCTTCTCGAGCTCCTCCTCCCCCAATGCGAGCTGCTCCTCCTTTTCTCCGGTAAACCCTAACACTCCTCCTCCTCCTCCTTCTCCCCCCCACACACACAGACACACACACACACGGACACACGGACACACACACAGACACACACGGACACACATACACAGCTATTGTGTGTGTTTTGAATCCATAGGTTCGATTTTGAGGCTCTTTTGAGTCCTCATTAGGAAGTTAGGATGGGTTTGATATCACCCATGGAGAAATTCCGAGAGTGGCTAGGATGGGTTTATGCCCAATAGGCTATTTTGTCTTCTAATTACAGATTTGTATATGTTAGAGAATAGATTAGCCATGGTTAGGATGTCCCAAGTGGTTTTCATTTGAATACATGTGTTAGTATCTATGTATTTTTGGCCTACAAGTCACTTTTGTAGGTGGATACATAAATTTTGGTATATATTATATATGTGGACTGATTTGGGGGTTATTGTATATATATATATATATATATATATATATATATATATATATATATATATATATATATATATATATATATTGGTGTGTGTGTTGGTAGTGCCTTGAGGTGGTAGTGCACTTGTGAATGTGCTTGAAAGTGGTGTTAGTTTGTATGTGTGTTTTGTTAGTGAGAAGTGAGAGAGTTAAGTGTGTTATGTGTTGTAGAGAGGAGTATGTGTGTTTGAGTGCTTGTGAGTGTATGTGATGTAGGGGAAATTTAGATATGGGATGTGAGGGTGTTAGTATGTGTGATAGAAGGGAGATCATAGCATAATGGCTGCAGGATGGAGCAGCAGCAGCAGCTACAAGTAGCTGCAGTGGCAGCTGCAGTACTTGGCAGCAGGGTAGCAGCATGCAGGGTGCACCTGCGGCAGCGGCTAGGTAGCAATTGCAGCAGTAGCAGCTGCAATAGGCAGCGGCAACAGCTAGTTCCTATATATATGTGTTAGAGATAGATGTTAGGATATCTAGGATACATAAGATGTTAGAGGATACGTTTAGTATCCTAAGTTAGCCAGTTAATATGTTAGAGTTAAGATAGTATCCTAGGATTCTAAGTAGTATCTTAGGATATTGGTTGATATTATATTCAAGTCTTGTCAATAATGTCTTTGACTTTGTCATGGGGTCTTAGATATCGGTTGTAGGTGACATTATATTGTCACGCCCCAGTACCGAAATACGGAGACGGACTAGGCCAGCTACTCCATATGAGGTACGTAACGTCATACGGCGATCGTGGCTGTCGAGAGACTAGGGGGTACATGCTACAATCAAGTCTCCTATGGTCCCACAGGGTTCTATGTCTCAATCAATCAAGTCACATCAGCAATTAAATGAACATTAAAGATAAAGCAGTAAGGCATCCCCGACGCTTTATCAAAATGGTCATGAGAGAATAGCTTTATAATTTAGCTATCTCAGAGAGCCAGGAGTACAAAATTATACACAGCTGCAGTCTGTTTAATTATAATTATGTACTGACACAAAATATCAAGTAATCCGACTAACAGGTGCCGGTGGCTAAACGCCGCACA
Organism: Iris pallida; assembly: GCA_029216955.1. Classification (NCBI taxonomy): domain Eukaryota; kingdom Viridiplantae; phylum Streptophyta; class Magnoliopsida; order Asparagales; family Iridaceae; genus Iris; species Iris pallida. Next base: position 2,219,413 of record JANAVB010035620.1, read on the forward strand.
AAGTATAAGCAGGAGTGGTGGAGAAGAAATCCACTCGAGTCCCCGAACCGCCATGCTCTTAGTATGCACCATGGATGTCAGGAAGGAAGATCGTGTCCTCCGGCTCTGCTACGAGATCTGGCCAAACAAAACCAGCGGGGTCAGCCCCGAATAGCAAGTACCGCCAAAGGGGCACAAGAGTTAAGATTAAAAACCCAGTTAATAGAATGATTGATAATAGTAATACTTATGCTACTATTATAGGGTAGCGCAACATCCTCGAACCCATATAGCACCCTTACAACCAAACAAGGACAAAAGGTGCCGCATGGAGTCTGGACGTATCGTACTCTATAACTTTCACATAAGTTAAAAGGTAGAAATAATAAAATCTCCTGATCGTGACTTCGGTCGATAGCCTATCGTAGCACAATAACCAACCCAACAATCAAACAAGAACATGGGTTGGATCATGTACCATGATAGACCATGTTCCTCAGTCATTCACAGAAGTAACACTTCACAACCAGAATAAGTCTTCCGTTCATAACTTCGGTCCACAGCCTGTCATAGTACGATAACCAACACAACAATCAAACAAGAACATGGGTTGGATCACGTATCATAACAGTCCGCTTTCCTCAGTTATTCGCGGAAGGTAATAGGATACAAGCAAGTCGTTTCTACGGCCAATCAAGTCTACGAGTTTCTAGTGGGACGAGGTTATCCTCGCGTCATGTTATTTAGAAATCCTCAGATCGTATCTTTCCAGCAAGGCTAGCCAACCCAGGGGTTCGCGTAGACAGATATTATTGAGCACAGGTCCCTCGTAAGGCCACCTTGCCAAAACATATAATATATAGCAGGAATTAATCGGATACAGTCATCCACTCGTTGCAGATAGCACAGTATCCGTGGAGACCAGCCGGCACGTCAAGACAATATCTCAAGGCGGCTGGTGTAACACGATCTTGGGATTCTGCCTTCCCCATGCATCTAGTATATTTAGTTGCCTAGTTTAACCCTAGGTGAAATCTTGGACTCACATGCTGTGGCCTGCATGATTATCCTCCTAAAGTCGTACTCTAGTATGAGTACCCCAAGAGAGGATCCATGTCAATCAGTATGTCAACATGTTCTACCCTCATTGGCGTAATACATTATTGTAAATACGCCACGTGGAGTTACGGGTCATTTGTCGAGCATGAACAAGAACTGGGACATTCAGGTACATGTATCAGGTAGGAACACTTTATTCACCGGGGTCACATTAGTGCTCATATCATGCTCAGGACAAAAGGCGTAATGATATATAGCTTACACAAACATTTACATATATATATATAAGCAGTATAAAATAAATAAATAAAAATATATAGGGGAGTCCAGGTCAGGGCACGCTGGGTCAGAGTGCGCTGGGTCAGAGCGCGCTGGGTCAGAGCGCGCTGGGTCAGAGTGCGCTGGGTCAGAGTGCGCTGGGTCAGAGTGCGCTGGGGTCAAGCGCGCTGGGTCAGAGTGCGCTGGGGTCAAGCACGCTGGGTCAGAGTGCGCTGGGGTCAAGCGCGCTGGGTCAGAGTGCGCTGGGTCAGAGCGCACTGGGTCAGAGTGCACTGGGGTCAAGCACGCTGGGTCAGAGTGCGCTGGGGTCAAGCGCGCTGGGTCAGAGTGCGCTGGATCAGAGCGCGCTGGGTCAGAGTGTGCTGGGGTCAAGCGCGCTGGGTCAAAGTGCGCTGGGGTCAAGCGCGCTGGATCAGAGTGCGCTGGGCCACGAGAGAGCTACGTCCATCGCTAAAAAGTGCTGGGCCAAGGGGCTGCGCGCGCCAACTGCTACATGGTCATCTCCTTCCTCTTGGCTGAGAGCAAGAACACCATGAGCCCTAGAACTTCTAGGGACCATAAAATCCTCATCCTAAGCCCAAATTGGGACTTCTATAGGTCAAAATGGGGTAGAACAAAATTCCCTACAACATGGAACAATCAAAACTTGAAAATAATGAAGTTTGCTAGATCAAAACCAAGAAAATCCAAAAATGGTTAAAACTTAGATCTACAAAAATTAAAGCTTCAAAATGGAAAATTTCAAGTTCTAAACTAGTATAGATTGAGAAGAAGAACATATTTTGACAAATAATTTTGTAAAAAAATATTAACAAAATTTATGGATCCATCTCTTGAGCAAGTTGGCACTTGCCTTGGTTGGTGGAGAAAATAAATGAAAGGAGAGAGAATGAGATGAGTTATATATAGAATCTTGAACCCAAGGGTTCATGATGAACCATTGGTGAACCAAAAATAGGTTACCCAAATAAGCCAAAACGGTAGGCCCAAATACAGAAAATAAATTACGAAATAATATTTTGTCGAATATTTTGGGAAATGCATGAAGAAATACAGCATAATAAATATCGTATAAATACAAGGTAGATACAATTTATCGGTTTACGAATTAAAATACGTATTCTATGATCGGGGAGTGACATATATATATATGGTCTGGCGATATCGAAACGAATCTAGTGTGTCTGAATGAGATATCGGTTGTAGGTGACATTATATTCATAGGGTCTACTTGACTTTGTCATGGGGTCTTAGATATCGGTTGTAGGTGACATTATATTCAAGTCTTGAAAATTGATGTTAATTAAGACAATTTTCAACTTGACCCTGGCGATATCGAAACGAATCTAGTGTGTCTGAATGGGATTGGCATCAGTAAGAATCGATAGCGTATGTGTACACGTTGGATGCACAAGAACTTATGTGCGATATAGCATGGTTATTAGTAACTGTCCGCTACTAATATGTGTCCCATAATATGACATAATATACGAATGTGTGCTTATTGGATAATATGTGTCCATCTTTGCAGAATTATTTCCAAACGGATATGAATTACTACTTGCGGAATCGTTCATGGATGTACAATCATCGTCCTGATGATATGTGTGGTGTGCGGGATGAATACATAGCGGAAGTAGAGCAGTTCCTGCAGTTTGCTAAGGCGTTCCCTCAGTACATGGACGGCACCAAAATTAAGTGTCCGTGTGTGAAATATCATAACGTAAAATATTATCCAGAAGTGGAAGTGACATATCATTTGTACTCGAGAGGTTTCACGCCTAATTACTATCAGTGGACCACACACGAGAACTTGTGTCTTTAGCATCACAGCCAGAGCCTTATATTGAGCTGTATATACATGCGGGACCTAATTTTGTTTCAGATAATCATGCATACGACGACGGGTGCGTGAACATAGTATTCGACGCTGCGGGGCCTAGTTTCATTTATGATGCAGCTGAGGAGACACCGAATGTCGATACTACAAAGTTCATGGAGTTGCTGGAGAATGCAAGGACTCTATTGTATTCTGGTTGTGAGGATCATTCACCGTTGGAGGTGGTTACAAGACTATTGAGCATTAAGTCAGATTTTAACATGTCGCAAGAATGCTACAACCGAGTGTTGGAGTTGATTATAGAGATCTTGCCGGCTGGTGCTAAGTTACCTAAAGACTTCTATCGGTCTAAGAGGATGGTGAGATCGTTTTGGATGGGATACGAGAAAATCGATTCTTGTCGCAATGGGTGCATAATGTACTACAAAGACGACAAGGACGCAGATGTGTGCAGATTTTATGGTGCAGATTGCTATAAAACCACTAGTACAGAAAGGTCTACCGGTGCAAGAAGACCGACCGATTCAATGCACTACTTGCCTTTAACGCCGCGGTTGCAAAGATTATTTATGGTGAAAGAGACGGCCGAAAATATGAGTTGGCACATACGAGAACAGATTGAAGGTGTGTTGGATCATCCATCCGATGGAGAAGCGTGGAAGCACTTTGATCGAGTGTATCCCGATTTTGCTTCAGATCCGTGTAATGTCAGGTTGGGGCTATCTTCTGACGGTTTTACTCCTTTTGGTCTTTCGGGATCCCAATATTCGTGCTGGCCTGTGATTGTCACTCTGTATAACCTACCGCCTTGGATGTGCATGAAGACTCAGTACATGTTTCTAACCGTTATAATTCCTGGTCCAAACAATCCGAAGATATCACGACCCGTACCCTAGAGTAAGGGCACGAGACGTGGGTACGTCCAGCCTATGTCGCAGTATCGGCGGTAGAACGCTGTCCTAGGTCACCTCATCTAACAGTTTAAGGTAATAACAGTTATACTCTCCGAATGGGAGTGACATAACAGAATATATCTCAATCACATCTAAGGTAGAATACGATAAGATAGAATGATATAAAAGATGCGAGACCCAAATCCACAGGAAATACAAATAGAGAGAAAGCTAAGTGTCTATGATAAACTCCACTGACAACCAGAAATAATACAGATCCAAATAAACAACTCAAATCTCCAATACAATAAAATAAGATAAAGATATCTATGGAGCAACAGTCTCTACAGCTAAGGGATCCGACTGGAAGTCCAGATCGCAAGTGTCCTCTAAGGCTGTCCTATAGAAAGTATCTAAGCAGGCCTCCTCCTCGTCCTCTGTAAAATTTTCAACAGGTCCAATCAGGACGGGAACGAGCACATATCTCTCAAAACGGTTCATAACAGGTTAGGAGTATAAAGCATACAATAGAGTAAAATACAGGAAATGCTGGAAAGAAAGTACGGAAAAACAGGAGATATTTTGTAACTGAAAGTAAATACATGATAAGTAAAGACTGTAAGTGGCTAAGTGATTTAGAGTACAATATGGTTATGTAAACGGCTTAGGGGCACATGAATACAACTAAGAGGAACATGAATACCTACTGGAGATAATGATCACATAACCAATTCTACTCACCCCGCCCCAATCAATACACAAGGATCCATTCAAGTTACGTTATTGGCACATGAATACAGCTAAAGATACGTGAACTCATGTAATGAGTAGTACATGAGACACATGATAGTACATGAAGGCACATGAGAACATGTGAATACATGAACTAGTACGAGTACAAGGAGTACCTAATGCACATGATAAAGTACATGAACATGAAATACCCGATGCACCCGTAGAGGGATAACATCTCAGGAAAGGATCCATATAGTACTAATCCATGGAAGATACGTGTCAGCATCAAGCAAAGTAATCTAGAGCAAGAATATAGTCCCAGACAGTTATGAAAAGATTAGAGAATGTACTTGCCTGCTATCTGAATGTCCAAGATGAAAGTACTGTCCGAGGAGTGGTGTCTGTCTCCTATAGAATAGTACAAGTCACTATGAGTCTAAAATGATAATAAGATGCAAGTCAATGCATTCTACATGAATCTAGGTCAATCTAGACCAAAGTCAACTCTTGGTCAACTCTGGTCAATCCTAGAAGTCAAACTAGGTCAACTAGGTCAAACCTAAGTCAAACAAGTCTATACTAGTCTAACTAGTCTATTCTAGGTCTAACAAGGCTATACAAGTCCAATCTAGACTCTATACTAGCATTCAAGCCACCCATAGGCTAAGAGCCCTAGTCTAGGCTATTAGGCAATACCATGCCTAAACCAACCATATCACATATACACAACCATATGTATATCTAAAATATAATACACTCATTGATATATTTATAATCTAATATAGAAACACACATCCTAATAATGTATCTAATATAATATAGTACATTCACATATATATAGGATACATATATGTACATGCCACATACCCATATATATACATGTGTATATATACACATACATAGAGAATAAGGAAAGGGAATGTGGTGGTGACATGTGTGTGTGTGTGTTAGTGAGACATGGCATGAGGGTGTGAGGAACCTGTGTACAGTGAGGTTCCTGGAAACAGAAAACATGTGAGTGATACATTAGAAAACAGTGAGTGATTAGGCAACCTGGGTACAAACAGTAAGTACATTTGTTAATAGGAAAAACAGGGAATCATGTAGTGCTCTAGTGATTCAGGAAAACAGTGATGTTCTATGAACAGTGAGTGAGTGAAGGCTTGAGCCTGTGTGTGGTGTCAATGCAACAGTATACATACTTGTCAATAGGAAAATAGGAAATACAGTAACATGTACCATTTCAGTTAAGAAGGGAATGAAGAATCTCAGGTATTTAAGAAATAAGTCATTCAACCCAGTTTAAATAGGAAGGGAAACAATTCCCAGTTTTCAATCAAAGTCTAATATGTATGAATCATGGATTAAACATGAGCCACAACTGTGGGAAACATTTAACAGTGAAGAACATCAATAAAACAGGGATTTAATTGCCCAACAATTTGAATAACTATGTATCAGTCTATGAGTATCAGCCGATATTGAACCCAACTCCATTCGAATTCCATTTCACAACAAAACCTATTCTAATGTGTAAACTCGATTAACAGAGATTATAAAACATATATAGGATCTAAATTAGCAAATAAAATTACAATTAAAACCATTAAAGACTGAATTAAAATAGTGAACATAAACCAGAATCGTGTACGCACAGTGTACGCCCCCGTACACACAATATTGTGTCCGACACGATACGAGAGGTCGTGTCACTTGGGGAACCTCGTGTCAGTGGTTGCTCCAATATGTGTGTCTAATGTCACACGTCCACGTGGCGTGTGCTGCGTACAAACGACCCCGAGCAGCAGGAGAATGGCACTGCTCGCGCGCGTGTGGTGCACCCGCATGTTCCCGTGTCCATTGCGACACGACACGACACCAATACGACCTCAGAACACTGGAAAATAATAAACGAGCCTAAACCCTAATTTCCTATTCAAAAACATTCCAGAAATCAAATCGAAATGCCCTTTGGGATATTTCATCAAACACATACACGTATCCACTGATACGTATCCGATACGGACACGTATTGGACACGAAACCTAGGGATAGCTATACCTACAGTTAGGGTAGGTCTAGTGCTTCCTAAATATGCAATCAAAACAATATTTTATGATGTGGATTAGAAATTACCTATGGGTTTGCAATGGCTCAAAAGGCCCCAATGTGAGTGGATCCTCAAGCCACCAAAACTCCTTCAAATTGCTTCTCCTCTGAAATTTCTCACCACAAACAGCAAGTAGAAGAAATTTAGAACCTATTGCAATTGTTTGGATGGAAAAGGAATTAAATAGCATTTTCTATGAATTAATGAAGTTGGAGATTTACCTCTTCTTTAAACTTGAGAAATTTCTAAAGGAGGCTAGCCCTAACTTTGAGGAGGCATTAAATAGAGGGGGGATTAGTGTTGGCCGGCCATGGGCTGTGTTGGGCTAGGTTAGGGTTACATGGTGTTGGGTTTTGGGCCTCTATGGGCTTAAGTCATAAATCATGACTTGTGAAATCACAAGCCATTAACTAGCCTAATAAATTCCTATTTTCCCCAAATTAAATCTAATGACTAGGATATCTCTAACTTAGGTCAAGCTAGGGTTACACACTCTAACCAAGTAGTCATGACCTAGGTTAGCTTCTAGGACAGTCTCCTAAGTCAACACTAGTCAAAGTCGAGAATAGCACCAAATCAATTATACTAAAAATTACTGAAAATTCTAATAATTATCATTAATACTAAATAATTCCAAATAATTCCAAAATTTTAAAAATGACCAAAATACTCTCAAGCTAGAAATGTGGTAGTGACAAATCTACCCTCCTTAAAATAATTTCTTTCTCAAAATTAAAGGCGAAACTAAACTGCTGAGAAGGATAGAAGGTATACCTCAAGCTCCAAAAAGATAGAGGTTTCGCTCGCGCATCTCATCCTCCCGCTTCCAGGTAGACTCTCCTGGAGAATGATGCCTCCAAGCGACGCGCACCAAGGGTATCACCTGGTTCCTCAGAACCTTCTTCCGGCGATCCAGAATCTCCACAGGCTGCTCTGGATAACTGAGAGTAGGTCCAACCTTAATCTCCAAATGATCGAGCACATGGCTAGGGTCAGCCACGTACCGTCTCAACTGTGATACGTAGAATACGTTGTGAACACCCACTAGTGCAGGTGGCAAGTCTAGCCTGTAAGCCACGTCATCGACTCTCCCGCTGATAACGAAAGGGCCGATGAAGCGCGGGCTAAGCTTTCCACCTCCACCAAAATATATCGTACTACGAGTTGGAGATATCCGCAAAAAAACCATGTCTCCAACCTAATCACAAGCAAGGTCTCAAGTTACTAAAAAAATCAAACACGATCAATCAAACAAAACAAAATACAACCTACTTCTAATCCTATCTCTAAATCTGTACCTCAAACTCCAACGGCCTCCGGTGGCTATCGGCCCAGTGTCGATGTCTGTCCTGCGCCACGTGAAGTCTGTCCCTGATGAGCTTCACCTTCTCGGCTGCGTCAACAACCATCTCTGGTCCCAGTAAAGCTCGCTCTCCAACATCATCCCAAGATAAGGGTGTACGACACCTACGCCCGTACAGAGCCTCAAAAGGTGACATCTCAATGTTGGCCTGATAACTGTTGTTGTAAGCAAACTCTACCAAAGGTAGATGATCCTCCCAGGAACCTCCAAAATCCAGGACGCACGTCCGCAGCATGTCCTCAAGCGTCTGAATAGTTATCTCTGACTGTCCGTCCGTCTGGGGGTGGTATGCAGTACTAAACTTGAGCTGAGTGCCCAAACTAGTCTACAGACTCCTCCAGAAATGGAAAGTAAACGACTATCCCGATCTGAAATAATGCTGATGGGAACTCCGTGAATCCTGACTATCTGCAGCATGTACAACTTCGTAAGCCTCTTTGTAGACATACCCACCTTGAATGGCAAGAAGTGGGCCAATTTGGTCAACCTGTCAACGATGACCCAAATCGCGTCTTTTTCTCCTGGTGTACGCGGCAACCCAGATACGAAATCCGTGGTGATATGTTCCCACTTCCACTCTGGAATGGGCAACGGCTACAATAATCCTCCGGGCCTCTGCCTCTCTGCCTTGACCTGCTGACAGACCAAGCATCTTGCTACGAAGCGAGCTACCTCGCATTTCATCCCGTACCACCAGACATGCTCTCGCAGATCCCTGTACATCTTGTTGGCACCAGGATGTATAGAGTACTGTGATTTGTGAGCCTCCTGCATGATCTGCTCCTTGAGCTCCCCGCTAGGCACACATAACCTGGAACCGTACCTCAAGGCACCATCCTCTACAAGAGAAAACTCGCCATCCACCAACCCTGCACGAACCTGCTCTCGGATACACCGCAGAGCCACATCCTCGAACTGCGTCGCCTTGATCCTCTCCATCAAGTCCGACTGTATCTGAAGGCCCCATAACTGCATTTACACTCCGGGCACAATCACCTCAATCCCAAGGCTCTCGAAGTCTGCAAGCAAGTGCCGATCCATAGTCAAACACATGGCTGTCGGATACCTACTTAAGGCATCAGCAACCACGTTGGCCTTCCCTAGGTGATACTGAAGTGAGATGTCAAAGTCCTTCTTCAACTCTAGCCATCTGCGCTGCCTCATGTTGAGCTCTTTCTGTGTAAACACATACTTCAAGCTCTTGTGATCTGTGAAAATCTTCACCCTCTCGCCATACAGATAGTGCTTTCACAATTTCAGAGCAAAAATCACCGCTGCCAGCTCCAGGTCATGGGTAGGGTAGTTCTTCTCATAGGGACATAATTGCCTGGAAGCATCACCTTTCCATGCTGCTGTAAGACACAACCCAACCCCTTCCCTGAAGTATCACTATAAATAGTGAATCCTCCTGAACCTGAATGCAATATTAGAATCGGAGCTGTCGTAAGCCGCTTCTTCAACTCATCAAAAGCTGTCTGACACTCCTCTGACCAAACATACTCAGCATCCTTCCGGGTCAACCGAGTCAACGGCTTTACAACCCGGGTGAAATCCTGCACAAATCTTCTATAATATCCTGCCAGCCCCAGGAAACTCCTGATCTCTGCCACTGAAGTCGGCGCTGCCCAAGCCTTAACTGTTGTGATCTTCTTCGGGTCTACTGAGATACCATCTCCAGTCACCACATGACCCAAGAGGTCAACCCTGTCTAGGAAGAACTCGTACTTCGAGAGCTTGCCATACAATCTCTCCCTCCTGAGTGTCTCCAGAACCACTCTCAAGTGCTCCTCGTGCTCTTCCTCTGTCTTCGAATACACCAGGATATCATCAATGAATACCACCACGAACTTGTCCAAGTACTGGTGGAACACCTTGTTCATTAGGTTCATAAACACTGCTGGTACATTGGTTAGTCCAAACGGCATAACCAAAAACTCAAACTGTCAAAACCGCATCCTGAAGGCGGTCTTGGGAATATCCTCTCTCTTCACCTTTACCTGATGATAACCTGACCTCAAATCAATCTTGGAGAACACCCGAGCTCCGCTCAACTGATCAAAGAGATCATCGATCCGCGGCAGTGGGTATCTGTTCTTAATCGTCAGGTTGTTAAGTACCCTGTAGTCGATAAACATCCGTACCAACCCATCCTTCTTGGGTACGAAGAGTACCGGTGCACCCCAAGGTGAAGAACTCGATCGGATGAAGCCCTTGTCCTGCAGCTCATCCACCTGCTTCAGCTCCACCAATTCACTGTTGTTCACTCGATAGACATGCTGAGAAATCAGTTCCGTGCCGGGAACCAAGTCTATCGAGAACTCTACATCCCTGTCCAGTGGAAGCCCTGACAACTCTTCTAGAAATACGTCCATAAACTCTGCGATCAAGGGATGCGGAGCCACCTGCTCCTCAACTGAAACTCCACGGAAGACTCCACTGTCCTGTTCTGCCTGCCGCCGGGTATACTCAAACTCTGGCTCTCCAGGTGCCCCAAACAAAACTCTACCCCCTCGACAATCAATGCGGGCATGGTGTCTACTCAGCCAGTCCATACCTAATACAATATCGTAGTTCGGTAGTGGCATGACGAGTAGACTCACTTCCAACTCTCGACCTCCCAACATAACGCTCCGCCCTCTGCAAACATCACTCACGAGGATGACCCCACCCCCGGTCGTGATCTTGCAGGTCCTAGGCAATGGTTCAGAAACCAGACTGTATCTAATAGCATAAGATACTGACACAAAGCTGTGGGAAGCCCCGGAATCAAAGAGTGCAAAAACTGTAATGGAGTCTAGAAGAAGCCCCGGAATTAAAGAGTGCAAAAACTGTAATGGAGTCTAGAAGAACCGAACCTTCTATCAACTCCCCTACGGCCTCTGCATCCTCAGCCGCCATGGCGAAAGCTCGCCCCTGCTGTCCACCTCGTGCCTGCTGCAGGTGCTAGTGGAACCTCTGCTGCTGGGTCTGCAATGGCCCCTTCAGCTGGCCTGTTGGAGCCTTGGCTCTACCTCCCTGAGCTACATATCCAAAAGCCCCAGGACAATCCCTCAACTGGTGATCCCCCGCACCACAAAGTAGGCACTTGCCTAGCTTCTTCCTGCACTCATGGATCATATGCCCCGGCTTCTTACAGAAGGCACAAACGACTACCTGTTGCTGACGGGGTGCCTGCTGCCCTCTCTGCTGCTGATGCTGCACCTGCTGAAAAGGTGCCCGACCCTGCTGTTGATACTGCTGCTGATACTGCTGCTGATACTGCTGAACTGGCCTCTGTGGCTGCTGATGCTGGAAGTGCGGCCTCTTGGCCTGACCCTGACTGCTGCTACCACCCTAGAAGTCATGACCCCTCTTCTGCTTCAACCCCAGGTCGTCCTCCGCTGCCATAGCCCCAGAAAATATCTCTGTAAATGTAGCATTCCGGTCGCTCTTAGTCAGCGACCGAACCTCTCTAATCAAGCCTCGGCGAAACTTTCTCGCCTTCATCTTCTCTGTCAAGTCATCTATAAACTGGGCCAATCTACAAAACTCCCCAGCATACTCAGCTACCGTCTGGTTTCCCTGAACCAGACCCTCGAACTGTGCCTCGATACCTACCAAGGCCACATCAGGAAAGAACTGCTCCTTAAATAGCTCCTTGAACTGGGCCCAAGTATGGCCCTCAACTCCCATCCTGTGATCTGTCTGATACCACGCACGGGCTAAGTCCTGCATCTAACTGCCCGTCGCCTCGATCTGGAGTCGATCTGGTATCTCCGTCAGTCGAAAAATCTCCTCGATATGCTCTATCCAGTCGTCTGCATAATGGATGCCCTCTGTGCTGAAGAACTCTTTGGGATACATCTTCTGAAACTCTTGTATGTCCTTCTCCCTCCGATGGGGCTGCTGCTGGGCCTCCTGAGCAGTAACCATCTCAACTGTAGTGCGAACCAGCTGGTGTGCCTCGTCAATCCCCTGACGGAAATCGGCAGTCTGCCTCTGCTGCTGCTGCTGGTGGGACTCCAGAATCCTCTCTACGAAGGAGAAAAGATGTGCAGCGTCTACCATCCCCGCGGGCGGAGGCTACTGCGGTAGAAGGATCTCAGGAATCACAATGCTCGGCCTCCTGACTGGTGGAGGTGCTCCTCCAAAAGCTGCAGAAACATCGACTCCTGAGGGCTACACTGGCCCTGTGGCACCGGGAGCTGGCTGCTGCTGAGGTCGAGAGGTGCTAGACCCCTCTCCAGCGTCTCCCAGTCCAGGGCGATGCGATCTCATCTCAACCATCCTGGAGACACAGATCAAACAAGAAACAATTACTGAGAATGAGTCAAATATCAAAGGAGGACAGTTTAAATTTCTAAGGAAGACAATAAGCAGCAAAATAGATATACGGAATATGATACAGAGTTTTCCTAGTGTGATTGAGTACCTTTTAAAAAAATACTAATTCCTACTGCAGGCCGCAGCGATATTCTAGTTCGAATACCACTACATTTCCAACCTAGACCTGCATGGGCCACCACTAAAAATGTGTCATGACCCGCACCCTAGAGTAAGGGCACGAGACGTGGGTACGTCCAGCCTACACCGCAGTGTCGACGGTAGAACGCTGTCCTAGGTCACCTCATCTAACAGTTTAAGGTAATAACAGTTATACTCCCCGAATGGGGGTGACATAGCAGAATATATCTCAATCACATCTAAGGTAGAATACGATAAGATAGAATGATATAAAAGATGCGAGACCCAAATCCACAGGAAATACAAATAGAGAGAAAGCTAAGTGTCTATGATAAACTCCACTGACAACCAGAAATAATACAGATCCAAATAAACAACTCAAATCTCCAATACAATGAAATAAGATAAAGATATCTATGGAGCAACAGTCTCTACAGCTAAGGGATCCGACTGGAAGTCCGGATCGCAAGTATCCTCTAAGGCTGTCCCATAGAAAGTATCTACGCAGGCCTCCTCCTCGTCCTCTGTAAAATTGTCAACAGGTCCAATCAAGACGGGAACGAGCACATATCTCTCAAAACGGTTCATAACAGGTTAGGAGTATAAAGCATACAATAAAGTAAAATACAGGAAATGCTGGAAAGGAAGTACGGGAAAACAAGAGATATTTTGTAACTGAAAGTAAATACATGATAAGTAAAGACTGTAAGTGGCTAAGTGATTTAGAGTACAATATGGTTATATAAACGGCTTAGGGGCACATGAATACAACTAAGAGGCACATGAATACCTACTGGGGATAATGATCAAATAACCAATTCTACTCACCCCGCCCCAATCAATACACAAGGATCCATTAAAGTTACGTTATTGGCACATGAATACAGCTAAAGATACGTGAACTCATGTAATGAGTAGTACATGAGACACATGATAGTACATGAAGGCACATGAGAACATGTGAATACATGAACTAGTACGAGTACAAGGAGTACCTGATGTACATGATAAAGTACATGAACATGAAATACCCGATGCACCCGTAGAGGGATAACATCTCAGAAAAGGATCCATATAGTACTAATTCGTGGAATATATGTGTCAGCATCAAGTAAAGTAATCTAGAGCAAGAATATAGTCCTAGACAGGTATAAAAAGATCAGAGAATGTACTCGCCTGCTATCTGAATGTCCAAGATGAAAGTACTGTCCGAGGAGTGGTGTCTGTCTCCTATAGAACAGTACAAGTCACTATGAGTCTAAAATGATAATAAGATGCAAGTCAATGCATTCTACATGAATCTAGGTCAATCTAGACCAAAGTCAACTCTTGGTCAACTCTGGTCAACCCTAGAAGTCAAACTAGGTCAACTAGGTCAAACCTAAGTCAAACAAGTCTATACTAGTCTAACTAGTCTATTCTAGGTCTAACAAGGCTATACAAGTCCAATCTAGACTCTATACTAGCATTCAAGCCACCCAAAGGCTAAGAACCCTAGTCTAGGCTATTAGGCAATACCATGCCTAAACCAACCATATCACATATACACAACCATATGTATATCTAAAATATAATACACTTATTGATATATTTATAATCTAATATAGAAACACACATCCTAATAATGTATCTAATATAATATAGTACATTCACATATATATAGGATACATATATGTACATGCCATATACCCATATATATACATGTGTATATATACACATACATAGAGAATAAGGAAAGGGAATGTGGTGGTGACATGTGTGTGTGTGTTAGTGAGACATGGCATGAGGGTGTGAGGAACCTGTGTACAGTGAGGTTCCTGGAAACAGGAAACATGTGAGTGATACATTAGAAAACAGTGAGTGATTAGGCAACCTGGGTACAAACAGTAAGTACATTTGTTAATAGGAAAAATAGGGAATCATGTAGTGCTCTAGTGATTCAGAAAAACAGTGATGTTCTATAAACAGTGAGTGAGTGAAGGCTTGAGCCTGTGTGTGGTGTCAATGCAACAGTATACATACTTGTCAATAGGAAAATAGGAAATGCAGTAACATGTACCATTTCAGTTAAGAAGGGAATGAAGAATCTCAGGTATTTAAGAAATAAGTCATTCAACCCAGTTTAAATAGGAAGGGAAACAATTCCCAGTTTTCAATCAAAGTCTAATATGTATGAATCATGGATTAAACATGAGCCACAACTGTGGGAAACATTTAACAGTGAAAAACATCAATAAAATAGGGATTTAATTGCCCAACAATTTGAATAACCATGTATCAGTCTATGAGTATCAGCCGATATTGAACCCAACTACATTCGAATTCTATTTCACAACAAAACCTATTCTAATGCGTAAACTCGATTAACAGAGATTATAAAACATATATAGGATCTAAATTAGCAAATAAAATCATAATTAAAACTATTAAAGACTGAATTAAAACAGTGAACAGAAACCAGAACCGTGTACGCACAGTGCACGCCCCGTGCACGCACAATACCGTGTCCGACACGACACGAGAGGTCGTGTCACTTGGGGAACCTCGTGTCAGTGGTTGCCCCAACACATGTGTCCAATGTCACATGTCCACGTGGCGTGTGCTGCGTGCAAACGACCCCGAGCAGCAGAGGAATGGCACTGCTCGCGCGCGTATGGTGCACCCGCGTATTCCCGTATCCATTATGGCACGACACGACACCAATACGACCTCAGAATACTGGAAAATAATAAACGAGCCTAAACCCTAATTTCCTATTCAAAAACATTCCAGAAATCAAATCAAAATGCCCTTTGGGGTATTTCATCAAACACGTACACGTATCCACTGATACGTGTCCGATACGGACACGTATTGGACACAAAACCTAAGGATAGCTATATCTACAGTTAGGGTAGGTCTAGGGCTTCCTAAATATGCAATCAAAACAATATTTTATGGTGTGGATTAGAAATTACCTACGGGTTTGTAATGGCTCAAAAAGCCCCAATGTGAGTGGATCCTCAAGCCACCAAAACTCCTTCAAATTGCTTCTCCTCTGAAATTTCTCACCACAAACAGCAAGTAGAAGAAATTTAGAACATATTGCAATTGGTTTGGATGGAAAAGGAATTAAATAGGATTTTCTATGAATTAATGAAGTTGGGGATTTACCTCTTCTTAAACTTGAGAAATTTCTAAAGGGGGCTAGCCCTAACTTTGAGGAGGCATTAAATAGAGGGGGGGGATTAGTTTTGGCCGGCCATGGGCTGTGTTGGGCTAGGTTAGGGTTATATGGTGTTGGGTTTTGGGCCTCTATGGGCTTAAGTCATAAATCATGACTTGTGAAATCACAAGCCATTAACTAGCCTAATAAATTCCTATTTTCCCCAAATTAAATCTAATGACTAGGATATCTCTAACTTAGGTCAAGTTAGGGTTACACACTCTAACCAAGTAGTCATGACCTAGGTTAGCTTCTAGGACAGTCTCCTAAGTCAACACTAGTCAAAGTCTAGAATAGCACCAAATCAATTATACTAAAAATCACTGAAAATTCTAATAATTATAATTAATACTAAATAATTCCAAATAATTCCAAAATTTTAAAAATGACCAAAATATCCTCAAGCTAGAAATGTGGTAGTGACACAAGAGGAACATTGATGTGTACTTACTGTAGGAACGTTGAGCACATCTAGAGGGGGGGTGAATAGAGTGTGTGCGTGTGCAGCGGAAAATAATCACCAATTAAAAACATAAGTAATAACAATGGCAGTAAATAGAAGACAGTAAATAAATACAGTAAAGTAAGAGTCAAGAATTCAAACTCAGTGACACAGCGATGTATACTGGTATCCCTCTGAGAGGATTAATCCAGTCTCGAGTACTCTTGCTCGATGTTAATCCACTATGACACAAGCTTTAACTGAGTGCTTGCAACTCTTACAACACCGTGCTTGGCGACAAGTGCACGACCGACTTCACAACACCGTGCTTGGTGACGAGCGCACGACCGGCTCCAGAAGGCAATTGAAAAACTGGAACGTTTTCTGAATACAACCTCCAATACAACTCTTCAACACCAAACTCTAGATTAAACAGAAACTGTACTGGCTTGTCTAAGAGTCGTAAAGGCTTAGATATGAAAGTAAAAGATAAGAACACTTTAGATAGAGAAGAGAAGAGATGAAATTGGATTGTTGAAATGAATGGTAATCTCAACTCTATTTATAGTGTTTTTGGGGAACCGAACTCGGGCAGAGTTCGGGCAGAGTTCGGATGCTAGGATTTCGCATACGAACGTTGGATGCAGATTTGGTGGGAACTAAAATTCAAATAACCCAGACCGAACTCGGGCCGAACTCGGACCGAACTCGGTCAGAGTTCTGTCAGAGTCCTGCTGGTTCAGAACAGTAAGGAATAAACCAAATTTGCATAGGTTTTTGGGCTTTTTAGAATTGTGGATTTTTGGGATACGTAGGTAGGCTTATTTTTGTTTGTGGACTGAGAAAAACCTAAGCCAGTACCGATCCGATCAATCTCACATTTTTCCTAGACTCAATAAATGAAAAAATACAGAATAAATATGAAAACCAATAGCCCTTTTGATGACGTCTTTTTCCTGATACGAGGCCCCGGATAGGTCGTTAGGCGGTTCAGAGAAATCTTCTTGTATAACGCCGTCTTTGGCCCATTAATAATTCTCTATTGCATGTGTCCTGCTTTGTCAAGGCTTGATCATGCTTACTGCATGTCTACAAATATATGTTAGACGAAACATAACAATATGATGCAGTATGATACAATCATAACAATATGACATAGAACATTTAGGACAATGCTAAGTATAAGTAGCAACATGATAGGGATTATATGAATATTAGTGACGTCATTAGTTAAACTTAATTGATTAGCCATATTCAAAAACATGATATAATCATTGGGCTAACACTTACAGTCTTTGATAGATGAGTTGAATCAGTTATGGGAAGTAGGCGCTAACACGTACGATGTTTCCCGGAAGCAGAATTTTCAGATGAAGGCAACCCTTATGTGGACCATCAACGACTTTCCGACCTATGGAATATTATATGGATGGATCACTCATGGCCGTCTCTCATGTCCGTATTGCATGGACCGTACTAAGGCTTTCCATTTGAAACACGGAGGAAAATCGTGCTTCTTTGATTGTCAACGGCAATTTCAGCCAAAAGATCATCCGTTCAGAAGGAACAGGAATGCATTCCGTGCCGACGTTGTAGAGAAGGGTGATCCACCGCCAAGGTGGTACGGAGCAACGATATAGGAGGAGGTTAGAGATTTTCCAAGTGCTATCGAAGATTCTACAACTGGGTACAAGTGCGATAGATTTGGTAGAGATCATAACTGGACAAAGAGGAGCATATTCTGGGATCTGCCATATTGGAGTACCAATCTGATCAGACATAATCTTGATGTCATGCATATTGAGAAGAATGTGTTTGATAATATAATTAATACTGTGAGGGACGTAAAGGAAAAAATAAAAGACAATCCCAAGGCCAGGTTGGACTTAGAAGAAATATGCAAACGCCCTGCGTTGTATTTGATAGAGGAGAATAGAAAACAATTCCTGCCGAAGTTAATTTTTTCACTGGACAAGGAGAATAAAGTGAGACTTTGTCGGTGGATCCAGGGCCTAAAATTTCCAGACGAATATATGTCAAATCTGAGAAGATGTGTCGATCCGAAGGAAAACAAATTGACGGGTATGAAGAGCCACGATTGTCACGTATTCATGGAGAGGTTAATTCCAATTGCATTTCAGGAATTCTTGACGCAGGCAGTTTGGGATCCATTGACGGAGCTTAGCATATTCTTCAGGGATCTTTGTTCTAAGAAATTGCTCGTTGATCGTCTAGAAAAGCAAGAGAAGGACATTACGGTAACACTGTACAAGCTAGAGAGGGTATTTTCTCCTGGATTCTTCGACTCTATGGAGCATTTGCCGATTCATCTATCCTATAAGGCACGTATTGGTGGACCCGTCGAATATCGATGGATGTACCCGTTCGAACGACATTTGAATCACCTAAAAAGAAAGGTAAAAAATAAGGCACGGGTCGAGGGTTCTATTTGTGAAGCCTATGTTCTCGAGGAGATCACAAACTTTTGTTCGATGTATTTTAAGCCTCATGTTGCAACTAATAGAACGAGAGCTTCCAGAAACGACGACGGAGATCATAAATATAATGATACAATACTGAAGGTATTCAATGTCCCAGGAAAGCCATCGGGTAAAATGAAGAAGAGATATCTGAACGATGATGAGCTAAGGGCTGCTCAGGTGTATGTATTACTCAACTGCGATGATGATGAAGTAGAGAAGCTGGAGGGGTAAGTAATTAATACGTCTACATTATTTTAATATTGTTGATTATTATACTATTAAATTAATTGAACGATGTTATTTTCAGCATATTTAATGATGATGTGAGGTCAGGTAGGCCACACATAACAGAAGAAGAACTAGAACAAGAAATGAGGCATTATTTTCCATCATGGTTGAGTGCATATGTAAGACTTGAGAACTCTGTAATTACCTTTCTGTATATGCACTTGAGAATGAGCTTAATTTATTTTTTTTCGTGGTATTTAGGTCGATCGTCCATACGTAAGACTTGAGAATAAGTCTATTAGAACGCTAGCCAAGGGACCAATTTATGCTGCAAAAATATGGCCAAGCTACTGTGTTAATGGGTTTAGGTTCAAGTCAACAACTTGCCCGATCAGAGACAACTTTGTGGATCTTGATTCCACCAAAAACAGTTGTTTGTGTATCAGATCTTCGAACTACAAAGATGTCGATACGGGCAACGATTTCTATGGCGTCCTACGGGAGATTGTGGAGCTGACATATAGTTATAGAATAGAGCCTGCTAAGATTGTGTTATTCAGGTATGATTGGTTCGATCCGATTGAAGATCAAGGGTGGAAAGTAGACAAGCACGGTCTTGTGGATATAAACTATCGACGTCGATATCAAGCCTATGAACCATTTGTCCTTTCAAGTCAGGCTCAGCTCGTGTACTTCACAAGTTATCCTAAACGGGGAACAATAAGGTCGAACTGGTGGGCAGTATGCAAGACCAAAGCTAGAAATACCTTTGAGGTTGATGATATAACTTATCAGGAGGATGAACTACCTCTTGTAACAAATATTATAGAAGTGGACACGACGGAAGTTCCTCATTACACATCTAATTGTGTAGAAGAAGTAGAATTATCTGAAGAGGAAGATGCAGATGAAAGTAAAGATGTAGAGGAGGAAGAAGAAGAAGAAGAAGAAGAAGAAGAAGAAGAAGAAGAAGAAGAAGAAGAAGAAGAGCTAAACGAACTAGATGAATTTTCAGAAGATGATTAAATATGTACGTTTGTTTTATCATCATATTTGACACTTTAGTGACACTTTTATCATATAAATCTGTGACATTTTAGTGACACTTTTATCTGTGACTATAAAATTTTTGAAAAATCTGTGATGTCTATCATATAAATATATATATTTGTTTTATTGTCATATGTTATTATCAGGTATGACTAGACCAGGACGACGCAAAGGATATTATGTTAGGCAGTCCCATCTGCCTCAGACTGGGGATACAGATTCTGTACCCTCATCCTCATCTCCGAGTACGCCAGTGTACCATTCTGTTCCCGGTCCATTACCGGGACAGGGCAGTACCAGCAGGTTGGCGACTCCTCCCTCGTCGTCCAGCATTCCTGATCCCGCGTCCAGCATTCCTCCTACGTCCAGCATTCCTCCTGCCGACGGCTCCATGGGGAGAGCCGACGCCGAGCATATGGAGGACGAAGATTAGACTGATCCTGCCCAGCCAGGAGGTGAGAGCGACCCTCCATGCGCTCCCCCGGACGAGACGCGTATAGAGATTTGGACGGACGGACCTACGAAGTAAGTTAATTAGTTAATATATATTTCTCAAATGATAATATGTACATATATATTCATGAAATTTCACTACCAAAATAAGTCGTTTTAGCGACGCCCAAAGACGTCGCTAAAATGGCAAATTACGTCGCTAACAATATTTACCGACGCAATTATCGACGTTTTGGACTTGTCACGGAAACGTAAGTCGCTGATCTTTAAAACGACGCCGAACGTCGTAAATACCGACGTTCACCGACGTATTATTACGTCGGTATATCCTGGGATATTACTGACGTCTACCGTCGTTTCGTCGGTGGATTAGCGACGTGTTGAAAGTCGCTACACGTCGGTAAAATCCTGGGATTATTACCGACGTCTACCGTCGTTTCGTCGGTGGATTAACAACGTGTTGAAAGTCGCTATACGTCGATAAAATCCTGGGATTATTACCGACGTTCATCGACGTTTACCGACGGTCTCCGACGTTTAAGGACGTCGGTAAACGTTGGTACCATGGAAAATTTTACAGATTTATCGACGTTTATCGAAGTACGTTTGCGTCGGTAAACGTCGGTAAACGTCAGTAAATCTGCAAAAAAATAAAAATAAAATAAAATACAGAATGTTTTTTTCTCACTGCAGTTTAAAAAGATAACCATAAAGTATAACAGATATCCAAGTCACAATAAATAACAAAGTCTACACACAACCATGTCCAAATAACCAAGTCTGCACACAACTATGTCCAAATAACCAAAATCTGCACACAACCTTTTCTCCCTACAGAATGTCATTTTCTTCCCGATGCTGCAGTTTAAAAATAAAATACAGAATGTCCAAATAACCAAGTCTACACCAAATAACAAACTCTACAACCAAATAACCAAAGTCTACACACAACCAACAAATAGAATAGGATCCAAACATCCAAGTCTACACAACCAACAAATATCCAAGTCACAACAAAGGATGAAACAAACACAAACAAACAGTCCTAACTAGGACTACTAGGGATCTGGTGCAGGAGGGGCACCGCCGCGACGAAGGGATAAGAACAACTCATACTCCTCAAGTGAAATCGATACCGATGGAGCAGACAGTGACGTCGGTGGAGTCGGTGTTGATGAAGAAGGCGGTGGAGGCTGCGGAGTCGACGACGATGAAGGCGTACCCGGAGGACCAGCACGCACCAATGCTGTAAGTCGCTGGTTGTATGAATCCATGGTAGATAACAGTTTATCACTGCTCTGGACCATCGAATCCGTCACCAATCTCAGTCTATCGGTCATGGTCACCTGTGCTGTCTGCAGCTTCGTCACCGTGTGCTCTAACCCTCCAACGCTGCACTCTGTCCTCTCAGTCGTCTCTATGAGCTCTATAATACCGCGGTCGAGTACATCCAATCGTGCTAGCAGCGCAGGATCATCTGTAGGGTGCTGAGACTGCTCCTCGATCCGTCGTAACAGGTCGTCACGGAGGGACTCCATCATCTGGTGGACTCGGGCAGACTCCTGGGACGGCTGTGGACCATGCACACTAGCAGGAGATGCCCTAGAGGATTGGATCGCAACTAGGGCGCCATAGGATCCCGTACCGTAGTACGTACCCCTACGGAGTCCACCAGCGGCGGTCATCCACAGCTCGTCCGCCGACGGAGCTTGAGTGGGCTGCGAGGAAGTACCGACCTCTCCTGCATTAGGTGCACTAGCAGCCGCCCGTTCCCGCAGCCTCTGATACTCGGCCTAGAAAGTATGGATAGTACTCTATAATTTCTAATTTCTAATTAATGTACTTATTATTACTAACTACATGAATATTTATTTGCATCATATTTACTAAGTTATATTAAAATTGACACGAAGTATTAAATTAAGATAACGTATTATAATACTTACATAGGTCTGCTCGGCCCTCTCGTCAATAAGGTCTTCGCCCTTCCGATGGGTGGCCAGGAAGACGGTCACCATATCGGCGTTACCGACCTTCCTTACCTGTAATTAAATATATTATCTTATTAATAATTTATCGAATTTGCATTAAAATAATATTTCTAAAAGAGAAAGACATACCAGACAACGGAAATATTCCGTCATCGGAATCGACCCACCGTACCACTTCGAGGCATGTTGCCTAGTCGCCTTGGCCTTCTCCGACTTTTCCTTGTATCTTGGCTCGTCGAATCGAGCCTTCATCGCATTCCACTGATCAAAGGTGATCCAACCTTGGATCGGCTTTCCGGCACGATCACGATCCTTCTGATCATTAATAGCGTCGCGGATCAGCTTGGCAGCGACGGCAGGAAACATCCCTTCGATAAGCTCGGCCCGGTGCGGTGGATAGAAAAACATATCCTAGAAGAGCGCAAACCAAATATTTATCAGTTATATATAATATGAATTAATTATATGATTCATATTAAAAGCAAATCTATTTTAACCTTGAAGCGCGTAAACCAGTAGTTCTTCCTTTCGTTTGGAGCATCAGAGTAGTTAATCCAGGGACCACCATAATTATGTCTCAGCATGTGGTCTAGGCGTCTCTGTACCTCTGGGGGACGATATCTATACAGACATATTATATTCATGAAAAAAGTTAATTTATGATAAAAACAGAAAAAAAATTATAAACCAAAACACCTACTTTGTACCGTCGGCCCAGATCTCCGTCCTCCTCTCCTCCGGAGGTGCGCACGCATCATCTGCATGATGCTGGTCGGCTGTCAGCGCAGCCGCCTCGGCCGTCGGTACAGCCTCCGCCATCTGCTCATCCGTCTCCATCGTCTAATCAGCAGCAGGAACGCTAGACGGGCGAGCACTCTCAACAGGCCTGGAACTACTCGTCCCAGGAGATATGCCACGTGACGTCGTCCCAGCAGGCCCAGCTACTGTCCGATATGGAGGAGTAATCGGCGACGAAGATCCAGAGCCAGTACCAGTAGAAGGTACCGAAGGAAAACCCCGTCCTCTAGCAGTACCTGTAGGAAGTACTGAAGGATCATGACCTCGTCGTCCCCCTTTTCGGAACGATCTGCAACGACCTGCCATACCTGATAACAGCATATGATAATACAACAAATAATAAAGACTAGAAATATGAAAGTACAACAAATAATAGAGACTAGAAATATAAAAGTAAAACAAAGACAAGATAATAACCAAGACAACATATGATGATACATTCTACAATAAACATCTAAGTCCAGATAATATATTCTAGAAGAAACATCTAAGTTCAGATAAGTATATCTCTCTCAATCATCTTCAGAATAATCATCTTGTTCGTCTTCCTCGACCTCATCTTCCTCTTCCTCCTCAGCTTCACTTTCATCTTCGCCTTCGTCGGCTTCGTCTTCCTCTTCGAATAATTTTACATCTTCTACATTATGTGTCGTGTAATGTGTAACTTCCGTGGAGTCCACATCGACAATATTGGTTACAAGAGGTAGCTCGTCCTCCTGGTAAGCTTTTTCGTCAACATCAAAAGTATCTCTAGCTTTAGTCTTGCATACTGCCCACCAGTCAGACTTCGTTGCTCTCCATCTCGGATAAGTTATGAAGTATACGAGCTGAGCCTGAGTTGCTAGGACAAACGGTTCGTAGCCTTAATATCTACTATTTGTAAAAACAAAAGTTGATCTTTATTTCACAAACTTTGTAAGAAGATTACAAGAATTCTGGGAAAGTACAACTATAGGAATCCGATCTAAATGACGATCTCTTTATCCCTTTGACGATGTGAACTTTATAGCATCATCGGTGCCTGTCAATGCAGGGCTGGGGGTAGCAACTCCTCAATTACCTCCGGTACAAATTCAACCCACACCCAGTCAGTCAGGTGCTGGGGGTAGTGCTTACCACGCTGTTCCTCCCCCTAACACTCTGATTCAGCCTGCTCCTTCTACATCAGTTGAGGATGCCAATGAAGCTGTCAAACTCCTACGCACTCAATTCGAGGCCTTTAAGGAGAAAGATAATTTGCAGAAGTTGGGGATCAAACAACCTTAACCAGTTGAATGAAAGGAAGTCCCATTTCCTCCAAAGTACAAAATCCCAACGATCACGCTGTTTGACGGTAGCACTTCTCCTAGTCAGTTCATTAACCACTTCGAGGTAATGACTGTTCAACTTCAGCCAAATGATGCTCTTCTTATCAGGGTATTCGTTGGCTGTTTAGCCGGCGTAGCATACGATTGGTACAGAAGCTTGCCCGATGGCTGTATCACTTCCTTCTCAGGTCTAAAACAAATCTTCTTGGAACGATTCTATGAGGGGATCAATGACATGACCATGTCAGCCCTTAATAAAATCAAACAAAGACACAATAAAACTGCTGAGAGTTTCATTGAAAGGTTCCGTCGAGAGGCTTTAAAAATGCCTCCTGGAACTTCGACCGCTGTGACTATAGACACCTGCAAGGCAAATCTTTTACCTATCATCAGCATATGGACGGGGTCAACTCAGTTCCAAGACTGGCCATCCTTCATTGTCAACGCTAAAGCAGCTGAAGTTAGTGCTGACAAATTAATTTAAGCAGCTAGGGGTACACATGTCTAACCCCAACCGGGATGAACATCAGACATCGGGTGGTAGTAATCGCCAGAACAACCACAAGGGAAAAGAGACTTTGAACATCAACTTGAATAACAAAGAATCTTTGGCGGTTAACGTAGCTCCACCTACGTCTACTTCTACTCCTTCTGCACCTCCACCAAGGGAACCTCGTCCGAAAGTAGAGTACTCTTTTGACGAGAATGACACCGTGAGCATCTTTGATTGCTTGATCAAAAGCAATAAGCTCTAACTCCCAGACCCGAAGAAGCCTGATGAAGTCGGTAAGACTGATCATCCTAAGTACTGTGTCTATCACAGGTTCATTGGACATCCCACTCGAGCATGTTATGTGCTCAAAGGCAAAATTCAGGAGCTAGTCAACGCTGGTGTTGTCACTCTGCAACAAGACGAGAAGACGGTTACCGCGAATATGGTTTCAGTTCAATTCGGTGACTTTCCTCCGTAGATGGTACAACACGGTGTCATTCCTATCCCTAAAGCTACTCTTGAGATCGAGAATCTCCCTCCTCCACGAAGTAAAGGTCTCGTCCCCTTGTCTCTTGAGAACGGCGAGATTATGTGGATCCACCCTGATCTTGCCTTAGAGTTCGAACTCTCTTCCTCCTCCAAGAAGAAAGATCGCTCCAAGGGCAAAACAAAGATCTGCAATATGGTATCTTTTGACCCCATAGTTGACGAGGAAATCCTGCTGGGCACCAGATCAGGGAAAGCCTATCTAAAGGAATATCCCGAAGCTCAGGAGAATCCTGCTTCTTCTTCTGAGCCTACTCCCGTGCAACCTGCTTCTACTGAGGATATTCCTACTGTATCCTCACCGGTTGTATTACCCATTCCTCCCAAGCCAATAGTCGCCGACAATGGCAAACAACAAGTCCGCTTTGACAAACCTTTGAAGAAGTCATCTCCTTCTGGACTTGAGAAGCCTTACAACTTTGATATCTTGGCTCAACTAGCCAATACACCGGCCCAGCTGTCAATTTTTGAGCTCTTGCGCCTCTCCAAAGAGACTCGAGAAACTCTGATTGAGGCTCTCATGCAGGCAGAAACCTGTCTATCCCTTCTGAAGAAGCCAAAAGCAGAGCCTGTCTCTTGCCTTTATTGTCATAGTGTATTGGAGTTAATTCCAAACATTACCTTCACCCAGGATGACATGCTGATGGAGGACAATAGGCACGACCGTCCTCTATACTATACAGGATATGTCGACTCGATAAAAGTCGATCGTATTCTGATAGATCCAGGGTCTGCCCTCAGCATTATGCCGAAGACAATGTTAGATGCATTGAAGATCCCAGTGCATAGTCTCTCCAGTATAATCACCACCATCCTCGGATTCAACCAAGGAAGAAGTGAGACTCTAGGCAAGATTCGCCTAAAACTCCAAATAGGCAATCTCCGTACAAAGGTGACCTTCTACATCATTGACAACCATGGTTGTTCTTACAATGCTCTGTTGGGGAGACCATTCTTACATGAACACAACATTGTTCCTTCGATGCTCCATCAATGTTTCAAATATGTCGATGACAATGGAGAGGTTCAAAAGGAGGTTGCTGATCTCTATCCGTTAAAAGGTGTCGAAGCATACTACAACGATGCTCGCATGTATAAGGATGAGTTTATAAAAGTTGTACTTGCTCTTGATACTGAAGAAGACCAAGAAGCAATGCATAACGACACCCTCATCATACCTGTCAAAGGGCGTGTTTCTCGTCCTCAATCCTCCAAACTACTGGCTATTCACTTGCCAGTCCAGAAGCAACCAACTGATGCTGTTCAAGATCAAAGGGAGCTCACCTCTTCTGAGCCACTTGTTATCGATTTATGTCGTAACAAGGAAAAAAGACAGCTCACCTCTTCTGAGCCACTTGTTATTGATTTATCTCATAATAAGGATAAAAGAGAGCTCACCTCCTCTGAGCCGCTTGTTATCGACCTCCGTCGTAACAAGTCCAATCCTCCTCCACGTTCTTCTTCTCCCCCTCTTGTAATCAATCTGACCAAGTCTGCTAAGGCTAAAGGTCCTGCTGTAAATACAGATGTACAAATCAATGAAAAAGCATCTCCTTTCCAGTATACTGATGTCATTTATCATGCTAAGTGCTATTTGGAAATGTTAAATAGCTTTCAGTCATTTACAATGGAAGTTGTACAATCTTTTCAAACAGAAGTTTCACTCGAACATCCAAATGACTCATATCGTATTGTTCCTGCTCGAAAGAGAGGCGAGAGTCCAATACTTTTTAGTAAAGGACCAGAACAAGAATTCAGCTATATGGATGATAGCAAAAGTAACGATACAGGACATCTTCAACTCCGTCGTTACAGTCAACAATCAAAAGACATCATCCGAAAGATGGATTATGACTTCAAAAATGGCCTCAACTACGGCAGGGGTAGAAGAACTCCTATCCGTACGGCTGTTCCAAAAGGAAAGTCAGAGATGTACTACAGCAGGACCAAAAGAGGTCTCGGATATGCTTTACCTCCGGTCTTATCCCCAGCAGTCTCCGAATCTGACAGTGAGAAGCGTTCTAACTCTTCTGATTCCAGATCATGGGATTCTGACACCAGCATCGGTCAAGTTCATCGATTGATCGTATCGTCTAACATGGTCTTCGTCGAACTTCTAGAAGGCTATGATGAGGATATTGAAGAAAATCTCGAAACAGATCCCTGGACTCAACGAATGGATACTCAATGGAAACTCTGATTCGAACAAAGAGAACCTCCTACCGAAGATCAATTAGTTCAAATTGATGTAGGAGAGAGCGGGTCACCTCGTCCAATATTCATCAGCAAGAACCTTCCAGAGGTAGATAAGCAAGAATTAATTCTTCTTATTCAAGAATACATTGATGTCTTTGCCTGGAGTTACGAAGACATGCCAGGTCTAGATCCCAAAGTTGCTACTCACAAATTGAACATCCTGCCAAATGCAAAGCCAGTCAAACAGCAACAACGGCACTTCAAGCCAGAAATGATAGACGCAATCGACGATGAAGTCAAGAAGCTCATCGCTTGTGGCTTTATTCGAGAAGAGCAGCATCCAGATTGGGTAGCCAATGTTGTCCCAGTTTTGAAGAAAACCGACAAAGTTCGAGTCTGCATCGACTTTCGGGATCTTAATGAAGCCTGTCCAAAAGATGAATTTCCTCTCCCTATCATGGACGTCATGATCGACAACACTTGTGGGTTCGAAAGAATATCTTTCATGGATAGATTCTCTGGATACAATCAGATTCGGATGAATCCTGAAAATGAAAAATACACTTCTTTCCGCACTCCTCGCGGAGTCTACTGCTATACTGTAATGCCATTTGGTCTCAAGAACGCTGGTGCAACTTACCAATGAGCAATGAGTACCATCTTTCGAGATCATCTGTGCAAGACTGTTGAACGCTACGTCGACGATATTGCTGTCAAAAGTCGTCTAAAGGAAGATCACATCCAAGACTTGAGAACTATCTTTAATCTCATGTGCCAACACCAACTCAAAATGAATCCCACCAAGTCATTCTTGGGTGTCTCTAGTGGCAAATTTCTCGGCTTCGTTATTACCTCTAAGGGTATACATGTGGATCCCGAGAAGATCAAAGTCATTCAAGAGATGCGTCCTCCACGCAACCTAAAAGAGCTACGAGGATTCCAAGGTCGACTTGCGTACATTAGGAGATTCATTTCGAATCTGTCTGGACGATGCAGACCATTTACTCAGCTAATGAAGAAGGGTGTATCTTTCATTTGGATCGAAGAATGTCAACGAGCATTTGACGACATAAAGCGATATCTCATGAATCCACCAGTCTTGGTGCCACCAATTTCAGGCATACCGTTCTTAATGTATGTCCGTGCTATGGATCATTCATTGGGTGCTTTACTTGCCCAAAAGAATAAAGAAGGTCATGAACAAGCCATCTATTACCTCAGTTGTACTATGATTGGTGCTGAACACCATTATAGTCCAGTCGAAAAAGAATGCCTAGCTCTCATGTTTGTCGTCCAAAAGACGAGGCATTACATCATTGGCCAAACTATTCATGTCATTTCCCGAGTTAATCCTCTCCGGGTACTGATGAAAAAGCCTAGCACACTCAACTCTCGACTGGCTACATGGGCCATTCTGCTAGCTCAATATGACATGGTATATGTTCCTCAAAAGTCTGTCAAAGGTCAAGCACTGGCGGATTTCTTAGCAGCCCATCCTGCTCCAGAGACATCCAAACTCTATGATAAAATTTCAGACGAGACATTGGAATCAAACATGATCTCCGAAGAATTTCCTACTTGGCGTCTATTCTTTGACGGTGCATCCAGGATTGGACCCAATGGTGCCATTGTCGTAGGAGTTGGAGTTGTCCTCATTTCTCCAGATGGATCAACTATTCAAAGAGCCTACTCCTTAGATGAACCTTGTTCCAACAACGTAGCAGAATACAATCCTCTACTCATCGGCCTTCAGCTAGCTAAACAACTGGATGTCGAATATCTTGAAGTCTATGGTGACTCCAAGCTGGTCGTTAACCAGGTTAGAGAAACCTATGAAGTTCGCCATCAAGATCTAGGGCCTTACTATGAAGCGGCAATCAACATGGCTACATCATTCAAAGCCTTCTTCATTGAATATGTCCGACGAGCTTGCAATACTGAAGCCGATGCTTTGGCTAATCTTGCAGCAGTCCTAGCCATCCCTATCAAAAGACAGCAAGTGGTGGTTGTCTCTAATCGGGAATTATTCTGCGTCAAAAACAATCGTAATATTGAGTTCAGTAATCTTACTGAAGCCAATGTTATCAGTGAAGACTGGAGAACTCCTTTCATCGACTTCGTAGTTCACGACATACTCCCTGAAGATCCTAAGGAAGCTACGAGTATTCATCGGCGGTCTCTGCGATTCTACTATAATCAGACCACCAAAACTCTTTACCGGCAGACTTATGACGGCTTACTCTTGCGCTGTCTTGCTGGTGATGAAGCAAAACAAGTATTACGTGAAGCTCACGACGGTATCTGCGGAGCACATCAACCTGGTTCTAAGCTACAGGATCGTATCTGACACATGGGTTATTATTGGCCCTCTATGGTATCTGATGCCATCGAATATGCAAGGAAATGCCGAGCTTGTCAAATCCATGCAGATTTCATTCATCAACCGTTGGAATTTCTTCATCCGACTGCTGCTTCCTGGCCTTTTAAAGCTTGGGGCATGAACATTATAGGTCCCATCAATCCTCCTTCTTCTAGAGGACATCGGTTTATACTAGCAATAACCGACTACTTCTCCAAATGGGCCGAAGCTATACCCTTGGTTGAAGTCAAAACCAGCAGTGTCATCAACTTCGTCAAACATCATGTCATCTATAGATTTGGTGTACCTCGACGAATCATTCATGACAACGGACCTCAGTTCATCAGCCAAAAGTTCACAAGGTTCTGTGATGATCATCGGATTGACAATGTCGCTTCGACAGCCTACAATCCTGCTGCTAATGGCTTGGCTGAAGCTTTCAACAAGACTATTATCAAGCTTCTCAAAAAGTTTGTGTCTACTAACAAACAAAACTGGAGTGAAAAGCTTGGAGAATGTCTTTGGACCTACCGTACTACGGTCCGCAACCCTACTGGCTGTACACCCTTCTCTTTGATGTACGGTTGTGAAGCAGTTCTACCCTACTGGAGCTTCAAATTCCATCATTAAGGATTGCTATCGCCAACGAACTCACTACAGAGAACAACGACCTTCTTCGACTCCAAGAATTAGAAGCCATCGATGAGAAGCGGTTAATGGCTCAACAGCATATTGAGTTATACCAAGCCCGCATCTCGAAGACTTTCAATCGCAAAGTTAAAGTCAGAACCTTTCAGAAGGGATAGCTCATTCAAACAGTCAGACGTCCTATGACTATGACTCATATGAGCAAGGGCAAGTTTGATGCAAAGTGGGAAGGGCCATATATCGTGAGCAAAGTCTTCTCAAATTGAGCCAATATGTGAGGAAACCCGCCAATTGGGCTTCCTTTGACATGGGCCTATAGCCCATTCTCATGAAACTTTCAATAGTATCCCCTATCTTGAAAGGGGGATATTAAAGTTCGTCATCGACCCTGATGTCCATTTCTTTGTTCTCCTCCATCAGTCTGATCACCTCACTGTGGCTGAGTGGTTTGAAGAAAGTAGGGTTGCACGTATCATGATCCTTAGTCTTCTTCTCGATGATGTGATTAAGGAAAAGATAGGGCAACCACTTTGACGAGTAACAAGTGCCGGAAGAACCACTCTTATGATACATGGAGCAAATTTTGTAGTGGCACAGTAGTTCTTCAAAAACGGCCACCATCTCTGCATTTTCTCGACGAAGTCGGTCCAACTCGTCATTTGTGGGAACAAATTCTTCATAAGGGAAGTCTTCCATTGGTAAGCTCGAGATATATTTCATCTCATGAAGAGCTAGTCCAATCTCCCCGCAGGGTGTCATGAATGTCCCTGTCCTAAAATTGTACCTCTCTACCAAGGCGAGAAACAGATGAGGGTTGGGGAGGAATCCATATACGGTAGCGTATACCGCCTGATATAGCTCTATCTCTTTGAGCTTTTCTTCGAACTGAACCAATATCTAATTGGTTATGCAGTTCCATCTTTTGTTGTCTGGGTTCACCAGACCTGTCAACCGGATGTCCTGATCCGGGTATCTGCCCTCAACCTTTGCAAATTCATTAGCAAAGATCGGCGTCCTCACCGGCAGCAGCAAGGAGGAGTTCTCTGGTGGGATGCAGCCAGGCTTCAATCCTCTGAGCAAGGAACTATGACGCTCAGAGGAGCTATAGAATATATCCCTGTTATTCGGTCCTTTCTTTACACAAATATTTCCTGTTCTTGCTTGCTGGAGAGGGGTAATATCCCAGTCCATCCTCCTGGGATGACTCGCATGGGAATAACGGGATAGAGGGAGGCATCTGGCAATGTCTGGCAACAGTATTATTTTTTCCTTTCTTTGGAAGAGTCTCTGCTCAACACGAGGTCTCGGCTGAGAACTCTTATCAATAGCCT
This sequence comes from Iris pallida, assembly GCA_029216955.1. Taxonomy (NCBI): domain Eukaryota; kingdom Viridiplantae; phylum Streptophyta; class Magnoliopsida; order Asparagales; family Iridaceae; genus Iris; species Iris pallida. The sequence goes on from JANAVB010035620.1 coordinate 2,251,644, forward strand.
CACCGAATAGAAACATGGGTTTCTTATGAGTAACGGCATCGACAGTCTGCAGAGGCTGTCCATTCATCAGACTCAATAAAGTTTCGTTGTCCTGTGCTACTAAGATGGCTTGACGGGAAGATGGAAGAGCATATTGGGGAAATATTACATGGGACAAATCTTCCTTAAACTCTGGTTCAGCAAGGGTCCCTGCAAAGATTTCATACTCGGGATCTTCTCTGATGTTAACTGCATCAAACAGAAAGACAGAATTCAGTATATGCAAAATTAAAGATTATGTCCAAAAAATTAGCAAAGTGCGCAAGCATCAGATTGCGCTGTCTGTGAAACATCAGATTGCGCAACAACATCTTCTATACGCAAACTGTTCAATTGTGCCAATATATGCACAAGCCATCAGATTGTGCTAACAAGTTTGCGCAAGGCAACAGTTTGCGCTGGACAGACTTGTGCAAACCGATAGAATGTGCTGACTTTTTCCAGCACTTTTCAACCGATTGCGCAAGAAAATAGTCTTCATAAAAATAAAAACTATTGGGTTTGTGCAACCGAAACCCTAAACAGGGCGGCGCAGTATAACCAAATCTCTAAAAAGAGATAGGTTTGAAGACTCAATCATGTCAAAGAACCCTAAAAAGGGTTTTTGATCGAGTAACTACCTTGCAGTGCTGGATGACCGACTTCGTGTCGTGAAATACGCGACGCAGCACGAATCGAAGACTCGGCGGGGGCTTTGCCCTTGTCGGCGGCGAAACGCTTCGGAGCCATTTGAAGTCGACGGAGAAGAAGAAAAAGTATCGGAGTGGGCTCGGGAATTTTTCTCTCTTAAACAAAGTGAAAACAAGTAAAGAATGACAGAAGGAAGAAGGAGAACTATTTATAGTTTTTCGAGAGCAACGGACGCCTCGGATTGCACCGAAAAAATGGGAGCTGACTCCTCCAATTGCGCAGATAAGTCATTACTTGCGCAACTTGATTTTAGAATCAAAATTCAAAGTATTTCGAAGCTTTGACTATTTTCAAACTTTGAAAACTTTGAAGGGGGTCTTGTAGGTCTTAAAAATTAAGTTGCACCCATCAAAAAAGTCATGAAAATCAAATTGTGCATCCTTCAAGTGAACTGCGCAGGAGACAGATTGCACAGCAACTCAATTGCGCAGGCTGAACTGCGCACTCATCCAAGTGCGCAAGCTGACGTGGCCTCGTCATCATTATCTGATAGAAAATCAGATCTTCTGACAACTGACAGCACGGAGAACGAGGAAACTGTTCGTTTATCGTACAGCACAACGCTCGAGGACAGCTGTACATGCAGCACAATCGGCTAGACTCTCTGCAGCACTGTCCATCCCAGCGCAATCTGAAGACAGCACAATTCAGGTGGCACACTTCATCAAGACAACTGACAATGTACACGTGGCCTACATGCCATCAATTACTCACCATGTGGCAACCGTCTGTACACGACCAAGCGTATTTCAATTAAACAATGCCACGCGTCACACACAGCTGGTCTACGATCGAGTAACTGTCTGCGCAGTTCATTGCTTGTGCAATCCAAAGTCTGCGCAATCCATCATGTGCAATTCAGAATAACTAAAAGTTAGTTATTTCCAGAACTCTATAAATAGAGTTTCAAGTCTTCATTATCATACACACAGAGAGATCAGAATACATATTCAAGTCATCACCAGAGATCAGGAGTTCTTGCCAAAGTGCTGCTGCAATCTTCAGAGGCTACCGTCTTCAAAGTTCATATCGTCCAAAGGATAAAGCGATCATCATTCAGATCGGATTCCTATAGTTGTACTTTCCCAGAATTCTTATAATCTTCTTACAAAGTTTGTACTTTCCCCAGCAGAGTCGCCATTTTGTTTACAAAAATAAAAGTTGATCTTTATTTCACAAACTTTGTAAGAAGATTACAAGAATTCTAGAAAAGTACAACTATAGGAATCCGAGCTGAATGACGATCGCTTTATCCCTTGGACGATGTGAACTTTGAAGACGATAGCCTCTGAAGATTGCAGCAGCACTTTGGCAAGAACTCCTGATCTCTGGTGAAGACTTGAATGTATTCTGATCTCTATGTGTGTGATAATGAAGACTTGAAACTCTATTTATAGAGTTCTGGAAATAACTAACTTTTAGTTATTTTGAGTTACGCAGGATGGATTGTGCAGACTTTGGATTACACAAGCAATGAACTGCGCAGACAGTTACTCGATCGTGGACCACCTGTATGTGACGCGTGGCATTGTTTGATTGAAATGTGCTTGGTCGTGTACAGATGGTTACCACATGGTGAGTAATTGATGGCATGTAGACTACGTGTACATTATCAGTTGTCTTGATGGAGTGTGCCACCTGAATTGCGCTGTCTTCAGATTGTACTGGCTTCAGATTGCGCTGGGTTGGACCGCACTGCAGAGAGTCTGGCAGATTGTGCTGCATGTACAGCTGTCCTCGAGCGCTGTGCTGTACGATAAACGAACAGTTTCCTCGTTCTTCGTGCTATCAGCTGTCAGAAGATCTGATTCTCTGTCAGATAATGATGACGAGGCCACGTCAGCCAGCACACTTGGATGTGTGCGCAGTTCAGCCTGCACAATTGAGTTGCTGCGCAATCTGTCTCCTGCGCAGTTCACTTGAAGGACGCACAATTTGATTTTTATGACTTCTTTGATGGATACAACTTGATTTTTAGGACCTACATCTACGTTTGTAGTTTATATCCACAAGACCATGCTTGTCAATTTTCCAACCTTGATTTTCAATCGGATCGAACCATTCACACTTGAACAACACGATCTTTGCAGGTTCTCTGCCATTATTAAATGACAACTCCACAATCTTTTGCAAGATGCCAAAGAAATCATTTCCTGTATCGACGTCTTTGTAGTTCGAAGACTTGATACACAAACAACTATTTTTTGTGGAATCAAGATCCAGGAAGCTGTCTCTGATCGGAGCATTTGTCGACTTGAACCGAAAGCCATTGATACAGTAACTTGGCCATATTTTAACAAAAGTAATTGGTCCCTTGGCAAGAGTTCTAATTAATTCAATCTCGGGTGAAATTAGACGATCGACCTGAATATCAAGGAAGAGATAATAAGTTATTTATTGCGCAGTTGCATTAGAAGAGGCCAGTAATTACCGAGCTACTTACATATTTGCTCAACCAAAAAGGAAAATGACGTCTCATTTCTTGTTCTAATGCTTCGTCTGTTAGGTAGGGTCTAACCAGCCTCAACTCATCATTATATGTGCTGGAAAACAACGAAGCAACCGCTGATTAGTACAATAATATTAGCTTATACTATTACATTGAGATGACGTAAACTCATCATCCTGAGTTACTTACCCCTCTAGCTTCTCCACTTCATCCTCGTCGTAATTGAGTAATACGTACAACTGAGCAGCCCTTAGCTCTTCGTCATTCAAATATCTCTTCTTCATTTTCCCCAAAGGCTTTCCGGACGCATTGAATACTTTCAGTATTCCATCATTAAATTCTTGATATCCATCGTCGTTTCTCGGAGCCCTCGTTCTATTCGTAGCAACATGAGGTTTGAAATAGGAGGCGCAGAAATTTGTAATCTCCTCGAGAATATAGGCTTCACAAATAGAACCCTCGACCCGAGCCTTATTTTTTACCTTTCTTTTTAGGTGATTCAAATGTCGCTCGAACGGGTACATCCATCGATATTCGACGGGTCCACCAACACGTGCCTCGTAGGAAAGATGAATCGGCAAATGCTCCATAGAGTCGAAGAATCCATGAGGGAACACTCTCTCTAGCTTGCATAGTGTTATCGCAATATCCTTCTCTTGCTTTTCTAGACGATCAACGAGCAATTTCTTAGAACAAAGGTCCCTGAAGAATATGCTAAGCTCCGTCAATGGATCCCAAACTGCCTGCGGTAAGAATTCCTGAAATGCAATCGGAATTAACCGCTCCATGAATACGTGACAATCATGGCTCTTCATACCTGTCAGTTTGTTCTCCTTGAGGTCGACGCATCTTCTCAAGTTCGAAACATATCCATCTGGAAATTTCAGACCTTGAATCCAACTACAAAGCCTCATTTTATCCTCCTTCTCCAGTAAAAAAATTGCCTTAGGCTGCTTCAACTTCCCATTACCGTCCTCTATCAAATACAATGCAGGACGTCTACATATTTCTTCCAAGTCCAATCTAGCCTTTGGATTGTCTTTCGTCTTCCCCTTTATGTCTATTACAGTATTAATTATGTTGTCAAACACATTCTTCTCGATATGCATGACATCAAGGTTATGTCTAATCAGATTGGTGCTCCAGTATGGAAGATCCCAGAATATACTCCTCCTCGTCCAGTTACGAGTGCGACCAAATCCGTCACACTTGTAGCCCGTAGCAGGCTGCTCAATAGCTCTTGGAAAATCTTTTACCTCTTCCCATATCGTGTATCCGGGCCACCTTGGCGGGGGATTAGCCTTCTCCACAATGCCAGCACGAAAAGCATTTCTGTTCCTCCGGTACGGATGATCCTTCGACAGGAATTGTCGATGACAATCGAAGAAGCACGGTTTGCCTCCGTGTTTCAAACGAAAAGTCTTAGTGCTGTCCATGTAATACGGACATGAAAGACGACCATGCGTGCTCCATCCAGATAACATTCCATAGGCCGGAAAGTCGTTGATGGTCCACATAAGTGCTGCCCGCATCTGGAAATTTTGTTTTTTAGATACATCGTACGTGTTGGAACCTACTTCCCACAGATGATTCAACTCATCAATCAATGGCTGTAAATACACATCGATATTCCTTTTCGGATTGTCCGGACCTGGGATAATAACGGTGAGGAACATATACGGAGTCTTCATGCACATCCAAGGCGGTAGATTGTACGGGGTGACGATCACAGGCCAACACGAATACTGGGATCCCGAAAGTCCGAATGGGGTAAAACCGTCGGAGCAGAGACCCAATCTGACATTACGCGGATCAGAAGCAAAATCTGGATACTCTCGATCAAAGTGCTTCCATGCTTCTCCATCAGATGGGTGATCCAACACTCCTTCGGTATGTTTCCGCTTATGCCAACTCATGTTTTCTGCAGTTTCCTTCACCATAAACAACCGCTGCAATCGCGGCGTCAACGGCAAGTAGTGCATCGAAGAGGTAGGCTTCATGGCACCGACAGACTTTCCTCTACCACATGCCTTGTAGCGATCGACACCACAAAATCTGCAGGCATCTTCATCCTTGTCATCTTTATAGTACAATATGTACCCGTTGCGACAGGCATCAATTTTTTTGTAACCCATCCAGAGCGATCTAACCATCCTCTTAGACCGGTAGAAGTCTTTAGGCAACTTCGCTCCCTCAGGCAATATTTATATAAGCAACTCCATAAGACGGTTGTAGCAATCTTGCGACATATTAAAATCGGACTTGATGCTCAACAATCTTGTAACCACCTCCAACGGTGAATGATCCTCATAACCTGGATATAATGGAGTCCTTGCATTCTCCAGCAACTCCATGAACTGGGCAGTATCGGGGTTCGGTGCCTCCTCAGGTGCATCATGATCATCCGGATCGAAACTAGGCCCGGCCGCGTCAAAAACTATGTTCACCAACCCATCGTCGTAAGGAGCGTTGTTGTGGACATCCACATAAGGCTCGTACTCCGATGCTAAAGACACAAGTTCTCCGTGCTCGCTCCACTGATAGTAATTCGGCGTGAAACCTTTCGAGTATAAATGATACGTGACATCCACTTCTGGATGATATTTCAAGTTGCGACATCTCACACATAGACACTTAATTTTGGTACCGTCCATGTACTGAGGGAACGCCTTGGCAAACTGCATGAACTGGTGTACACCCTCTATAAATTTATCCCGCATACCGCATATGTCATCAGGATGACGGTTGTACATCCACGAACGATTTCGTAGATAGTAATTCAGCTCCATAATTCTGTAAGATAGATACATCAAGGTAGTGAATGATATACAAGTGTCAAAGCTTTGAAATAGTAGCTCAACCGAGGGATAGAGTTAATTGGAGGAAGTTACTGGGGAAAGTGAAGACCGACATGAACTGATGACGCACAAAAATCAGGGTCTCAAAGCTGGAACAAGTCAAGTTGTGCTTTGGAAAAAGAACTCTTGTAAGCTCTTTGTTCACAAAGCAAGCTATAAATAGAGAATACAGAACAAATATCGAGTTCGTAACTCAAGTATAGAGCATACAAGAGTCGTAAACTCGAGATATGTTCTGCATTCGTTATATCTTGCTTTGTGCACAAAGAGCTTAACAAGAATAGAACATATCCAAAACACAACTTTACTTGTTACAACTTTGATCCCCAAATTCTTGTTTGTCAGTTCATGCGGTCTACACTTTCCAATTGAGTACTCACCTAGACAGGTTGCACTAATGTTAACAGTAGAAATGATGTTTGGAATGGTTTATGAAGTGGTGAATCAACATTAGGTAGTTGGATTTATTTCAGACAACCATATTAGTATGTGGAGGGCCAAACAGTTGGTGTTTGATGTAGACTAACTAAACTGTGAAAGAAGATGGATATTTGTATGAGTTAGCTTCAGTAGAAAGACTGTGACTCTGCATGAGTCATATTAGAGGAGTTACTCTGCATAATCATGTACTAAGTATAAGATATGGGTTAGGGCTTAATGGGCTAAGCTAAGCTAGGAGTCCAATAACACCAATAGTAATGTCTGTAACTAGGGTATTTATGAATATTATGTATCAATATGAGAATAAAGTTTGGGTAGTAATTTAGCATATTATTTATCTTATATCTAGAATACCCTAATTTAGCCAAAATTTGAGCACATAGGTGTCCTAGTGTGTGCGCGTCAGTGTTGTGTCATGTGTCAAAGTGTGTGTGTGTCAAAGTGTTGTGTCATGTGTCAAAGCGTCGTTCAGGATTCGGGATCTCCTAATTATAAATCACAATAGTTTAATGACTGGCCACCATTTGGTTGTAAATTGTAAAGTAAATAAGGTAAATAATAGGACAAACTCAGGAGCAGGCACACCCTGGACCTATGTTGAGCCTGCCCTTGCTTGGTCAGGGATACCCTTCTAAGACGTTAACTAACCTCTTCTGTATCCCTAAATCTCTCTTTCTTCATGTCCTGAACTTTTCTTCCCAATTCTTGATTGGAAGGAGAGGAGAAGATGAGGTGATGACATAAGAGGGAGGGGGGTAATGCTCACAGATTTGAGGCTCGACGATGTTTGTCGCAATCGATGGAGGTGAAATAACGACGTAATGTGGTGTCATGCAGTCGAGGCATGCGAGCGATGACGATGACGAATTCATTGGCCAACTGCCTTAAGCCCATTGATGACGACCGCCTCTAGTCTGTCGACGGTGGAAAGTGCTCCATGGTCGTCATCTCTTCAACTCATCATCTCTACAGTTGTTGTCCGCTTCGAGCCTCCTAACAATTGTTGTCCTTGAACAAGAATACTAGAGAGCTGGGTATGATACGACTAGCTACGCACTATGGACTGCATCACCATCTCGTAATACGTTCATGCTATAAAGACAATGGGGTAACTCTATAATTCGATATTCTTGTCCTAGAGCATGCTATATCTCAATCCAAACAAGTAACAAAGATATGACAAATATGAGCAATAATAAGGTGTCCTAAAATACAATCTCATAACTAGCCAAGTCACTCTGCTTGGTGACTGGGCAAAATGTTGTCTGAACGACATATCGTCGGCATGTTGTTGCCACAAGAAATTATAGGAATGGGACTTTTGGTTTGTCCAGTCTATTCCACGGGTGCTAGTTTGGGTCCTTGGCATTGCCAATGGCTAGAGGGTCTAGAGCGGTCTGAATATGACTTGATTATTAATTAAAACATTAAAAACACGGTTAGGGTTAGGGTTTACCTGATCAACCGTGGCAGGAAGGGAGGGGCGACGGCGAGGGGGAGCGGCGACGACGAGGGGGAGCGGCGGTGGAGGTGGCTGGAGCTGGCTCTGGCGAACGGAAGGGACGCTCGAACGAGGGATCGGGCACGACGATGGCGAGGGGGAGGAGGGGGTCGACGATCTCCGGAGGAGGGGGTCGGGGAGCGGCGGTCACCGAAGGAGGGGGTTGGGGAGCTGATGGGGGAGGGAGAGGGAGGATTGGGGAGAGGAGAGGGAATGGTTTGGGTTGGGGAGAGGAGAGGGGTCGCCAAGGGGGGTGGGGGTCGCCGAGGTCGGTGGGGATCGCCGAGGGCGGTCGGTCGGGGGCCGAGGGGGGTGGGGTCGCCGGATCGGGGTCGGGGGGGAAGGATGCAAGAAATTTGGGGGCAAAAATAATGGGGGGAATGAAAACTCGAACCTGACCTATATTTTCAATTTAGCGACGTCATATTAGAACGTCGATAAACGTCACTAATATCAGTAATATTAGCGATGAAGTAATAAATACGTCGGTAAACGTCGCTAATATCACTAATATTAGCGACATTTACCGACTTATACGCGACGTAAGCTCTTTAAAATGCAAACGTAGTTTAAATACGTCGCAGAACGTCGCTGTCAGTCGCTAATAATGACGTCTTGCGACGTTAAAAAAAACGTCGCAAAATTATTTTTTTCCTGCGACATTTTCTTAAAACGTCGCTAATTACGTCGGTAATATGACTTATTTTGGTAGTGTTTATTATTTTATAGATATCGGCCTCCTACAGTACAGAGACAGCTGGGGTTATTTTTGAGGCAGAACTATGGTGGGCCTTGGATTAACTACTCAGATGCACCTGCCGATAGGAAGGCCTTTTGGTTGGCCCACTTCAAGGTAAAAAATTTGTTTATTTTTAAATTTTAATAATCATTTTTGTATATTATATAACTTTTTTATTTTACTTCTTATAGAGGACCTATTTCTGTCCACCACACCAGACGGCGAAGATCGAGGCCCAATTTTCTGCCGTCGCAGGCAAGCTCATCCGTGATGCGATCCACGACCAGAAGTCTCGTGATCGCTCCGGAAAGCCGATCCATGGTTGGATCACGCCAGAGCAGTGGACTGCGATAAAGGCTAGATTCGCCGAGGCGAGGTACCAGGAGCGGTCTGACAAGGCCAAGGTGGCGCGGTCGAGCGCCAGTAAGTGGTGTGGTAGCTCCATTTCGATGACGGAGCATTTTCGTTGTCTGGTATGTTTCCTATGACGGACATCATTTTATATATAGTTGGATAGAATGTTTAATACTAATAATAGATAATATATTTTAACAGGTAAAAAAGGATGAGGACCCGAACATGGTGACCGTCTTCTTGGTCACCCATCGGAGGGCTGGAGAGTTCATTGACGAGAGGGCGACGCAGGCATATGTACGTTCTATTCTTTATATTAATTTACCATAATTTAGAAAACCGAAAAATAGATATCAATATAGACTTTAGCAAACACTTACACATTAGCAAACATTGTTCTATGCCAAGTTTGTTCGGCTACAAGAGGAGGCGACTGCTGCTGCTAGTACGCCAGCAGAGGGAGGGGCTGGTACTTCCTTCTAGCTGCCTACAGCTCCATCGCCGGACGACCTCTGGATGACCGCCGTTGGCGGTCTTTAGAAGGGTATGTACTACGGTACGAGTTCCTACGGCACATATTTGGCTTCGGAGTCATCCCGGGACCCCTCTGTCAGTGCGCAGTCTCCGACTTCGCAGGCATCGTCACGAGCTCAGGATATTCGTCGTCAGATCGACGAGCTGCGTCGCGAGTTGTAGCAGTAGATTTCTGATCACCTTACCGCAGAACGACGATCCGACCCTCCGATGATCACCGGACGATTTGATGTGGTCGAGAGCAGTATACAGGAGCTGATGAGTCTGCAGCAGGCTACAGCTGCCAACTTGCACACGCTCACCGAGTCTACGCAGTGCACAGAGCGTAGAAAGGTCGAGCTGGAGGGATCGCAGAGGACCATGTCTGCCTCACTCACTCAGGTATCGGCTTCGATTGAGGAGAGTACTCAGAGGATGGTGAGTACCCTTGCTGCGCATGGTGAGCGACTGTGAGAGCTGGAGGAGATACGTCCTCCCGGTCCATCGACGGTGCCGACTCCAGACATTGTACTGCCTCCTACGGCCCCTACGGTGCAGCTCACACAGGAGCAGTATGAGTACATGCTATCCTAGATACGCGGCAGGGGTCCTCAGAGATCTAGTAGATTTTTTTATCATCTTTGTATTTATTTGCCCTATGGGCCCATTGACCGTTCTGTACACAGATTTTCATTATTATTTGACTCTGTTGGACATGTATGTTTGTTGGACATGTATGTTTGCGATATTTAATTTGTTGGTATTTTTATTGAGTACATGTATGATATTTAGTTGTAGACTGTTATGATGGAAGACTGTTATTCATCTATTAGTTGTAGACTGTTATGATGGAAGACTGTTAATTATGATGATATCTGCGACGGGGATGACAAATATACCTACGTTGGGTTATAAGCGATGATCTGATATACAAAGGAGGTGCTGCCCAAATTTTATAAATATATAATATGTATTTTTGTAATGATGTGTGTCTGTGTTTACAGTGTATGTGAAATACAGTGTTCGGAACCATCGATAGTTTCGATTACTGTTGTATGTTTTATCTTGGGCAGAAAGAGCAACTGTTCAGGGTGTACTTCTGAGAGCTTTCATTTTCACATCCTTCACTCTCTCGGAACGTCGTACAGGATCCCGAGAAGGTGAAGGACGTGAGGAGGAAGCTCTGAGAAGTGCACCCTGAACTGTTGCTCTTTCTATCCAAGATAAAACATAGAACAGTAAAGCAAAACTGTCGATGGTTCGAACACTGCACTTCACACACACTGTAAACACAAACACACAGCATAACAAAAATACACATTATATTTTTTTAATTTTTTCAGTATTCTGCGATGGATAGCGACGGATAGCGACGTATAGAGACGAATGTGGGACGTCGCTATACGTCGCTAATTAGCGACGTTACGTCGCTGTACGTCGCCACCTTGCTGACGTGGCAGGCATGCCACATCATCACGTAAATAGAACTAAACGTCGCTAAGTAGTCGCACTACGTCGCTAATTCTGTGATGTAATGTTTTCGTCGCTATCCGTCGCTAACTTTGCGACGGCCCAGCGACACGGCGGTGACGTCGCAAACAGCGACGTAGGGCGACGAATGTGACATCTGCGACTAGCTTAAAAGCGACCTTCATTTTCCGTCGCTAAAGTCGTCGCTAATTACGATTAGCGACGTATTTTCCATTATTAGCGACGTATAATGACGTAGCTAATTTGCCTTATTTTAGTAGTGAAATATTTTTTAAAAGCGTTATAAAAAAATTGTCATAGATAGTTTCTATAAAAGTGTTATGAATATTTAATATAAAGTGCACAATTCAGGACTTTTGTAAAACGTTATGAATAGATAATATGTATAGGCTCAATGCAGCACATTTATAACACTTTATACTATTTAAATTAGCATATTTATAACGCTCTATACTGCACATTATATATTACATTCCAAAAACTTAACATTATATATCACCATCTTTATTACATTTCTCAAAATAGAGTACATATCAACATCTTTATTACATTCTCAAAATAGAATATCCAAATACATATATATATTTACAACTACCAAAAATGTCACATCAAAACTTGGCCACATAACCAATAATCATGAAAGATCAACGACAGCTGGAACACCATTGAAATCTTGAAAAAAAAGAAAAGACAACCAAATCAGTCCATATAATTGTCAGGCCTAAAAATCAAATCTAATCATGAAATATCAAGAGAAATGAGTAAAACAAACTAGGTCATGATAGGGATCAGGTATTTGTCCCATTTAGTTGCTCATACTTAATTTGACAGAAGCAAAAAATAGGTCTGCTTACAACCAGTCCCTTAAGGTAACAATATGTTCACTGTACAACTGCATTTTGAGCCTACCTCTAAATTCTATAAATTAGCCAAGGAAAAACAATACAAGTGATAAGTATAGGCTATAGAAGGGGAGAAAAATAGTTGTACATATCAAGTCTCTTTAAGCTACGTACAATTATCAAAACATAAGTAGCTATATATCTATCAATATATGTATTTTTATGTTCATTCACCTTCAAGTAATTAGAATTTTAAGATGCAAATTAAATACTAAGATGCACTGATACCTCCTCTTCAGTTTCCTTTAAACACCTCTTAGTTAACCAATATAATCATTCCACATAACACTCAAATTATGTTCCAAAGGGTTTGGAAGAAATTTTGAAAAAAAAAAGCCTAGCTGAAACTAACCTTGTTCATCTAGTTGCTCATCATTCCTGATCCACCGCTGGCGGCAGTTGCGACAACTCGGTCCGGCTGGACGCTGCAGGCGTAGGCGATAGCCTCCACTGAAGAGGCGAAGGCGGCGGGAGGTGACTGGAACTCACCGTGCTCAGATCCTTCTACCGGTAGTCTTCGTTTTGTTCAGAGCAGTCGAGGTTGACTCCGAAGAGACGGACCCGCTTCGGCTCTGCCGCACACACGGGCATCGAAGCCAGTATCCTCTCGCACATCCGCGGACCGGCTAGTTGCTGCCTCGGCCGCCGGAGCAGTCGAGATCTGCGATCGTCGGATCGAAGAGATTAAACATAGGGAAGAGGAAAAATTAATGGAGGGAGGGAAGGGGTGGGAAATTAGGGTTAGGTTTTGGAACGGACCGAAGGAGTCGTCGAGGCCAAAGTCGTGGTGAATAATCCAGCCCTTGCTGTTGCCGAGGACGATGACGTCGTTGCCGGAGGCCATGAAGGTGATGGTGCCGCGCCCCCTGGCGGCGTTGCGCTCGAGGGGGTCGACGGAGAAGAGGGCGCCGGAGGCCCCGCCGAAGTCCATGGCGGAGGGGATCGGACGGATGGATCGGTGGAGAAACCTAACCTAACCCTAGGCCTGGACGTTGGACCGAACCCTAATTCTGAGCATGGGAGCGGAGGAAGGGGAAGAGGAGGAGGAGAGGGGAAATGGAAGGAGAAGAAGATATTTCGAACGCTTAATATTAATAAGTTTGTAAAATATTACAAGTTTGCCACCGCTCTAATATATTAATAACGCTTTGTTTTATAAACGTTATAAAAAGCCCAGAATTAGCCCAAACCGTCATAAAAAAGGTATTTCGAACTTCGATAACGCTTAGGTATCAGGCTTCATCAATACGTCTTATCGAGCGTTGTTAATAGGCCTTTTTGTTGTAGTGTATAGATAGGTTGAGTTCATCTCCTACTGCTGCCCATGTTGGCCCCTGTTGTACCGGCTGTCCCTGCTGTCCCGGCTATGTCTTCCATGGCTGATATGTTTGCGAGATTCCACACTTTGCTTCTACCAGACTTCGTGACTCGTTTGTGCCACTACCACCACCAGAGTAGTAGCAATAGTTATTTGTATTTATAATATTTTGGCATATTTGTATTTATATTTTGTAACTTTGGGTGTATGTGTAGTCTGGGTGGTGTATTTATATTTGTACTATTCTACTCTTTTGATGAGAATTATACGGTGGTTTGCTCCGGGTGTCTAATTATTTTCGTTTCTTATATTTTTGGGTTTCTAGGAAACGTTTTGTGTTGCTGAAGGTTCCAATTGGACAAAATTATACGACGGGTTGGGTCAGATCTTATATATTATGTTTTTTATTATATATTGTTGGGTTCCAGCGAGAGTTTTATGCCGATTAATGTCCGACTAGACTGAAATTTTACGGTGGGTTGTGTCCCGTGTATAGTATTATATATAATTGTATGTATAGGATTTTGAATATATATATATATATATATATATATATATATATATATATATATATATATATATATATATATTTCAATTTTTTTTTTCTAATTTCAATACATACTGCGACAGACTGGCAACGGCTAGACGTAAGATGATGGAAAAGCGGCAAAATATATGTAGTCCGTCTGTCGCTAAGAATATTAGAAACTGGAAATAGGGTATCAAAACACAAGGACATACCAAGAAGTCACCAGTTAAAGTCCGTTGCTTCTTTGTCGCTTTTCCACTGGTAAACATTCGTCGTAGACGTCCCTTTACTGGTAACATTTGTTTAACTACTGGAACAGCAGACAACTATGAGACATATGGAAAAAACTTTGATACCGAAGGGGGTATCAAAGTTTTGATACCCCCTATGTATGACATGTGGGCCCCCTTCCTCTTCGTAAAATGTGTAAACATATATATATACATAAATATTGAGGGGGCCCCACTTGTCATACGTAGGGGGTATCAAAACTTTGATACCCCCTTCGGTATCAAAGTTTTACTCGAGACATATTGGCATAGAAGGTTGAATCAACAACAATAATACCCACGCTACGAACTTTGTCTCTTTTCTAGACAAAAACAATACAGGAAGCATCGAATGCCATGGTTATTATTATAGACTAGGCTGCAAATTGCAAGTGAGATCGATTAATAGGATTAGCCCAACTGTGAATGCTACCGAGTTTGCTTTCTTTCTACTAATTATTAAAAAAAAATTAATTAGGTAGCAAAAAAGTTGCCTAAAATCTATTTTAGCAGATGAGCATTCAACCAACATGCAATACCATTAATATGCTTAACTAGCAATTATATTCAGTATCGGCCAATATCGATACGTTTTGTTTGTCCCGATTCGATGGCGAGTTGGCGACCGCTATCAATACTGACCGCTATCAATACTGACCGATACCAACGTTCGATGTCTATTTTCCAATCAATTTGACAGAAAATTGAACAAAAAGATTGTCATTATCAAGGGTGTAAAAATATAATAAAATTCTAAAAGCATGTAAATAAAAAAAATTGCAAGTAAACCATTTTTTCTAATTTATTAATAATTATTTGTTAATTTTGCGACACCAAAAAAAATTGATACTCCATTTCAGTAAATTGTTGATATTGTCGATCCTGTCAATCTCAATACTCCTAGGAAGGGTCCTCTACCTAATCCTATATGAACCTTGATTCTATTTAGGAACTCCATGGTAAGTCTAACCTCAAAGAAAAATAGAACGATCTCTCATGCCAAGCAGTATCATGCCTATATTTCATAGAAGAGTAAAGAAATAAGTAATTTTAGAGCAATTATATCTAAATTCTCTCTCAATGCATGGGGCGAAGATTAGGTTAATAAGTAAGCTCATTTTATTTCTTTCAACTATTTTTTCACGGATTTGGAAGAATTAGAGTTGCTTATCTTCATTATAGAACCCATGTTAACATAGTACATGAAAAATTATGACATTCATTCAACAACATATTCGAAGTAGTAACAAAATATAGTTATTTCACTAGAGAACCAGTATCAAAAGAATATCAAAACTACATGGTTTCGTTCTTCTTTCTTTTTTTCCATTTGTCCTTGTGAAAATTTTTCAGAAGAAAGAGCAGCCATCCTCCCAGTAAATATTCTCCTGATCGATGTAGCATGCAACAGTACTGAGAGGTTGCTAACTAGCTCCTTTGCTTCTTATGTGGGGGCTGCTGCTCATAGGACGAGGAGGAGCCATGGTGGTCCAAGCCAGCCATGCTGAGGATGTCTCTCTGCGAGAATGGTCTCTGCAGCCCCAAGAAGTCCCTGGTCATCCCATCATTCCCTCCACCATGGCTAACACTTCCTATAACTCTATCTTCCTTCCCTCCATTCTCATGTCCTCGCCCTTCCCTCTTCGGCATCCCTCCAAAGGCCTCGCGGAAGCTCGGTCCGTCGAAGAAGCCGGAAGCCGCCGCCGCCGCCGAGAGAGGACTCAGCATCATGTCTTGATGCACAAAGCTACCACCACCACCACCCATGTCCTGATACGAACAGGAGCCAAGGCCAAAGGCAGAAGAACTAGAGGAATTAGCTGCGGTGGAGTGGAGAGCAGTTGCCATCTGGCCATGGTGGGGTGGCTTGCTCATTGTTGCACCCATCTGAGCTGCTTTCTGGAGCAATGCAGTGGCAGACATGTAAGCTGAAGGTGCTGCTGCTGGTGCTGGTGCTTGGTAGGGAGCAGTAGTACTTTGAGCAGCCGCAGCAGCAGCGACACAAGGGTTCTGACCATCATCATACGAGTAGTCTTGAGTGAGCTGCTGGTTCTCTAAAGATGTGGGCAGCTGCTGCTGGTGACAAGCCAGCCAAGGTGGGATGTCAGGCCTCATGTTGATCAACTCCTGCTGCTGCTGCAGGTTCTCTCTCTTGAACGAGAGCGGATGGGGGAAGTGCCCCAGCGGAGCTGCGAACGAGAGAGGATCGAGCGCAGACACGGCTTCCGCGGTCGTCGACGACATCGGCTGCGCAAAGAGTAGCGGGTGGTGACCGGCCATGGGGCTCCCGGTGATTGCTCTCCTACTCTCCTCCGCCAGTGCGTCACAAAACGCTCTGTGCGTTATGAAGCTATCCCTCCTGCAACACATAATTCACATAATGAAGTCACAACCTAACAAAAACTAGAGCTCACATAAAAGCCTGCCCAAACTCCAAAAAGAAACACCACACATCATTGACATTGATGAGATTTGTACACACTAAATGGCTATAGTTCCCACAAATAGCATGCCACCACTCACTCCCTCGCATTGATTTCTTCTAGACATGCCATTATTGAGTTCTTGATTGGCTTACACTGATGAAGTAGCTAGCTAGCTATAGTTCATGAACAGTAAGTAAGTGCTTCCGCGCGCGCGCTAGCTAACCTTGAGAAGAGGGTTCCGCAGTCGCATCTGTACTCCCTGGTGCCGCAGATCTTGGAGTGAGCCTTCCAGTCGGACTGGACCGCGTACTTCTTGGAGCACTTGTCGCACTTCCACTTCTTCTCCCCGTGCTTCCTGCTGAAGTGCTTCTTGATTCCGGTCAGGTCCCCGAGCGCCCTCGCGGCGTCGTGGTGGACGCAGGAGGCCTCGGGGCACACGTACACCTTCTTCCTCGCCTCCTTGCCGCTCCTCTGCTTCAGCTTCCACGGCAGGTTGTGGCCCCTCCTGTGCAGCTGCAGGTTCTGGTCCCTCTGGAACCCCTTGTTGCAGATCTCGCACACGAACCGGTTGGTCGCCATCAGGCTCCTCGGCGACAGCGCTACCACCTCCGCTTCCGGGTCTGGAAGAAGGAAAATAACAAGCAACAAATATTGAAAACCAACAACAACAACAACAAAATCGAACGTCGATGGAAACATCATATCTGCATGTGATATGTGATAGTAATTAAAAGAAAACGCGCACACACACATATATATATATACCTGGATTTCCTGGTAGGTTTCTCTTCCTCTTGGCTGGCGCCGGACTCGGGTTGGGGGAGGCGAAGGAGGAGTGCTGCTGGCTGGAGTTGGAGACGCTCGCTTGGTCGCCGCCGGACGCGGAGGTCAGGTTGGACATGTTCTCTTCCTGGACTTGGTAGGATGGAATAATCACGAGCCCTTTCATGGAAAATATAGGTCAAAAGGTCCGAGCGTACATGGGAAATTGGGTTGCGCTCATGAGCGGATGAATAAAACCATGTGGTTCACAAAGCTAGCTAGCTAGCTGCGAGTAAAAGTAGTGCTAAGCTCTTAAAAAGGATTACCGACAGCACGCATCTGTAAGTATATCCCCACAATTCTTGTACAAGCAGAATGATAGTATATTCATTACAATACTTAATTAACAAGAAAAGCGAAGAAGAAGAAGAAGGGATTCTTGGATCTGCTTCAAATTAAGGCCACTAGAAAGGAAGAAACATATCAAGACATCATCATCACACAATGGAAGCAGACGTATGAACAAAAAGAAATTCACTCAAATTATACAATACCAAGTACTTCTGTGGATTTCTACTAAGAAAACTGAAAATTTTAACTCTGGACGAATGAATTCTGGTTGCATAGTTGAGGAGAGTAAAGGAAAAGAGAGAGAGAGAGAGAGAGAGAGAGAGAGAGAGAGAGGGAGAGGATGGTAGTGGATGAGGGAAGGAAGCAAGTGTGCGCATCGTCCACTCATTTCAATATACACGCACAGCCTACTGCGCACAGTACAGGCCTACACTGACGTTGCACTGTCTTTTCCTTTGTTACTCAGCAAATCTTGAAATTTATTTTCCTCCTCTCTCTCTCTCAATCAACACGCTTTAGAAACTTTTTTTTTTCCTCTAAACCTTTGTTAAGGAACTCTTAAGCGCAGCTCGTATCGACTATGAGGTTTGTACTGTATAGGAGTGATAAGTAAGAGTGTGGGATGCCAACTGAGCTGGTTACACTGGGTTAAGATGCACTGCTTTAGCACTACCATCATTTCTTGTTGAAGTGACAATAGCATGTTGCTACTTCCTGCTGACACAAATATAGCACAACATTCTCATGGCCAATGGGCTTTTCAACAATTTGCATTGTCCCCAACCAGAATTTCGGTTGCGCGAATAGGAATTCCAGTCTGGGATTTTCTTCAGCAATTAAAAATTTGTCCTGCTTTGTTGTTGAATTTCAACGAACTATATTTGTTAAACTAGCTTAGGGGTTGAACTAAAATTTTATAGTACCTGTAAAGAGGAGGCTAAGGGGTTCTTCTCAGTATGTTCTTAAGGAGATTCAATATAAAATTTACCACTTCTACACGAAAGATTTATATTTTTGTAGGTCTTGTATTTCAAGAGAGAATAAGAATTATGACCGAAGATTCTTCTAATCGGTCGGTTAGGTCGATCACTGGGACGGACGCTTGCTAGGTGAGAAGTTTTTTAGTTGTGATTGAAATTTTATAATATTTATTTGTATACATCTATTTTATCTTCTTAAAAAGTTGTAAACAACGGACTCTTGGGACAAATGAGCCAATGTATACTTGTATTGCAATATTATGACTAATAGAAGACTCTTGTTACCCTCACAGAAGAAAGATAAATGACCTGGAAGTCAATGATGGAGGATCTACTATATTGCATAGACCTGAATGGTCTGATGGAAGATGACAACACCAAGCCAAGGGACATGTTTGCTGATGACTGCATCATCCGTCAATTGTTGAACATATGATGTTCAATATTATCCAAAAACATGATTAACCGTCTGAACAAATTGTGAATCGATTACTTGTATGTTCACTTTAGCCCAATAAACTTGGTTTCGGTAATGGTTTCTAAATAATTCTACTACTCTGTTATGATTTGTGATTTTTTTTCTTTATTTAATCGATCGACTGATATAATCGGCTTTTGTATAGGCTTTTGTATATATTTAATGTTTCATTAATATTTCTTCCTCTCTGAATAACCATTAAGGTGTTAGTTATGTATAACATGGATTAATAGATATTAATTCGCTTTTTCATGGGATCGAACCCACCCAGCTATGGTGCATTATGTCTCTACATGCTAGCCACTGGAGCTAGCAGTTCGAGACATAGCAACTGGATATGGATTCGATCTAACTAGATATTAGAGCAACCCATATTCTAGTTTTTTTTAACAAGCATTTTAAGCGGATTAAAAAACTATACCTTTTCTTGAAACCAACTCTAGACACACGAAATCGACCTTCTTTATGTGGGTGTCAATCTTAGAGTTTTAGCGCAAGTGACATAGACTAGCAAAAATTTTCGAATATGAAATTAAGTTTCTCTCCAAAAGAATATTTGTACATAAAGTTTCAAAGTTTTACGTAATATTTTTGACAATTTTGATCCTCTAAACTAATGTTTTTGCCAACTATGGATACAATTCCGCAGGACCGTTTTTGAGCATGTGTAAATGTATGAACGCATATGGCCCTAGACCTAAATATTTTAACCTCTGTATATATTAATAATATGATTATTATTATTTTTTTACTTAGGCCTCCCTATTTTGTACTGTTTAGCATGGTCCTTCAAATGTCAGGAAAAAAAAAACTATTTTTTAGATTGGCTTAAAAATAATTTTTTATATTTGTACAAGATCCTTAGAATGTTAGAAACGGTTTTGCAATTCTGTAGAACATGTAAAAAGTATAACCACAAGCCTATACCACAAGCTTTTGTATACATGTGGACCAAAGCTTCCTTTGCCCTCTGGGTTTGGTATCTTAGAAATGTTCTTAACTATATATTTTTCTTGAGATCATAGATTAGGGTTGATAACTTTTGTCTTAAAAGTAGTAAAGTATGGGGGATAAAAAGGAGGGAATGATTTCAGGAGAAAGAATGATGGGCTATTCATTTATCCTTTCATTGGGAGAAGTCACAGCACAGAAGTGGTGGTAAAAAAGTATAAGGGATCCCCAAAGAGAGAATAAAAATACATTAGTCCTCAGCTTTTTCACATTTACAATGACATGATTAGTCCATTGATTGAATTGTTTGTGTGTCTCAACATTATATAAAGAGGTTTCTCCTTTATTAGCAGACCCATCCCAACCCTGTTGGTCTCCTCTAAAAGTAAGATGCTTTTCTCGTTTCAATTATGGAGCAATGTTTGCCGGGACCGTGATCTGGAAAATATCGGCGGTAAACTGACACGAACGAGAAATATCGGGAACTGCCCCCAACCCGTATTATAACTTAAAAACTGTGGATGTTACTCGGACACGAGGACACAGACCCAATTCTTGAACCAACTCGACCTGGTAGAGTAAGGTAGAGAAGGGAAGGGTAAGGTACGGTCCTTATAGATAGTTTTTGGAACGAGGAATCTACACACGTCATATTCAATTTGAACTCGAATTTAGTCAGGATGCATTACTCTCTTTTTTCAATAGAATTTAGGCAAAGTAGCCAACTTTCTGACCATTTCGAGAGAGTATAAAAGCACTTTCTTCCTTTAGAACTAGTAGGCTTCATAGGATAGAATATTAAGAACGATTCATTTGACGCGATGGACCATTCAATTCAATATAGGAAAAAATTTATGAAATGTCCAAAAAATAAAAAATTTATATGAAAAATTTATCGCACAATAACATTTTATCGCGTGTCCAGAATTAGCAAAAAATATATAAAGGGGGTTCCGAATGACCTTTTTGTCCTTCTTTCTAATTTATTGAAAACACCCACGAAACTACTCTTAAAAAAAGTTTCGATACTTTCTCTTCTTTCATACGGCTGCTCGAAGGCTCGCTCGGTCGAGGCGACTCCTCGCACAGGTAGGATAGTTTCGGTGAACTTGTCTCATCTTAGCCTTCACTTAATAACACGCATGTTTTCAACTTGCACAAGTAGGCTAATATAAAAGCTACGAAAGCACATAGCTAAGGAAATAATCCCGACAGGTCGGAATGTCTTAGAACATGAAAAATGGTCCCACGGTCAGCTTAGAAGTCGGCTCAGCGTGCTTTCAAATGACACTCGATCCTTCGTCCCGTGGCTTGGGAGAAGGAAGTTGGCCTAAGTTGCTAAGTTGTCCTGACACTCGAATGAGCCTAAGTCATAGGCGTCGCCTGCGCGAATGCTTGACAAAGCATGCACGGTCCCATCGTGTTGTCCCAACGCTCGAATTGGCCTAAGTCATAGGCGTCGTCCGCTTGAATGCTTGATAAAGCATGCACTGTTCCGTCGTTTTGCCCCAACGCTTGTATTGGCCTAAGTCATAGGCGTCGTCCGCATGAATGCTTGAAAATGCATGCACGATCCCGTCGTCCAAGGCTTGGCATAGCCTTCGCACGTCCCGTGAGTTAAGTCATCTTGTACGGCTGTCGGCTTAAGTCTAGGCACCCGAGAATTTGGTCGTTCAAGTCGATCGCGTGTACGACACTTTCCCTCGATGCAAAGCTTGGCGTAGCCTTTGCTCGTCAAGTCGCTGTGCAAATAAGTTAGAAAATGTTATGCCGGTCGGTCTAAGCCAATTCTAGCACTGTCCCGCCCTATCTGCGGTTGTCAAGTCGCGTAGTCTCTTGAGAACAAGGCTCGTCGTATAAAGTATATGACTTGAGCGATATGGTCACCTAGAGAACAAGGTCTGTCTAAGGCACGGACCACGATTGATTTATTGAGTTTTGGAAAGTGTTTCAATAGTTGTTCTTGAGTTGAGTAAAATGATAGGACAAGAAAGAAGAATGCTCGCGACTGGGTCGTCGAGGCAAGAAAGAAGAATGCTCGCGCGACTGGGTCGCCGAGGCAAGGTCTCAAATGTAAAAAGTGTTGAACTTAGCCCTGAAAGAGATGGTAACACTAGAACTAGATTGACTGTGTGAGACGTCAGTTTGAGTCGAGTCTTGCATGGTCATTGGACAATTTGTAGAAGGTGGAGGTCTTCTCGAGTGATCGCCGGGGCGCCGGGATCATTCGGCCCGGGAGAAGCGAGATGGCTCAAGAAGGATGCTGGATAACCGCATTGGAGATTCGACGCTTCCGGAGCTAGCTACCCGTGGAAGGGCGGACCGAATCCCCCGAGCCAAGTCCATTATAGCATTGGACGCTAGTGACTAGTTCATATAGAGGAGTTGGCATGAGCGGCAATCCGCGTAAATACCTTTGGATTGAGTCGAGTATTGAGCGTAGTGTATCAAGGAAGTCGAGTTGAATGTGTGAGTATAGTTGGAACACAAAATATTGGGCCTAATATTTGCTTGCAACGTAGTCGATGTACTTTGGCACGAGATGTGGCATCAAGTCTTATGTTGTCGGCATATAAGTTGCATGGTTTGAATGTGAGTTGTCTTGAGTTTAAGTCAGAAAAGGCCGCAAGGCGGTAGCTTGATAAGTCTTGATAAGTTACGTGGCGCGGCCTCAATCTTGAAGCACGAACAAGTCTGAGCAAGGTCTAGAGGTACGACCTGCACGAGTCGTCCCCTTGACGTCGTTGACACAAGAGTTGGTCTAGAGGCACTTGAGTGCTAGTGAAAGTCTTGGCATGGCCGAGTTCACATAAGTTGCTCCTCGGCGAAGCACTATATCGAATACGTTGAAATCACAAACAGACTAGGGCACGACCATACCGTCTCGAGTTAAAGTGTGGTCAAGTACATAAGCGATGAGGCACTGCCTCGATCGAAATACATGTTGGCATGGCACGAGCCCATCGTTACACGACCCTGTCGTTGCACGACCCTGTCGTTGCACGACCCTGTCGTTGCATTGTTAAGTATAGGCCGAGACGTCTTGTTCTAAAATGGATCCTAAGGCAAGACTAGAAAGACAATCGAAAGGGACTTGTAATGCACAAAGTAAATGAACGTGTCAATTTTGTATGGGTGGACGAGGAGCTCACTCCTCCAGTACAGTTGAGTACTGACACCCACACAGCTTTTCATGTGCAGACACAGGTAGAAGCTCGTGGCGCGGAGCTCGCTTGGATGCGTCGAGGCACGGATTTCCTTGGCGACTCGAAGCTTGCGGCCGCGTGGACTCAAGACTTATACAGGACATATATAATGTATGGACATCGCCTTCCGAAGCTTCCGCTGGCTCAAGCATTGTATCGAGATATTAGAGAGAGCAGAGTGACTTGTAAAATGAGAGAAAAGTGAGCACGAGAGACTTGTAATCATGGCCTTGCGCCTATTTTAATTTTATTGTTCAATATTAATAAATATCTCTTTTGAATAACTTGTGTTTTGTCTTTAAATTTCTGATACATGTTCAATATTTCTGCTTGGGACTTCTGTGTGACGACCCCGTCGTCGCCGATATAATCGACCGTTATGAAACTGCCTTGCACGAGCAAAATCTAGGCTCGTGCGGTATCACGCCTTAGCGAGGACGATCGCTCCTACGGGAGCGGGGCGTAACACCTTCAAAAACTAGTCGAAAAATTTCAAAAATGTCGACAAACGGTAAAACTGTTAAAACGGAGGTCCAACATTATTTTTTTGCGATTCTAAAATTTTGGAAGGCCGACTAACGGAGGAGCCATAAATCTTCAGCTCCTCGAAAATACGCTCCTTTTGCGACAAACCGGACCTCGTTTCGACCTCCCAGTCAAAAGTTATGGCCCTTCAAAGTTTCAACTAACCATAAAATATAGGAGAATGGACATTGTCCGTGCTAAAACCACGAAAAATGGTCATTCTTCTTGCTAAAACTACGGTGAATGGTCATTCTCCTTGTTAAATTGACAAAGAATAGCCATTCTCCGCGGTTTTAGCATGGAGAATGGCCATTCTCCGTCATTTTGACCCGAAGAATGGCCATTCTCCGTGCTAAAACCACGGAGAATGGCCATTCTTCTTGTTAAATTAACCAAGAATAGCTATTCACAGTGTTAAAATGACGGAGAATGGCCATTCTCCGTCAATTTAATAAGGAGAATGGCCATTCTCCATCATTTTAACACGGAGAATGGCCATTCTCCGTGTTAAAATGACGGAGAATGGTCATTCTCAGTCATTTTATCACAGAGCCATTCTCCATCATTTTAACACGGAGAATGACTATTCTCCGTTATTTTGACACGGAGAATGGCCATTCTCCGTGCTAAAACTACGGAGAATGATCATTCTTCATGCAAAAACCACGGAAAATGACCATTTTTCTTGTTAAATTTACCAAGAATAGCCATTCTCCGTGTTAAAATGACGGAGAAAGGCCATTCTCCGTCAACTTAATAAGGAGAATGGCCATTCTTCGTCATTTTAACACGGAGCCATTCATCGTCATTTTGACACGAACAATGGCCATTCTCCATCATTTTGACACAGAGAATGGTCATTCTCCATCATTTTGACATGGATAAGGCCATTCTCCGTGGTTGTAGTACGAAAAATGGTCATTTTTCATAATTTTAACACGGAGAATGATGAAGAACAATCGACAGAAACCTAAAACCTAATTTTTTTTGTGAACAAAAAATTTGTCAGGAACAAAAATTCAAGATTTTTCGTTCTTATTTTAAAACGATGCTAACTCTTATGGAAAAGAAGAAGAAGATCTTCTCTCCACAATCGCCGAAAAACTTCAAATCTCTCTACAATGATGATGATGATGATGATGAGTGATGATCGGAGTTCGACTGAAGAAAAGAACAGTGAACGACGAACGATCTTTGCGATCTCTGCTGAAGATGAGTACAATGGAATTCAGATCTCTCGTGAAGAAGAAGAAGAAGAAGACGAAAATCGTAATCCAAATCTGAGTTTGTGCGAAGGGTAGTTATGGTACTATAAAGATGTCAATTTTGTAAATACAGAGCATCTAAAGGGAATCTTGGAATATTTAACGTGAAAATATATAATTCTGGGCATTTCATAAAACCCTTCTTGCGGGTGGGTTTTCATACAAACCAACCCCGAAATTGGGTTTCTCAGCAATTTTCAGTTCAATATATGTGTGTGTGTGTGTGTGTGTGTGTGTGTGTCAGTAGCACGAGGTGTCACGCCCCGACTCGCCGAATCGGTCGCCATCGCCTTGACTCAATATAAATCGATCCCCACGGGTCGGGACGTGATGCCGTGCAAGTCTGAATTGACTTGCACAAGGCAAGGATGTGTAATTGGAAATTCTTTTTTGACTCGACGCGTTGAAATTAAACAGTGCAGAGAGTTAAAAATATAGCATAGGAAGAAACTTAGCTTTTCATTCATAAACTTGCAAAATATGTGCAAGGTCATTTGTACATTATATATGCCATTGCGGCTACATCTTTGAAACACAAAAGAAAACTATCGACAAGCTCGCCTTGAAATAATCCTCGGCGTTCCATACATTCATGCCCCTTTATACATTTGAACAAAAGCCTTCGGTCTGAATTGGGCATCAAAATACTTCAAAATAGGAGAGCTTCGTGCCGCCTCCCGTTCTTCAGCTCCAGCTTAGTCTCGAGCTCCCGCAGCACGCTCGTTACCTAGGGAGTTGGGGGTTAGCACACTTGCTAGTGGATGGGACGAACCCACTCGTCTAAACCGACACTGCTTATTAAGGATTCAGGCATACGAAGTGATCTTTCTATTTAGAACTATATGAGTTTGCAGTTCATATCGAAGGCACATTTTAAACGATAACGACATAACCAATTTTAACCATTCTTACCACGACTGTGCTCCTTTCCTGCACAAGATATACATGATACTTACCACCTGCACAAGACAATAGGTAAGCATGCAGTCTATCCTATATGCGGTAATTGGTGATATTGACACCATGAAGGACGATTAAGTAGCCTTGCGACGCGCCCTCCAGTCCAGGTAGCGAGCCTAACTGGAGGTCTCGCAATGCCTCGTGCCGAAGCACGATTTCCATAATTTCCTCATAGGCCGATTCGGTCCCAGGGCCCCGGGTACCGTCTCGAGGAAAGCTCACCTTGTGCACAAGTCGTCCTTGACCATGCGAATGTATGAACAGTTTAATATGTATGAAATAAATTGCATAGCGTAACCATTATCAAATCACATAATCATTTTTACTCGTGCAAGGGTCCTTTCCCCCGAAACCGTACGCTCTGATTTAGCATCCCGTAGGCACCAATTCTCCGAGGCAAGATATACCGTCACCAAGGTTTTCATAATTGTGTTTTGCATGGCATGAAATATATTCCATCTCTTTCTTAGAACTTTATCTTTTCTCTACTTAGTGTGAACCTATCGATTCAGAGTTAACTTCTCTAGGTTGATATACTTTCCCGTGCTCTTGATCTTAGTGGCAAGCATACATCCCGTTAGCATCATCGATTTGAACGTTGAACTTTAAGAATTTAGTTGGCGGGAAGGAGTAGAAAAGAAGGGGCCGAAGAACCACCCACCTAAGAAGATTGCGCCGAGAGTAGGAGAACGCTTCACGACGGTCAAGCGTCAGTTACACGAACTCCTGCAATGACACGAGCATCGAATTAGAACCCTTCCTTCAATCCTTCCTTCAAAATTCCCAAAGACGTATTCAGAAATCGACGCGAAAGCACATTATCAAATCCACGCAACAATTCGTTCAGAAAGCCAAGAAAACCAATAAAACCAATGGCAGACGGGTTGCGTCGTTCTCTTTAGAGTTCCTTCGCCAAGATGCTGCCTACCGCATCTAGGACTTATTCCAACAGTAGTCGATCCATTAGTTGGAACGGTACTCATATCACTCGTCCAAATCGATTTTATTGATGCCATGGTTTTTGTATATCAAACTCGTCGCCGAGTTAGACTAGCCATCTATGTTTCCGACCATGTCTGACTTGGCACGAGCCAATTACATAGTGCTTCGCCCCAACGGGAGCGGGGCACTATATAATATACCACTAAGAAAAAGTTTCGTCCCGAAACTTAAGAACAAGGGTCTGACCTTCGTCGGCGAAAAGTGAAGGGTACTTCTCCCTCATCTTCGCCTCTAGCTCCCACGTCGACTCCTCGACGGAATGGTTGCGCCAGAGTACGCGAACCAAGGAAATCGATCGGCTCCGTAGGATCTTTTCTTTACGGTCCAAAATTCGCACGGGCTTCTCCGAGTATGATAGATCGGCACGTAGCTCCAACTGATCGAAACTAACCACATGACTTGGATCACGCACGTACTTCCGAAGTTGGAAGACATGGAAGACGTCGTGCACTTCGGCCAGGGCAGGAGGTAGTGTGATCCGGTAAGCAACGGTCGCCACTCTTTCGAGGATCTCGAAGGGCCCTACGAATCTCGGACTCAGCTTGCCTTTTACCCCGAATCGCATGACTTCCCGCATCGGCGTCACCTTTAGAAACACATGGTCCCCAACCAAGAACTCTAACGGTCGTCGACGAGTATCTGCATAACTCTTTTGTCGACTCTGAGCAATGCGAAGCCTATCTCGAATCATGCGGACCTTCTCGACGGCTTGTTCGACTAGTTCTGGCCCGAGCACCTGTCGCTCCCCGACTTTGTCCCAGCAAATCGGAGATCGGCACTTCCTCCCGTAAAGTGCCTCGTAGGGAGCCATTTGGATGCTCGATTGGTAACTGTTGTTGTATGCGAACTCCGCGAGCGGCAAGTGCGTGTCCCAGCTAGTCTTCAAATCTATCGCGCACAGACGTAGCATATCCTCCAGGATCTGATTCACTCTTTCTGTCTGGCCATCGGTTTGCGGATGGTACGCGAAGCTAAGGTTTAACTTAGTGCCCAGCGCCGCCTGTAGACTCGTCCAGAACCGTGATAAGAATCGCCCGTCTCTGTCCGAAATGATCGTGGCCGGTACCCCGTGCAGTCTGACGATCTCGTCGAGATAAATCTGAGCTAACCGATCGACGCTCCATGATGATTTAATAGCGATAAAATGAGCGGATTTGGTCAAACGATCGACAATGACCCAAATCCTATCATTCTCCCACGACGTCTTCGGAAGGCCCATGATGAAATCCATAGAGATATCGTTCCACTTCCATACTGGAATGGCGAGGTTCTGTAGCTCCCCGCCTAGTCTTTGATGCTCGGCCTTCACCCGTTGACAGGCCATACACTGTGACACAAATGTCGCCACGTCTTTCTTCATGCCGTGCCACCAAAAGGTCGTGCGCAGGTCCTTATACATTTTGGTACTCCCGGGGTGCAACGAGTACTTCGCATAATGGGCCTCCGTCAGAATCTCCTTTCTAAGTTCAACATGGTCCGGCACGCATATCCTCTCCTTCATCCGCATCATTCTGCCCTCGTCCTCCACAAAGTCGGTCACCTTTCCCGTCGAAATTAGCTCGCGCATCTTCTTCAGGAATGGGTCGTCCTCCTGTGCGGTCTTTATTTTGTTGTGCAGGCTCGACTCAAGGTGCAATTGGGCCAATCGTGCTCCACGGTAACGGATTCGGAGTTCGATACCCATCTCCGCCAAGTCTCGCTGTATGTTATGGTTGATAGACAAGCACCCAGCAAACATTCTACTCAGCGCGTCTGCCACAACGTTTCCCTTACCTGGCGTGTACTCGATAGTCAGATCGTAGTCTTTGATGAGTTCGAGCCAACGCCGCTGCCGTAAGTTCAGGTCCCGTTGAGTGAAGATGTATTTGAGGCTCTTGTGGTCCGTATAGATGCGGCAAGCTACACCATAAAGATAGTGCCGCCATAGCTTCAACGCGAACACAATGGCCGCTAACTCAAGATCATGCGTAGGATAATTTTTTTCGTGTTGCTTCAATAGTCTCGAATCAAACGAAATCACCTTATCCCTTTGTATAAGCACGCATCCCAAACCCGTCTGCGATGCATCGCTAAATATCTGAAACCCTTCTGGCCCGTCTGGAAGTGCAAGGATCGGCGCTGAGATGAGCCGTTTCTTCAACTCTTGGAAGCTCGATTCGCAGGCGTCGTTCCACTCGAATGCGACTCCCTTCTGGGTGAGGCGAGTCAGAGGCGACACAATTTTGGTAAAATCTTTCACGAATCTACGGTAGTAGCCTGCCAAGCCGAGAAAACTTCGGATGTCGCCTGCTGAGGTAGGCCGCTTCCATTCGACTATTGCTTCAATCTTCTTTGGGTCCACCGTGACGCCTTCCGCTGAGACAACGTGCCCGAGGAATGTCACGCTGCTCATCCAGAACTCGCACTTGCTTAGCTTGGCATAGAGTTGGTGCTCACGCAGAGTCTGTAGCACCGTCTTCAAGTGTTCCACGTGCTCGTCCTTGCTCTTCGAATATATGAGAATGTCGTCGATGAATACAACAACAAATTTGTCTATGAACAGCCGAAACACCCGGTTCATTAGATCCATGAACGCGGCAGGAGCGTTGGTCAAGCCGAAGGGCATGACCAGAAATTCGTAGTGACCATATCGAGTTCGGAAGGCGGACTTCGGCACATCCTCTGACTTGATCTTCAATTGATGGTAGCCTGAGCGAAGATCAATCTTGGAAAATACCGTCGCCCCTTGCAGCTGGTCAAACAAATCATCTATCCTCGGTAACGGGTACTTGTTTCGTACCGTAGCTTTGTTGAGTTCCCGATAATCGATGCACAGCCGCATCGATCCATCCTTCTTCCTCACAAACAACACTGGGGCACCCCACGGGGAGACACTAGGGCGAATATATCCGCGATCTAGTAACTCTTGTAGTTGTGCCTTCAGTTCCTTTAGCTCTGTCGGCGCCATTCGATAGGGTGCTTTGGATATCGGTCGGGTGTCCGGGAAGGTGTCGATGCTGAATTCTATCTCTCGATCCGACGACATCCCTGGCAACTCGTCTGGAAACACATCAGGAAATTCTGCCACGACTTCAGTCTGGGCCGTGCTAGCAATCTCCGTTCTCGTGTCTCGAATTGATGCTAGGTACCCGCTGTACCCGGAATGTAACATACGCCTTATCGAAATCGCCGATATTATCATTGCCGACTTTGATGCTGCTCCGCACGAATAGGAAAACTCGGTTTCGTCGGAAAGACGGAACACGACTCTCCTCTCCGCGCACTCGATCGTTGCATGGCATGCACCCAACCAATCCATGCCAAGGATTATATCGTACTCCTTGACATCGAGGACGATAACTTCCAAGGATAGATTCCTCCCTCCGATGCAGATATAACCATCCCTACAAATATGAGTGGCAGGCATATCTACTCCCGATGGAGTGCTAACGCTAAAATTCATATCTAAATGTTGCATAGGTAGTTGATTTTCTTTTACAAAGTCGGCAGATACGAAACTATGCGTAGCACCCGAATCGAACAATACTCTAGCAGGCATATTTTTATAGAGTAGTATACCTGTCACGACAGTGTCGGACGCATAGCTTCGTCCCGAGTCAGTGCGTAGACTCGACCTTGCGCCCCTTGGCAATTTTGTGGATTCACGGGCACTGCGTTTGCACCATGGGCGGGAGGCGCCCTGTTCTGGTTCTGGACGTCCCTTGGTGGATGTTGGTTCGCCCTTCCCATACGACAATCGACTGCCTTGTGACCTAGCTGGCCACACTTGAAGCATCCCCCTCGGCAATCGACCGCCAGATGTCCCATCTTGCTGCAGCGATGGCACCGTACGCCTGGGTGAGGCCCCCGATACTCGGACGTGTTCTGGCGCTTTGGAGCACCAGATCCTCCCGTGTCGTGAGGACGCTTGTTGGAGTTGTTGCGGATGCTTGATCCGCCCCTCTGCGACGCTCGACCGAAGACCCGTTCCATATCAAGGGCGGCGTTATATGATTCTCTGTACGTCTGGCATCTCTGGTTCATGACATCCCGACGCAAATCTTCGTTCAGGCCTTGCTGGAAGCGCTCGCACCACACCTCCGTGTTCGGCAGAAAGGCCCCGGCAAACTTCGCAAGCTTCGCAAACTTCGTATCGTAGTCTTCAACGGACAAGTTTCCTTGCTTCAAGGACATGAATTCCTCTTCCTTCTATCGACGAAGGGCACGAGGGATGTATTTCTCGAGGAAGGCCCGTTTGAAAGTCTCCCACGAGATCTTGGCATTGGGGTTGGACTCTTGGAGTTCCTGTTTCTTCGCCTTCCACCAGTCATAGGCCCTCAAGTTGAGCTGCAACGCTGCGCACCCGACTTTCTTGGACCCCTTGATGTTGAGGAGAGTGAACAAACTCTCAATCTTTACAAGCCACCCCATAACTTCGTCAGGCTCTGCTCGACCATTGAATTCAGGCAGGTTCATTTTTTTGAACTTGGTCATCTTGAGCAGGGAGGAGGAGGACACATGTCTTGTCTTTTCGGCTTGCACTTCTTCCTCGGACATGACGGTCGTCGAGTTCTGTTGTGTCGCTATGGTGCTCACAATCCTGGTCAGGGCGTCCATTTGTTTTTGTTGGGCACTGACTTGGGCCTGAATCTGTTCTTGCAGCTGTCGTTGCTGCGTCTCTGACTGGCGTTGTTGGAGTTCCATGAGACGTAGTAGTCGCTCCATGGCATATTCGCTAGGCGTCGCGCCTTCGGTGCTATCCGTGCTAATCAATGTGGGGACACCCAGTCTTTCCGTCATTCCTACAAAATTGAGCAAACCCGTTAGTATTCTCAAAATATCTACGGGCTTATATGTATGGAACGATTATTTCAGGCCGCATATGTCGAAAAGCATAGTTTTTGAAAAATCGCAACGGCATCATCTAAAGAAAATATTTTGAAAGGTCCGAGGTGTGAAACGATGCTCTGATACCAACTTGTCACGCCCTGACTCGCCGAATCGGTCGCCATCGCCTTGACTCGATATAAATCGATCCCCACGGGTCGGGACGTGATGCCGTGCAAGTCTGAATTGACTTGCACAAGGCAAGGATGTGTAATTGGAAATTTCTTTTTGACTCGACGCGTTGAAATTAAACAGTGCAGAGAGTTGAAAACATAGCATAGGAAGAAACTTAGCTTTTCATTCATAAACTTGCAAAATATGTGCAAGGTCATTTGTACATTACATATGCCATTGCTGCTACATCTTTGAAACACAAAAGAAAACTATCGACAAGCTCGACTTGAAATAATCCTCGGCGTTCCATACATTCATGCCCCTTTATACATTTGAACAAAAGCCTTCGGTCTGAATTGGGCATCAAAATACTTCAAAATAGGAGAGCTTCGTGCCGCCTCCCGTTCTTCAGCTCCAGCTTAGTCTCGAGCTCCCGTAGCACGCTCGTTACCTGGGGAGTTGGGGGTTAGCACACTTGCTAATGGATGGGACGAACCCACTCGTCTAAACCGACACTGCTTATTAAGGATTCAGGCATACGAAGTGATCTTTCTATTTAGAACTATATGAGTTTGCAGTTCATATCGAAGGCACATTTTAAACGATAACGACATAACCAATTTTAACCATTCTTACCACGACCGTGCTCCTTTCCTGCACAAGATATACATGATACTTACCACCTGCACAAGACAATAGGTGAGCATGCAGTCTATCATATATGCGGTCATTGGTGATATCGACACCATGAAGGACGATTACATAGCCTTGCGATGCGCCCTCCAGTCCAGGTAGCGAGCCTAACTGGAGGTCTCGCAATGCCTCGCGCCGAAGCACGATTTCCATAATTTCCTCCTAGGCCGATTCGGTCCCAGGGCCCCGGGTACCGTCTCGAGGAAAGCTCACCTTGTGCACAAGTCGTCCTTGACCATGCGAATGTATAAACAGTTTAATATGTATGAAGTAAATTGCATAGCGTAACCATTATCAAATCACATAATCATTTCTACTCGTGCAAGGGTCCTTTCTCCCGAAACCGTATGCTCTGATTTAGCATCCCGTAGGCACCAATTCTCCGAGGCAAGATATACCGTCACCAAGGTTTTCATAATTGTGTTTTGCATGGCATGAAATATATTTTATCTCTTTCTTAGAACTTTATCTTTTCTCTACTTAGTGTGAACCTATCGATTCAGAGTTAACTTCTCTAGGTTGATATACTTTTCCGTGCTCTTGATCTTAGTGGCAAGCATACATCCCGTTAATATCATCGATTTGAACGTTGAACTTTAAGAATTTAGTTGGCGGGAAGGAGTAGAAAAGAAGGGACCGAAGAACCACCCACCTAAGGAGATTGCGCCGAGAGTAGGAGAACGCTTCGCGACGGTCAAGCGTCAGTTACACGAACTCCTGCAATGGCACGAGCATCGAATTAGAACCCTTCCTTCAATCCTTCCTTCGAAATTTCCAAAGACGTATTCAGAAATCGACGCGAAAGCACACTATCAAATCCACGCAACAATTCGTTCAGAAAGCCAAGAAAACCAATAAAACCAACGGCAGACGGGTTGCGTCGCTCTCTTTAGAGTTCCTTTGCCAAGACGCCGCCTACCGCATCTAGGACTTATTCCAACAGTAGTCGATCCATTAGTTGGAACGGTACTCATATCACTCGTCCAAATCGATTTTATTGATGCCATGGTTTTTGTATATCAAACTCGTCGCCGAGTCAGACTAGCCATCTATGTTCCCGACCATGTTATGTTCCCGACCATGTCTGACTTGGCACGAGCCTATTACATAGTGCTTCGCCCCAACGGGAGCGGGGCACTACACGGTGGCGCACTGGTAAGGCCGCTGGCACTCGGGGGTGAGGGTGCGGGTTCGAGCCCCCACTCCCACGGAGGCGGCTGGGTGACGTTGTCCACGGCCTCCGGGCCAAGGCTGGCTGGGTGACATTGTCCACGGACCTTGGTTTATATATATATATATATATATATATATATATATATATATATATATATATATATATATATATATATTGTCAATGATGCTCGCCACAACTACCTTTATATATATATATATATATATATATATATATATATATATATATATATATATATATAATTTAAGAACTTAATTCTTTAAGTTTTAGTAATGTGACAAAATTTGGAAGTTTTTACTAATTGCTAAATAATTGATAGCTCAAAATATGTAGGTTGGAAACATGGCCGACAATCCGGAACTAGTTTTGGTTGTCCCTTGAGTTTTATTGTAGGCTCACTCTGGAGGATCACCTGTGAACCCGACCTCTATTGGGACCATGATGAGCCTGTGGTTGTCCTAAACAGAGGAGGATTGTCCAAGTCCGAAGTCTTGTCAGACTTATCCCTGACCAACCTTGAATATTGGGAATTACCCCTATTCATTTACAACATCTTTTTCGATGAAGGGACAAAATTGTCTTATTGGCCATGTATAAATTATAATACGAAATGCCAAATATTTGAATGATAAATTAATAATTTTGTACATGAATGGCGTGATGTATCTCCAATTTTATACTAAACGATTGAGGGAAGATCGTACTTCAGTCCGAGAGCTGATGTGGTGGTCTTCCATTGAATGGTTGTAGGTTATGGCGTTAACGGAGGACGGGCTGGATCCAATGGAGAACTGCCAGTCTTCGGGCTGACGCACGATCCCAATAGGGCGACATCAATTTTTATTTTATATTTCCGAAAACAAAACAATATTGCTATAAGTCTACACTGACTGATTTGAAGTAGAGATTAAGGTTCGCATTTGACGAAGCAACTCTTTTTATTTAAATCTAGTCCTATGTGAATAATTTGGATCCTCTCTCTTATGATATTGGCAATATTGGAGAAATTAACATAAATGTACATACATTCAAATAATAAATGGAATGGGACCATGGGTTTCCTCCTTCCCGGAGGTTTCCTTTGTTCCTTTTGCCAAAGGGCCCATCTTGAGCATTTAATACTTATTCATGTTTTTGTCATTTTCCATCTCTTTCTTTGTTATTTTATTCATCCCAACTTGGTTGGGCAAACATGCTCCACCACCCCTCGTGAAATTAAGTATTAAACGTACTGTCTTTTTAAACTGATACCCGCATAATATTAAAATCATTTGTAATTATAAAATTTGTGTCGGCCTTAAATAATAAGCAAAGGTGGTAACCCATAACAAGAAAATTCCAATGTTTTTTAGATGGCTACGACAAAGATGGTAACCGTGATCTTATAAAAGGTAATTGTATTAATTAATGCTGCAAAGTCGCAACCATCTTAAATCAAGCATTGTCATTCCTAAATTCCATTCTTTTTACATCACTCTATGTTGTGCAAAACTCCAATAGGAACTATAGTAAGGCCTTCAAAAATACAGATATTTCTTTCCATCTTTATGTGCCAAACTGTCGATGTCAATCTAAAACATGTTACACTGAACCAAGTCGCCCCTACTCCATGACGCCCTAATTTCTTGAATCGCACCAACAAAGTCCTATCGTCCTCCACTGTAGGTTCAATGCCTCCAATTGTCTGCCCTCGAACATCGAAAGAACACGTGTCATAGATGCGCCCGCCTGCGCGCGCGCGCACGCGCACACACATAGGAGGAAATCAACGAGCTTGCGACTCGACTAGCTTGAGGAAAGAGGAAGAGACAGAAGGAACTCCTCTATGGGAGCCTATGGTCACAAAGGAAGGTGGACATGTAGCAGCGGCTGTCGGGACATCGAGTGCGGGTCTATTTTGGGAAAGAGGTTGGGACCTGAACCTAAGGGGGACCAGCCAATTGAAGAAAGCCTGGAAAACCAACAAGCTCTGAGGCCTCGTTTGGTTGGCGGAATCTCCCGGTTGGGAAAGGAAAGTGATTACTTTCCTATGTTTGGGCATCCAAGGAATTGAGGAGGAAAGGAAAGTGATTCCCAATGGAAGGGAAATTAGGGGGGAAAGTGATTCCATCCATCCAAGGAAGGAATCACTTTCCCACATTGAAGTATTCACTTTCTTTTCCAAATTCCTTGGCATTGCCAAACATTGGAAAAGAAAATCAATAGGAATTAAAGTTTCACAAAGGAAAGGAAATGACAAGGAATTGATTTCCTTTCCCTTCCATTCCGCGAACCAAACGAGGCCTGAGGGTGTTCGATCGAGTCGGGGAGACTTCCTACAGCCCATCTGAAGGATGTCGTCTTCATTACTCCCTCAGCTTATTAACCTAATGCTAGAATGGGAGGGAAGCACACTAAGAAGGCTCGAAGGAAGACTAAAGGAGTTATTCCTGATGAATTGACTACACTAGAAATAGTGTGCTCCTCATTGAAAGGGACGTTTGCATGTCCTAATCCTATTTGGGCTGCCAAGGTAGCGAGTAAATAATCTAATCTCAAAGCGGAATGCTTGAACCAAGAGGGAGTCTCGTTGCCATGTCGTGTGACTGCTTGTGCGAACAAGAGGGTGAACCATAGGATGCTTCAATGATTCCGCGACAGATTAAGATTTTGATAGTCCTTAGTTGTATGTGGTTCTGCTAGTCCTTTGGTGCTCATTGTCTAAGGATTGAGTTTTTGTAAGCCATTCAGAAATGTAGGCTCCGAAAACAGGAAATGTAGGCTATAGGTCCGTATCGGGAGTCCCTTAGTTATATACCATAGAGATTAATATAGGCTGCAGGTCATTCGGTGGGAGCTCATACATCACACGCGGATGGTCACCGTATACAAAGATCCAGGATAGCTTGACATTGCTAGTGACCACTCATATAGATGTATCGGCATAAATAGCGGCTATTCGCGTGTATGCCTTTGGATTGCGTCGAGTACCAATAATTTACGAGTTGGGTTAACAAGATGTAATTGTAGCAAGCGCTAACCTTGAATCGGCACGGGTTAGGTGTGCACGGTTGTAACACCATTATGGAGCCTAAGATTTGGCTATAGTAAGGACACGTGCTTCGGCATGAATGTGCCGTCGTCATCGAGTCGTCTCGAGTTAAGTCAAGAAGGGCCGTAAGGTAAGTTGATTAAGTCTGGTTGATCCTTGGGAGGCATGGCCTCGATCTTAAGGCACGAGCAAGTGTATTGGCACGACCAGCACGAGTCGTCCCCTTGACATCGTTGGCACGAGAATGGTCTAGAGGCACATGAAAGAAGTAAAAGTCTTGGCACGACCGTGTTTACATAAGTTTCTACTTGGCGAGACACTGCCTCAAATACATTTAAGCCACGAATAGAGTATAGCACGACCCTGTCGTTGCGTTGCCAAGTATAGGCCAAGACGTCTTTGTCCTAAAGTTGATCCTAAGAAAAGACTAGAAAGACAATCAAAAAGGGATTAAGCTGCACAAAGTAAATAAACGTGTTGGCTTTGTATGAGTGGGCGAGGAGCTCACTCCACCAGTACAGTTGAGTACTGACACACACACAGTTTTCATGTGCAGGTACAGGTAGAAGTCCGATGGCACGAAGCTCGCTTGGATGCGTCGAGGCATAAAATTTCTTGGCGTTTCGAGACGTACGGCCGCATGGAGTCAGGACTTATACGGGACATAATGTATGGACATCGTCATTCTGCAGAATCTATCACTCGTCGTCTTGAAGCTTGTATTGAGAATTGAGAGCGAGCAGAGTGACTTATAATATGAGAGAAAAGTGAGCTTGAGAGACTTGTAATTTGGCCTCGTGCCCACAATGTAATCTTTGTTCAATATCAATAAAAAGAGTATTTTGCATGACTTGTGTTTTGCTTTAAATGTCCGTTGCTAGCTATTCAATGTTTCTACTTGGGACTTCTGTACGACGACCCCCGTCGCTTAGCCTGTAATCGGCCGTTATGGACCTGCCTTACGTGACTATAATCTAGCCTCATGCGTCATCATGCATTAGCGAGGACGATCGCTCCTACGGGAGCGGGGCGTGACATAATGGTATCAGAGCACGGCTTTACATCCTTGGACTATCGATTGAATTCTTTAACTCTGTTGCTTCTGCAAGTTGATATCGTTGGTACGCTCTCTCAAATGTCCTACGGGATGTCCATATAATAAGTCTATATAATTTACAAAACGTAGAAAAATAGTTTTTGACAAGAAACAAAAGATGGTTCACGTAAGCACGGTTGGCTAAGTCGGGCTGGGCATATACACCAAAATTAGGTCAACCTTAACAAAAGTCGAGTGTAGAAATTAAATAGTATCGGACGAGAATGAGTTAGACTTGATTGCGTAAATGCGATAATTATCGATAGGGGTTCTATCGAACGACGATATTATCGTCGATGCGATATAGATGAGCATGCTTGAAATTCGAGAAATGGTTCAAACAAAAAATTTGAAGAAGTTAATTTTGATTCGAATGATAGTTTTAAGGATTTGTCGAATGACTCCATCCCTGAATGATGTATGCGATAGCTTCAGAGATGTCAATCGATTGAGGATGCGGGATGTCGATGAGTCTATCAGCAAGCGTCGCGTGTATGCAAAGCCGTAGATTGAGTATAATAAGTTATAGTCTTGAAGTTTGACGAGTCGATTCAAACAAATTAGAGATGACGCATGCGGGATAGTGATTTACGCGAGTATGAAATACAAATTGAGTAGGTGAAATCGAATCCAGAGAAAGTTAGGGTATACGAATGGATGACTTGATCAAGGAAATTGATACGAATCGTATACAAAAAGTTAGCACGATCGGATGATAGCGTGCATGGAAATGATTCAAATATTTAAGAATAACTTTAAGGAATCGGGATGGATGTTACTAGATGATTTGAGTTAGCAAGAAATGATGTGATTTGAAGAAAAATGTTGCTCGATAACTTAAGATAGACGGATGAACAATATGCAAATTTGGGTTTGAGGAAATTGATGTTGTGAATGATTCGAGGGATAATGATCGAACTTAAATTTGAATATCGAGGAGATTATCCAGTCGGACGATAGCATCATTCGCATGACTCAAAATTCGTTGCAAATAAAGATCGTCAGGTTACGTATATCGTCGATGGTATTGAGGCGTATCAAAGATCGATATACGATAACTCGGAGGTACTCGGATTCGAAGAAGGAAGATCGTGCAAAGTGTTGTTGTTTGATGGATGCTATGCTTGAGGATTTTAATAGGAATGAATGCTTGGATGAAAATAGAAGTATCTTGATGGTTACGTTGTTAACCACAGCATCGACATTCTTGTCTTGTACGAGCGCAACTCTAGTCTCGCACATGCGTCATGTCAGATTTGGGACGATCGTTCCGTGTGAGCGCTGATGTGGTGATTCATGCCGCGGGAACGATCGAACTCAAAAAATCAGGACGTGGCAATTTGGATTACTTCGACTTGTGATTTGAGACAAAGGTGAATTCGAGGATTGTTCAAAATTGTGTTTGATGACTAAGTAAACTTGAGGATAGAGTAGGTCCGATCTGCGTATCAAGAATAAATTAGTCTAGACTCAAACAAAAGTTATGCCCCGATGAGAATTATTATTCTGCAGGAGCATTGCATGGTGATTCATGCCCACCGTGGATAATCGGAATCGCGTAAGATTGGGGCACACCAAATTGTTAAGTCAGACGATCTTGTGATCGATTACGTGAATTGAGATAAATAATTTAGGGAGTTTGGAAAGAGAATTATGGATTAGAGACAAATTGTGTCGTAGCGTGCTTGACTTGAGAAGGATTGATAGGTGGATTGTATTGAACATGTTCGAAGAGATAGACTATATGAATTAGCTTGTTGGACGAGCGATATTGATATGTCGAAGATATGGTTGAGTGAACTTATCATAGGATGGCTTTGTTGAATGACTGGACCCCGTACGACGAATGTCGGGATATGAGTAGGAAATCTGTGCTCGATGTTTAGAAATCGGAGTGATGCGAGCTTGGATAGAAAATCCCGTACTATCAACTTGGTTTGACCTTAGGATGGGGTCAGTGTTGATATTGTTATTTGGGAACTATGATTCCAATACTGACGATCGACCTTGGACTGAAAAAGATAGCCTAGTGGTAGGCAAACATCCCAGTACGGAGCGATAAAAATTATGGAGGCACCACTCACGAGGCTCGGTTGACATACTCGTATATCAGGGACGTCCGAATATGTGCACGATCCGACTTGAGTGGTGATGGCGAATTCTATATCATGCGGCTTGGCTGAAATGCATATATTTTAGGAACACCTGGGATATGTGCAAGATCCAACCAAGTGATACGTTGAATTCAAGTAAGACTTGAGGAATGGAAAAGTGTCCAGGATTTTAAAATTGTGTTAAAAGAAAGATTGATAGTAGTGCGAGCGTGGCTCGAATTGAACAAACGTATAGGCAAAATGTGTACGAGGGTCCTTGGATCAAAGTGGTCTATAAGTAAGTACTCAGTTAGTTTTGAGGACGAAACTTTTTTTGAGTGGTGTATGATGTAGTGTCCCGTCCCGCTCAGTCAATCGGAGGAATCGAAACGCCGACGGCATTCGGACTTAGTCTTGCAATGGTCGCTCGAAGACTCGCTCCGTCGAGGTGACTCCTCGCTCAGGTGGGATAGTTTCGGTGAACTTGCCTCATCTTAGCCTTTACATAATAAATTACATGTTTTCAACTTGTACAAGTTAGACTTGATAATAAAAGAGACGCATCCACATAGCTAAGGAAATAATCCCGATGGATCGGAATGTGTTAGAACATGAAAAAAGGTCCTACGGTCTGCTTAGAAGTCTGCTCAGCGTGCTTTTAAAATGACACTCAGTCCTTCGTCCCATGGCTTGGGAGAAGAAAGTTGGCCTAAGTTGCTTAGTTGCCACGATGCTGGAATTAGCCTAAGTCATAGGCATCGCCCGCATGAACGCTTGATAAAGCATGCACGGTCCTGTCGTCCAAGGCTTGGCATAACCTTCGCATGTCCCGTGGTTTAATTCGTATTGCACGGCTTGTGGCTTAAGTCTAGGCACCCAAAGAGCTTGGTTGTTCAAGTTGACCGTATGCATAGCACGTTCCCTCTATGTGAAGCTTGGCGTAGCCTGAGCTCATTAAGTCGTTGTCCGAATAAGTTAGACAAGAGTTTTGCTGGGTTATCGAAGTCATAGCAAGCACTGTCCCCTGTTGTCTGTAATTGTCAAGTCACGTATGTCACGCTCCGATTCGTAGAGTCATTTATTCACATATTTTATCTTTTAGAATCGATCGTACTCGCTTGGGCGTTATGTCGTACAAGTCTGGTATTGCACTTGTACAAGGAAAAGATGGTAAATAAGTGATAATCTTCAAATAAAAGCACATCGCAGCGACAGAAACAGATAAATTGAAGTTAATGAGGACGATCTTTCTTATTGAATAGAAGTACATCACTTCTTTATAGCAGCGGAGATAAAAGGATAACTTAAAGTCACACAGAGATATATAGAACTTTATTCTCTTTATTGATAATTGAAGAAGAGTACAAGACTTGTATTGAGGTACAATGCTTACAACACTTCTCACTTTATATTGAAAGCCAACTGAACAATGCTACAAAGCTTACATTTGATACTTGGATACATTGGATTACAACTCAATATACCGACTTGGCTTACAACTCACGGGTACAACTGATTACAATGTTCCATACATTATGTCCTTTATAAACAGAAGACATCATCTTGTACAAGGAGAGCTTTTGTATGCCCAAAAATCTTCGATGTCGCAGTACCGGTGAAGCCAAATCTTCGTGTGCAGAACATCCCAAGCACGAGCACCAGCCCACAAAAACGTGGGTCATCACATCATCTATATACTGCCGAGTAGAATCCAACCCACTCGTCTAACCCAACACTAAATGGTCAATTTTACAAGCATTTAATAGAATGATCTTTCTACTTGGGCCTAGCATCAGTTACAGTTCATGGACAATAATCAGAGTGAAGCATGTAAACATATTCTTAGCAATATTCATGTGGACATATTATTATAGCATCCTTGGTGTTATCATACAAAGGCATCATTGAGGCATCGTTAACATTTACTCTTAAACATGTTACGACAATTCTCACTTCAAGCATCACTTAGCATTATGTTTGAGCAATGTTCATAGTAAGGCATCTTTCTAGCATACTGAATTTAACATGTTAAGCAGGTTCTCATATTGAAAGACTACACATAACATCATTTACTTGGCATGTTAAGCACGCAAGTTAAGCCAACACATATATTGAGTATATCACATTTAAGTGATTTCTTACCGATAGCCAACTCCCTTGTACCTGCATAAAAATACAGGATAATATGATATACTTACTCTATCTGCACAAAACATTCGTCAGCATGCATCATGACTACATGGTCGTTGGTGAAACTGTACCATAAAGGACTTTCCAACGGGTATTACGACGCACCATTCCAGGGTAGGTTGCAAGCCTAGCCGAATG
Source organism: Iris pallida (assembly GCA_029216955.1). Lineage (NCBI taxonomy): Eukaryota > Viridiplantae > Streptophyta > Magnoliopsida > Asparagales > Iridaceae > Iris > Iris pallida. Next base: position 2,294,056 of record JANAVB010035620.1, read on the forward strand.
TCCCGTAATACCTCGTGCCATCATAGCATGACCAATGTTTCCTCCCGGGTCGAATCGGTCCCGGTGCCCCAGGTACCGTTCGAGGAAACTTACTCAGACTTGTACAAGTACGTCCATGACCAAGCGAATGTGTGTCGACTCGATAACACAAATGCATGGTAAAGCAACTGAAAGTAAGCAGAGCCAACAGTTCAACATCTCATCTCAATCCCGAGTCGTGTTCAACGACTAATCATTACCATTATTCTACTTGGTGATCTCCATGATCCCAAGCCTCATCATTCTCATTGTTTGTTCCATCACAACATTTCTCATTACGTTTCTTTTAAGGAGGAACAACAGCATTCATTCATTTCGAAGGAACCTGTAGCATTTCATTCATTTCATAGGAACAATAGCATATTCAATTCTTTTCTCATGTATCATTCTCGCAGCATCTCATTATTCAAGTGATTCATTCATTTCATCAACATTAAGCATAAGGAACATTATTAATTCATTCTCAGATATCATGATACCTTAGCAGTTCGAGTGTGATTCGTTCAGCAATTCAAAGTTCATGCATTATTTACTCAATGATTTCCAGCATATGCATCTCTATCGATTTAGCAACTAAAGTATCGCATCACAATTATTCAACATTCAAGGTAAGAGACATTAGGGACATATTCATAGCATCACGTTGTTCCATTTATTAAGCATGTAGGAATAAGGAGGAAGAGATGCGGGTGAAATACCCTTTGCTTTTTGATAATTTTGAGGTAGGACTTTTGCTTTAAGTTTCGAGGATGAATTTTTTTTTTAGTGGTATATTATGTAGTGTTCCGCTTCTAGCGGTTCACTATGTAAGGCTTGTGGCTTGGCTAACTCGGCCGGAACCGAGTATTGGAGAAACTTACCGTCGGCACCGAATCGATCACGGACATGTTTGCCATTAAAATTCTTTGATTGTAAATTTCAATACAAACAGAACAGTGTTACAATATAGGACTTAGATGTAGCCCTAGAAGTACACTTTTGTTTAATCTGGGTCCCTTGTGCCGATGGAGCGAGTGGTAATGCGTTGACTCCGTTGACGAACTGACGACGGTTATCGGTTCTCTGAAGGTTTGGATTGCTCTGGGTGCTGGAGCTTGCTGAGAGAAGGAAGATGTTGAGTGTCTGAATCTGCCTCTCTGGTGATATGTTCCTTCGTATCTGTCTGTATGTAGGTGGTATGGAAGAAGGAAATGATCCCTCTATTTATATAGTCTGCAGGCTGGCTGCTCATACGTGCATATGTAGGATGCACCGGTGTGTGGGGATGCCACGTGTTGATTGCTGATGGAGGCGTATGGGTGATGAGCCCTGATCGAGGGGGTTGACTTCTTCATGTTGCTGCTGTGAACCGACACGTAGCGGAGAAGAAGATCTTTCTGTTGCTGAGATCTTAGATGAGTCAAATCAAAGGACACGTGTCATCGACTCATGGCTCGGAGATCTCGGATTTGGTGGGGAATGATCTGGTAGGATGCGCCTAGGATTGGGCGCATGAGGAGACTTTGGCTCGTAACCTTTAGGGGTCATAAACCATTCTGGGCGCATGGCTTTTGAGGCGCATACAGGCGACTTTTCTTCTATCTTTTGGGATCAGAGAGCAGTCTGGGGCGCATGGCTTTTGAGGCGCATGCGGAGCTTCAGATGGAGACTTTTCTTCTGTCTTTTGGGATCAGAGAGCAGTCTGGAGCACATGGCTATTGAGGCGCATGCCAGTTTGGGCGCATGGCCGCAGAGGCGCATACGGGTGGTCGAGTGGCCACGTGGCAGTAGCCGTCGAAGTAAAGTCATGATGATGCTGACGTCGCCGATGCTTCGTCTTCTGAAAAAAGCTGCCGACTGTTCAGACTTTGGGAGACGTGCTGCCAACTCTGTCAGTTTAGCATTTAATGTTTGTGACATTCGATGGACAGCTGAGGGGGCACGTCAATTGACGTTCTACTGGGTATGGGGGCGCATTCTCTGTGATATGCTTGGCTCTGGAGGGCGCATCTGTGTGATGCGCCTGAAATCGAAAGGCGCGTGCGGCTGTTCCGTTCCTCGAGTGCTTTAAATAGCCGTTTGGCTGAATTCGAGGCGTCCGGTTCATCCATTAAATGTAAATTCATTACTCAGAATTCGGAGAGCCATCCACTTGGCGCATGGGTTTGATCTGCCCGGCCTATAAATAGTGGCATGGAGAGAAGGTTTGCTCCTCGTTCTCTCGCGTACTTCAAATATGAACTTTATTCGAGTGCACTCTGTTGACGAAGTGTTCCCGAGGGTGAAGATGAGACGCCATGTCGTCGTTGCTGCACTTGAAGGTGATTGTTACATCCAAAAGACGGAGTCGAGGGCTTCCGAGGCAGGCGGAAGGTGCCTGTTGCATCCAAAGATGAGGATGTTCGGGCCTCATCTCCGTTGTTCTGGGAGAGCTGTAGATCAGAATAGCGGTGTCCTGACCGTCTTCCTCTGGCTTTGGAGGCTCTTTCTCTGGATGGGGTATTAATTGCCATCCACATCCTGCTCGGCAAGGTGAGCCTGGTTGGAAGAGCAGCACATAACTGGGCTGCTGAAGGGATGCACATAACTGGGGATGCACATAACTGAGCTGCTGAAGGATGCGCCTTGCTGAAGGCGTATGGTGGCTGCTGCGCCTGACTGGAGGCGCATGGTGGCTGCTGCGCTTGACTGGAGGCGCATGGTGGCTGCTGCGCCTGACTGGAGGCGCATGGTGACTGCTGACCGTAGACTTAGGATCTTTCCTTTGTAGAAGTTTTCCTTTGTACAGCCTTCTCTAGACATGTAATAGACTTTTATCTGTGAAATAAAAAATTCTTTTTTCATGTCTATACTTGTTGCTTTTGCTGTGAAGTATTTTGTCCAAGCTCTGGCGTATGTAGTGTCCGGCGCATGGGCTTTCTGGTTGTGAAATTTTATGCTTCTACAAAACCCCCTTCAAAGTTTTCAAAACTTTTGGATAAGTTTTGGAATACTTTGAATAAGAAGCATGGAGGTCAGGGCACATGACTGTTTGGGGCGCATGCCTGTTCGGGCGCATGCTTCTCTCAGTTAATGATGATGGTGCCTCGGTAACCAAAGAGATTAATGATAATCTTTTGGTTTTATTTGCTGTTATCTCTTCACAGAACCCGAGACGACGGCTGAGATCACACATCATCGGGTCACGCGTGCGACCGAGCCCTATAAATAGGCAAGAGATAGAGAGAGAGAGTTCTTCTTCTCCTTGTTTCTTGTTTTCTTTAGAGTTCTTCTTCAAAAAACCCTAATTTCTTCTTTGAGAGAAATGGCCCCCAAGACATCTCGCGGCGGTGCCGGCAAAGGAAAGGAGAAAGGAAAGGAGCCTGTGACAGTTGTGGCGACTGACGTCCCCCGTCGGCCTGTCGAAGTTCGACCTGAGGTGATTGGTGAGTTTCGTACACCAACGCACATAGACCTTCAGTCTTTGATGATGTGCCACAGTTTTTGCCCGCCGACCCGCATGGGTTTAAACCCTGATGATGCGCCGAAGCACTGCCGCTGACGCGCATGGGTTTAGGCCCTGATGATGCGCCGAAGCACTTTTTCCAAACTGTACTTATGCAGGGGCTGGATCACCTGCGGCAAAGAAGCTAAAGAAGGCATCGTCACCGACAGTGTCAGCCGACTCAGTATCTACAGAGGTAAGGATCCCCTGCCTGGTCTGGTTTTGGGCTCGACATTCTATGTAATCGATGCTTCCCCTTTTGTACGGGAGTCGCTAAAAAGGAAGCCTCGTACTCAAAAATCCGGTGGGAGTAGATCAAAGGAGATGGCGGGTTCGTCTGAAGTGTGCATCCCGCCGACTATGATGTCTCCTATGGAGGAGAATCCAGAGGACGCTGTTGTCGTGGAGGTTCCAACATCCCTGGATTATGTCAGGAGGGAAGCTGAGGATACAGCAACCTCCGAGATGATAAAGGCCGCGACTGAGGCCTTGGATGCCGAGGATCTAGCAGACACGAGGCTCCCTGGTGATAATGTGGGGTGGAGTTCGTCGTCTTCGGATGACACTGCTCCAGAGTTGCAAGAGCCTGTTGCGGGGACAACAGATATGGTTGGAACGAAGGAGAGGGTTGATTCCCCTCTTTGTCATGATGAAGGAAGATCGGCTGTATCAATGCCAAGTCCTACTTCGGCCTCACCCGTGGAAGTTGAGGTGGCTACCGATCAGGTGGTAGCGACAGATCCTGTCCCTGTAGAGGGACTTGAGAAGGATGAGACTCATCTGCCAGTCCTGTCTCTCGGAGCGGGCCAGAAGATGAGTGTTGATCTCCCCGTTCTACCAGGGGAGGTATTGACCGCTGATAGGATGTTAGGGGCGGAAGAGGTGGCCGTAGATGTCGGTGGTTCCTCCGAACTTGAGAAGGGTAAGGTTGTGGAACCCTCTGTTGCTCCTCCTACTTGGGGTACTATCTCGACGCCTGTGCGGGCTTCCTCTGTTCCTTCGGCTCCTCGGGCTAGCAGTCCGGCCCGTGTTGATGAAGAGCCTATTGATGCCGAGATTCCAATCTCGCAGATTGAGGTTGGCGGATCTTCTTTCGGTCCGCTGACTACAGTAGCCCCTCCAACTCCCGCTATGACGCCACAGGTGCTGGCGGACGCAGATGAATATATGAAATTCATCGTTGAGGGGGTGTATAAAATGCTGCAGAAGGGTGTATCTGCTGTAATGGATGCCGACGGGAGTTTTGCGACGACAAGAACTCTGGCAATGCCTTATATCGAGCTGATCCGCATTCACCAAGGCCACGACCATATGGCCGAGATCCTGGAGGCTTCGGTGATTGAGCTGGACCAGCGGCTCACGGAACTTCAGCGCATCCAGCGAAATGACCTTTCCGTCTTGATAGATGTGGAGAAGGAGAAGTTGATCGCTGAGATTGAGTCTTCCTACCAGGCCACTATGAGCGTCTGGGAGCACGAGGTGCCTGAGACTGAGGCTGCGGTGGGGCAGTTATCTCAGTCCATGAAGGAGACAATGGAAATACGAGCTGCGTTGGACGCAAGTATCGCGGAGATCAACGCCCAGATGCGCCGTCTTGAGGACCAACGGGCCCGGCTCCAGTTAGATGCCGAAGGTGTCCAGGCTGAACACGTAGCTTTCAAGAAGGAGGAAGCAATCTTCACTCACCGGGCTCTTGCTCTGGCTCGGCAGCGACAACAGCTTGATGAGAAGCATGAGAATGATACTTCTGTTGAGGCCGTTGAATTGATGCTTCAGGAAGCTGAGCGTCGAGTCCTGGCGACTGTGGAGGCTCATGCAGCCGACTTGAGACGTCGAGTTAGAGAGCTCTCGGCCAACCCTGGGGATGTTTAGGGACTGTAGCCTCTCCTTTTTATGTTTTTGTAACTCTTGCTGGGGGATAGTGTAGTTTTGTACTCTCTCTTTCAGAAAAATAAAGAAGTACGCAACTTTTTTTGTGATGTGTTCATTTTTGTTATCATGAACTTGATAATTTGTGTGGACCTATTATCTTTTGCGCACCTTAGATTTTAGGTACAGATAATAAGTTTGAAGGAACCAACATGTTTGCTCAGAGGTAATGTGGACGTAGCAATCATTGAGGTTCAAATGATATAATCTTCCTACTCAGAGGTATCATGGACGTGGTAGGAATGATCCAGGGGAATACGCTGAACAACTCAGAGGTGATGTAGACGTGGAAGTTCTGCGATCAATGTACGACAACGCAAGGGTTGTTTGTACGAGGTGTTTACTCAGAGGTAATGTGGACGTGGTAAACATGAAGGATAGCGTAGGCTTACGAAGTGTAAGATTCTTCTTTGTAGGGTGTAGAGGGACAACTCAGAGGTGATGTGGACGTGGTTGTCTTTCTACTGGAGGGTGCTACGGAACAGCTGGGTTCCGAGAGCGTATGGTTTTGTTGGAAGGGAATTGTCTGTGAATCCTGATGATTGGGTCCATAGATCCTCTTGTGGAAGCACATATCTGGAAGATGTCAAGAGTAGTACTTCTTCAGGAACTTGTCGTTGATGGACATCATGAACAAGTCCCCATTGGGTTTGGCGAGGCGGTAAGCACCGTTTGAGTATACCGTCTCTATGATGAAAGGTCCTTCCCACTTGGGCTCGAACTTTTCTGGTGTCTTGTGAGTTAACACCATCGACCTCCTGACTGCCAGAACCAGGTCGCCAACTTGAAAAGTTCTCTGTTTGACCTTTTTGTTGAAAGCCTGTGATATACGGGCTTGGTAGAGTTCGAAACGTTGTTGAGCTAGGAGACGCTTTTCGTCAAGTGCCTCCAGCTCCCGCAGACGACGACGTTGATTGTCCTCTTCTGTGAGTTTGTTTGTGATTGCTACGCGGAGTGAGGGTATCTGGATCTCGAGAGGCAGTACTGCTTTACTTCCGTAGACCAGGGAGAATGGTGTGTTGCCTGTTGGGGTTCGTACCATTGTGCGGTAGGCCCAAAGACATTCGCCCAGCTTTTCGTCCCAGACGTATTTGTTGGATGACACAAATTATTTGAGCAGCCTAACGATAGTTTTGTTGAACGCCTCGGCCAATCCGTTTGCTTCCGGATTGTAGGCGGTTGATGCCACGTTTTGAATACGATTCTTGTCACAGATTCTGCTGAAAACATGGCTGATGAACTGAGGACCATTATCGTGGATGATCCTCCGGGGTACTCCGAAGCGGTAGATGACATGGTGTTTGATAAAGCTGACCACCCTGGAGCTCTTTACTTCCGCCAATGGGACTGCCTCTGCCCACTTGGAGAAGTAGTCGGTAATGGCCAAGATGAAGCGGTGCCCCCTTGATGAAGGAGGGGTGATCGGTCCTACGATGTCCATGCCCCAGGCTTCGAAGGGCCAGGATGCGACTGTAGGATGCAGTGGTTCTGACGGCGTATGAATGAAGTCTGCATGAAGTTGGCACGCATGGCACTTCTTAGCATAGTCGACAGCATCAGCGGCCATGGTTGGCCAATAGTAGCCCATACGTCGCAGTCGATCTTGCAACTTAGGACCAGGTTGATGAGTTCTACAAGTTTCGTCATCAGCTTCTTGAAGGACTTCGGTCGCCTCTTCGTTGGACAGGCATCGAAGGAGGAGCCCATCGTAGGAGCGTTGGTACAGCATTTTAGTAGCTGTACCGTAGTAGAATCAAAGAGAACGTCTCCTGACTGAGACGGCTTCCTTCGGGTCCTCTGGAAGAATCCCGTAGACGACGTAGTCGATGAACGGGAACCTCCAGTCTCGGACATTAACACCAGTACCTGTCGGCATGGCGTGGTCCACTCGTAAGCATAAGTTATTTTTAGGACAAACCAAGTCTCGGCCAATCACCGTGACGTAGTGTTGAGTCCCAAGGGGTGCTGCTAATGAGGCCGCGAGGCCAGCCAGAGCATCAGCCTCTAGATTTTGTAGACGAGGTACGTGTTCGATGAAGAACCCGGTGAAGATTGAAATGATGTTCAATGCAACTTCATGGTAAGGGATCATATCTTCATGGCGAACTTCATATTGCCCTCGGATTTAGTTTACGACGAGTTTTGAGTCGCCATAGGCTTCCAGATGATCCACCCTCAGCTGTTATGCTAGCTGGAGTCCCATAATAAGCGCGTTGTACTCGGCAACATTGTTGGAGCACGGCTTCGAAAGAGAGTAAGCACGCTGGATGACTAGCTGATCGGGGGAGACTAAGACTACCCCCACTCCTACGATGATCTGGCCTTTGGGGCCTGTTCTTGAAGCGCCATCGAAAAACATCCGCCAGACGGAGCGTTCTTCGGTGACGTTTGATTCTTGGACCTCATCCGGGATGTCTTCGTAGAGTCTTGAGGACTCCGGGATGGGGTGTGCAGCTAAGAAGTTGGCCAGAGCTTGACCCTTAACAGCCTTCTGTGGAACGAACACCATGTGGTATGGCGTTAGCAAGATCGGCCATGTGGCTAGCCGGGAGTTCAGTGATCTTGGCTTCGTCATGAGGACTCTGAGTGGATTGACTCGGGAGATGACATGAATTGTCTGGCCCGAGACATAGTGGCGAGTCTTCTGGATGGCAAACACCAAGGCCAAGCACTCCTTTTCAACGGGGTTGTACCGGTGTTCAGCCCCGATGAGCGTTCGACTGAGGTAGTAGATCGCTTGCTCGTAACCTGTATCGCTATTTTGAGCCAGCAGAGCGCCCAGGGAATGATCCATGGCACGGACGTAGAGCAGGAATGGTTTGTCAGCGACAGGTGCCACCAGAACTGGAGGGCTCGTCAGGTAGGCTTTGATGTCGTTGAAAGCCTTTTGGCATTCCTCTCTCCAGACGTAAGAGACTCCCTTCTTCATGAGCTGGGTGAAGGGTTGACATTTGCCGAAGAGGTTTGCTATGAACCTCCGGATGTATGCCAGACGTCCCTGTAAGCCTCAAGTTCTCGAAGATTCTTCGGAGGGTCCATGTTGAGGATAGCTTTGGTTTTCTCGGGATCGACATGAATGCCTTTTACCGTGATGACAAAACCCAAGAATTTTTCGCTAGAAACCCTTAAGAAGGATTTAGCGGGGTTCATCTTGAGTTGATGTGCTCGCATGAGATCAAAGACTGTCTTCAGGTCCTGTAGGTGATCTCTTTTAAGGCGGCTCTTGACTGCGATGTCGTCAACATAACATTCGACTGTCTTGCGAAGATGTTGACGGAAGATGGTGCTCATAGCTCGTTGGTATGTCGCACCGACGTTCTTCAAGCCGAAGGACATTACTGTGTAGCAGAAAATGCCCTTTGGAGTCCTGAATGACGTATGTTTTGCGTCATCGGGGAACATCTTGATTTGATTGTAGCCTGAATACCCGTCCATAAAAGACATGCGTTCGAAGCCACACGTGTTGTCGATCATCACATCAGTGATTGGAAGCGAGAATTCCTCCTTCGGGCAAGCAGAGTTGAGGTCTCTGAAGTCGATACAGACTCGTATCTTCCCATTCTTTTTGGTAACAGGTACGACATTGGCTACCCAATCTGGGTGTTGCTCTTTACGGATGAAGCCGCTAGTCAGGAGTTTATCTACCTCCTGATCGATAGCATTCATGATGTCCGGACGGAAGCGCCATTGTTGTTGCTTGATAGGCTTGGCATCAGGCAAGATATTCAACCTATGCATCGCAATCTGGGGATCAAGCCCCGACATATCTTCGTAGCTCCAGGCGAAGACGTCGATATACTCCTTAGCCAGTTGGATTAGAGACTCTCGGTCTTCTCCTTCTAGTCTTTTGCTGATGAAGATGGGTTTGGAAGAAGACCCGTCTCCAAGGTCGATCTGCTCGACTTCATCCTCGGTGGGAGGTTCACGTAATTCGAAACGAGACTCCCATTGTTGTCCCAGGCATTGAGCCCAGGGTTCTTCTTCGAAGGGTTCCGGCGCTTGGTCTTCGCCTTCACCTTTTTGAGGTTGTGCTGATGTCATATTAGCTGACAGCACTTTCCTGAAGACTGATCCGATACTAGTATCGGAATCCCAAGTCGATGCTTCGGACGAGTGGGAATGTTCTACGTCTTCTGCGTCTGAACTCTCCGGAGTTGATGGCGGCGTAACATAGCCTACCCCCCGTCGAGTTTTGTTGTAGTAGTCCTGCGGCTTTCCTTTGGGTGTTGGAAGCCGGAGAGGGAGACGTCGACCTTTGTCGTAGTTCAGGCCTTTGTCGCTTTTTAGGTCGTAGCCCATCTTTTGGATGATGTACTTTGCCTTATCCGTGTACCGATAGAGTTGCATTCTACCGACATCTGGTTCTGGCTCGAGCGGCGGGAGGTCTTGACGACGCTTGCCTTCACCAAGGATGATGGATGCTTCATCTCGACTTTGTGGAGGGACTATGTAGCAGACTCCTTGAGACGGGACTACTCGGTTTATATTATGGACGATCGTTATTTGTGTTTGCAACGACCGTAGAGCGTTATCTAATGTATACATGGCATTCCAATATGGAAGACAAGAATAATTAAAAGACACTCTATTATTGATGAAGTATGAGATTTTATCCCGTAGTATTACATTGTCTAAGGAGGGTGCATCTACATCAGCAGAGATATATTCGCTAAGCTCCTCATCTGTAAGCACTGGGGCTGGATCAGGAGAGTCAACCACAGCTTTGATTTTGGGGTCTGAGAGGGTTATGTGAGCCCTCTCTGGCGTCTTGGATGACTGTGGGGGCTTGCCCTTGTGACGCACCTTCAGTGGCGCCTCAGCTACGCCTCCAGTGATTGGTGCCTTCCCCTGTAACTTTGCCACCAGGGGAGCCGATGTTTGAGGCGGCTTCCCTTTGAGGCGTATCTTCAAGGGAGCTTCAGGAGTTGGTGCTTTTCCTGATAGCTTGATGCTCATTGGGGGCACCTTCTGGGGCGGTTTGCCCTTGAATCGGATCTTCAGAGGAGCGTCGGGGGTCATTTCAGGCTCCATGTCCGGCTCGGCTGCCGTCTCTGCCTCGTCATCAGCATCATTGGCTTCCTCCTCTTCAAGTGATTTGTACAAGTCGGAATCGGTGAAGTAGGCTTCAATCCCTTTGAAAGGATCGATGTCTGCAAACTCCGTCCTGATAACGCCGTTGGTGAATACATACTTCATGCATTGGTGGAGCGTGGATGGCACCACCATGTACTCATGTAGCCATGGTCGACCGAGTAGGATGTTGTAGTTGACCTCGGCATCCACCACATAGCAGGTCACCTCAGTTTTGAGGTTACCGATGTGACACTTCAGTCAAATTTTGCCCAGTGGCTCGCTTTTGCTAGCGTTGAAGCCACTGATAGTTGTGTTGGAGGGCGCCAGCCGGTACATTGGGATCCCCAGTATTGATAACAGCACCTTCGGAATGATGCTGAGAGACGACCCCAGATCGATCTGAATCCGGTTCACCTTGACTGAACCGACATACCCCGTGTAATACAGCGGCCGGTTATGTCGGTGGTGCTTGAGCAGCATGTCTTGTTGGGTGAAAGTTATGTTTGGGATAACTTCATCCGCACAATGACAGTGTGCGCAAGTAATTGGGAGGTCTTCAGGCAGCTTGACCTGACTAAAAAAAGATTCGGCATCCTTCAGAGCTTCACAGAGAGCTTCTCGGGAGTCTTTGGAAAGACGCAGAAGCTCGAACAAAGATAGGCGGGAGGGAGTACTGGCCAGTTGTGCCAGTATGTCGAAGTTGTGGGGCTTGGCTAACCCCGAGACATTCTCCTTTCGTAGAGGCCTATCGAAACGAACCTCCACCTGCTTCTGCTTATTGGCTGCTGAGGGCTTAGACGGGCCCTCTTTCTGGACAGCAGGGACGATGCAAGGAGGCACCCCTTCGGCGACAGCTTCGCCGGGTTGGACGTTCTGTTGTGAACGCGTCTGCACAGGAAGCACCTCTTCTGTTGAAGAAGAGACCATGCGGCAAGACTTGATCTTCCTGCCTTTGGATTTGGAGGTAGGACGTACCTCTGGTTGAGTCACTTTGGAGACGAGGTCGGGGTGGACCCATAGGACCTCTCCTCGAGATGTGGTGAGTGGGATGAGTCCACTCACATTATCACGGGTAGGTGGTAAGTTAACCACCTCCATTGTCGCTTTAGGGATGGGGACGACGCCATCTTGTGTGGTAGTTGGTGGCAAGGTGCCGAACTGGAGTGACACCACATTGGCTGACACCGTCTTCTCTTCGTAGTCGACGAAGATTACATCCGCATTGATCATGCGCTGGATGTAATTTTTGAGGACATAGCAGTCCTTGGTCGGGTGACCGACAAACCGATGGTAGTGACAGTACCTCGGGTTGTCCACTTTTCCAACTTCATCGGGCCGCTTTGTGTCCGGTAGCTTGATCTTGTCACCCTGCTTGAGTATCTCAAAGAGCTGCAAGGTGTCTTCGTCGTTGAATGAATAAACCTCCTTGGGCCTTCGTGCAAGTGGAGGCTTCTGAGTAGGCGCAGATGCGCCTTTTGAGGCATTGACAGTCAATGCCTGCTTCCCCTTTGTCTCACGTCCGGGGTTGTTGGCCGCAGACCTTTTTCCCTTGTCATCAAAGGCAGGGAAGCTGACCCCCAGGAGACGTGCATTGGCCGCCTTTTTTTTCTGCGGCTTCTGCTTCGATGATCAGGGAGCTCCAGTCGGGGGGAGGAGTAGAGTTGAGCCAGAGTTTGACTGCAGGCAGCATGTTCATGCTGCAAGAGGAGAGGAGCGCATGTTCCGGCATGTCTGAAGGTAATCTGAAGCAGGCCTGTCGGAAGCGTTCGATGAATATCCGAACCGTTTTCTTTTCCTTCTGGCGTATCTCTATGAGGGATGCCATCATCATATCCTTCCCGCCGTCGTAGAAGCGGTCGAGGAAGAGGCGCATCAAATCATCGAAGGATGATATAGAATTGTCGGAGAGGCTGCAGTACCAGTCATACGCCACCCCCTTCAATGCTCCAGCAAATATGCTGGTGAGGAGCGCGTCCTCCTTCGGGAGATGCCCCGTTTGGGACTGGAAGTATGTCAAGTAGCGACGCGGAGAGTCCTTCCCGTCATATGGCGTCAGAGTTTATGGTTTATACTTTGGAGGATAAACCACCTTGTTCCACTCGAGGGGATAGGGTTGGGGGATGCCCATCTTCTGGCGCTCCCCTTGTCTGTCCTTGGACTCGAAGCGCTCTCGTAAATCCTTGATCATTTCAACCACATCCTCCGTGGAGCTGGGTGTTGGGAAAGGTGGTACCACCTGGAGTTGCGCGTTTGAGGGCTCAGACGTCCGGGGTACTTTTCGGCGGTCTGTGCCTGAGGGTACCCGTTGAAGGGGTACACTCGACTCCCCATTGGCCCCTGGGTCGGGACCGATCGAAGGCGTTTGGGTCAAGGCCGACCGTATTTCAAACACCGCCTGAGTCAGTGTTTGCATGGAAGCAGAGAGGGTTTTGAGTCCTCCTTCTAATGTGTCTATTCGCTGGACGATGTCCTGCGGCGGCGCATCAGACTCGACATCAACCTCATTCACATTCACTGTCACGACGCGACCGGGAGTGGAGGAATGAGTTGAGGCCTCACTCTCGACTTCACTCTCATGTAGGGAAGTCGCCTCCCCTGGAGCTTCATCTTGGCTACCCCCAGTCACGTTCTGGAGGTTATTCTCGACGGGCGCATCTGCAAAGGTCTGATCACCCTGAGCTCCGTCTTGAAGGGCCTCTTCGTCTCTGGAACTCGGGTTCGCAGAAGCTAGGCTACCCCCAGCTATGTTCTGGGGGATGTCCTTGTCTTCAGAGGCTTCTGGGAGGCTGACTCCGCCTCGAGGGTCTGCCCCAAGTGTGCTTTGGACACACTCATCTTCGGAAGGAAGCTCAACAAGGGTCTGACTACCCCCAGCCTCCTCCAGGAACTTCTTCCTCGACCGAGTGCTTTCGAACACTCCGGAGGACGAGACCACCGTCTTGGTTTTCCTCAGCTGGCTTTTGGATGAGGACGAGGAATTGCCAGTCGTTTTTCAAAATGACGAGGAGTTGGAGATCACGTTGCAAGAAGCAATCCTTGGCTCCTCTTCTGTCGACACCATCCTTCAAAGACGATGTCGGAGGGGTGTCGATGATTGTAGCCTCTGGAAGACTGACTGCCTTGGTGGCACTGCCGCCTTACAACAGCAGTTGATGGTGACCACCGTATAAGTATGCCGCATGAGAGGCGTATCATGCTTGTTAGTCGACTCTTCTGACCGGCGTTTGTGAGTGATCACGTCACGCAGGTCGTTGGAGGAGAGTGCTACTTTCGTACCCCCTTCAAGCGTATGGCAAGGCCAAGCGTTGGGGTGGTCAAGTGAGTGCTGCGCCCCCTGATCTGATACCAAACAGGCATTCCGATCAGTAGTAGGGGAACCACAACATTTGTTTGTCTTGTTCGACTTGGTTATACACGCAACTGATGCACCCAAGTGAGACAAGGGTTTTGAAGGTCGGCTCGTTCTCGGTGCCACAGCACTCGAGCCGACCTTATACAACTTACCATCAGCAGCGCACGTGATTGTGAGCGCAGGCTTCTGGCTTGTTGCTGGCATAGCCCGTTTGGGACACGTGGCCCATGCTGCCTTGGACTTCTTTGTACCAGACCGCTGGGGCGCGTAGTACTCAGAATCCAAATTCTCCTCGCCACTACAGCGAGTGAGTCTGTCAAAGACAGAGATCTTCTGTGGCGCATCAGAGACGATGCGCGGGGCATTGGTTGCGCCCCTGCTCCGTCGACGCATCTTCCTCGCCTGAGAGGGAGATGGCTGGGGAATGTGGTTAGCCGCACGTTTCCCCGAGAGATGCGCTGTATCAGCGGGCACATCATGGTTGCTAAGGACGTCAGCAGGAAGGGAGGGCTGGATTGGCGCATCCCCTTCGGTGGTGGTGCCCGAGGCGTCGACCTTGCGCACCCAGACTCGGCGGGTCTTCTTCGGCTTCGGCAGCCGCTTCGAAGGACTCGCGCTGCCTTCAGATATGAACTCATCATACGCCTGTTGATTGAGGCATACGACCAACGTCTTGTGGGAGGAGCCCACCTTCACGTCGTCGGCTTGCGACACAACTTTCTCAGTGGAGGAGAAAGAGGTCCCCAGCAGAGTCGCCAGCTTGTTTGCCATTAAAATTCTTTGATTGTAAATTTCAATACAAACAGAACAGTGTTACAATATAGGACTTAGATGTAGCCCTAGAAGTACACTTTTGTTTAATCTGGGTCCTTTTTGCCGATGGAGCGAGTGGTAATGCGTTGACTCCGTTGACGAACTGACGACGGTTATCGGTTCTCTGAAGGTTTGGATTGCTCTGGGTGCTGGAGCTTGCTGAGAGGAGGAAGACGTTGAGTGTCTGAATCTACCTCTCTGGTAATATGTTTCTTCGTATCTGTCTGTATGTAGGTGGTGTGGAAGAAGGAAATGATCCCTCTATTTATATGGTCTGCAGGCTGGCTACTCATGCGCGCATATGTAGGATGCGCCGGTGTGTGGGGACGCCACGTGTTGATTGCTGATGGAGGCGTATGGGTGATGAGCCCTGATCGAGGGGGTTGACTTCTTTATGTTGCTACTGTGAACCGGCACGTAGCGGAGAAGATGATCTTTCTGTTGTTGAGATCTTGGATGAGTCGAGTCAAAGGACACGTGCCATCGACTCATGGCTCGGAGATCTCGGATTTGGTGGGGAATGATCTGGTAGGATGCGCCTAGGATTGGGCGCATGAGGAGACTTTGGCTCGTAACCTTTAGGGGTCATGAACCATTCTGGGCGCATGGCTTTTGAGGCGCATGCAGGCGACTTTCCTTCTGTCTTTTGGGATCAGAGAGCAGTCTGGGGCGCATGGCTTTTGAGGCGCATGCGGAGCTTCAGATGGAGACTTTTCTTCTGTCTTTTGGGATCAGAGAGCAGTCTGGAGCGCATGGCTTTTGAGGCGCATGCCGGTTTGGGCGCATGGCCGCGGAGGCGCATGCGGGTGGTCGAGTGGCCACGTGGCAGTAGCCGTCGAAGTAAAGTCATGATGATGCTGACGTCGCCGACGCTTCGTCTTCTGAAAAAAGCTGCCGTCTGTTCAGACTTTGGGAGACGTGCTGCCAACTCTGTCAGTTCAGCATTTAATGTTTGTGACATTCGATGGACAGCTGAGGGGGCGTGTCGACTGACGTTCCACTGGGTATGGAGGGTATATTCTCTGTGATGCACTTGGCTCTGGAGGGCGCATCTGTGTGATGCGCCTGAAATCGAAAGGCGCGTGCGGCTGTTCCGTTCCTCGAGTGCTTTAAATAGCCGTTTGGCTGAATTCGAGGCGTCCGGTTCATCCATTAAATGTAAATTCATTGCTCAGAATTCGGAGAGCCATCCACTTGGCGCGTGGGTTTGATCTGCCCGGCCTATAAATAGTGGCATGGAGAGAAGGTTTGCTCCTCGTTCTCTCACGTACTTCCAATATGAACTTTATTCGAGTGCACTCTGTTGACGAAGTGCTCCCGAGGGTGAAGATGAGACGCCATGTCGTCATTGCTGCACTTGAAGGTGATTGTTACATCCAAAAGACGGAGTTGGGGGCTTCCGAGGCAGACGGAAGGTGCCTGTTGCATCCAAAGATAAGGATGCTCGGGCCTCGTCTCCGTTGTTCTGGGAGAGCCGTAGATCGGAATGGCGGTGTCCTTACCGTCTTCCTCTGGCTTTGGAGGCTCTTTCTCTGGATGGGGTGTTAATTGCCATCCACATCCTGCTCGGCCAGGTGAGCCTGGCTGGAAGAGCAGCACATAACTGGGCTGCTGAAGGGATGCACATAACTGGGGATGCACATAACTGAGCTGCTGAAGGATGCGCCTTGCTGAAGGCGCATGGTGGTGCTGTGCCTGACTGGAGGCGCATGGTGGCTGCTGCGCTTGACTGGAGGCGCATGGTGGCTGCTGCGCCTGACTGGAGGCGCATGGTGGCTGCTGCGCCTGACTGGAGACGCATGGTGACTGCTGGCCGTAGACTTAGGATCTTTCCTTTGTAGAAGTTTTCCTTTGTACAGCCTTCTCTAGACATGTAATAGACTTTTATCTGTGAAATAAAAAGTTCTCTTTTCATGTCTATACTTGTTGCTTTTGCTGTGAAGTATTTTGTCCAAGCTCTGGCGTATGTAGTGTCCAGCGGATGGGCTTTCTGGTTGTGAAATTCCATGCTTCTACAGGACAAGTGCATAAGAACCTTTCCAACTAATAGATTGGTTTCTCTTGAAATGCGTCCAAGAGTTTTCCTTGGATATTTTGCTGCTGGTTTCGTTGCTTGGTTTTGATGGATGCTTTTCTGAATGATTTTCGATGATTTGATTCTTGTCCGTTTTTATCGATTTGCATAACATTCATTCTTGAGAATTCTGAGAGAAGAGATCACAACGAGACGGAATATTAACCAAACTTTTGGTGCCAATGCTGACTGACGCGTGACGGAAGGCTAAGCGTGCAAGTGTTCCTCTCTCTCTCGGCGATTCTCTAATCTGGTGAGTGTGGATCTCTATGGTGGTATTGCCCCTCTCGCTATTCCTTCATGCCAATTAAATAATTGTCTTGCAACATCCGTTGATCGATATCAAGTTGCTAATGCCACAAGTCAATACCACTAAGAAGCAAGAGATTGAACATTGAACATTGAAAGAATTGATTACACTATTAACAAAATTGAGAATTGTGCTTGTCCCTTGAACATTGAAATGTGGGAAATGAATTGATGCCTGAGATATTGAACATGAGAATAATGCGTATCTAATGTTGTCTTTATTAATACCATACAATTGTGTACTGTTGAGTCGGTTATGCATTCGCGTGGTCATGGACGTCTTTGTGCACAAGGTTTGAGTAGTTTTCTCGGGATGGTACTTGGGGCACCGGGGACCGGCTCGACCTAGGGGAAAACATTTGGTCGTGCTATGGTAGCACGAGGTATTGCCGAACATTCGACTAGGCTTGCAACCTACTCTGAAATGGTACACTGTAATACCCGTTGGAAAGTCCTTTATGGTGTAGTTTCACCAACGACCCAGTCCGAATGCATGCTAACGATTGTCTTATGCAGGGGCGGTAAGTATATTATTATTATCCAGTATCTTATGCAGGAAAGCTGGATCCGGCCAATGATAAAGTAAATATGGTTTCATGAAATACCATGTCATTTGAATTGTGATTTACTCTAAATGTTGCCTGTCCCTAATAAGTTCATATCTTTAAAATGCTTGTCATTAATAAAATATTGGTTTAGCTGAGTGGGCCAACAGGGCTCACCAGCACATTGTTATAATGTGCTGACCCCTCCTCCACAGGTACTGGAGAAGTCTCGGGCGCACATCGCAACTAAAGCTTTCTGAACTGTTGTTTCCTTTCAAGTAGTTTTTCTTAAAGACGCACAAAGTATTGCAGAGTTTTCAAAAGATAGCTGCTTATATTTCAAGTACTAAAGGGGAATGATGTATGGAACAGAAAGTTATTTCATGGCAGCCTATCAGTTGTACTTCTTTTCATGAATCAATGTAGCCGAAATGGCATTTCAAATATTATCGAAAAAAGTTGTATTCTGACTACAATTATGAATAAAATGAGTATTTCTTCTTCCTATATTGTGTCCTTAATGTTTCTGAAATGTGGCTGGATTTTAAATGTTCTAAATGACATAACAGTGCACGTTCTTGCCTTGTACAAGTGCAACACCAGACTTGTACGGCATCACGCCTTAGCGAGGACGAACGATTCGGCGCGAATCGAAGCGAGGACGAAAGATTCCCCAAATCGGGGCGTGACAACATAGTCCCACGAGAACAAGGCTCGTCATATAAAGTATATAACTTGAGCGATAGTGTCGCTAGAGAACAAGTCTATCTAAGGCACGAGCCACGGTTGGTGTAGTAAAAAGCATGCCACGGACAAAGAAAGCACACGAGATCGGTCCCGCTACTTGGGAGTCTCGATAAGGAAGTACTCGAGACCGGTCCCACTACTTGGGAGTCTTGATAAGGAAGGTCACGAGATCGGTCCCTCTACTTAGGAGTCTCGATAAGGAAGTACACGAGATCAGTCCTGCTACTTGGGAGTCTCGATAAGGAAGTCCACGCGACTGGTTGTCGTCGAGATCGGTCCTGCTACTTGGGAGTCTCGATAGAAAGTTGGAAAGCATGGTTATGGTTAAGAAAGGACTTGATAGATCGAGTTGAGTCTTACATGGTCATTGGACAACTTGCA
The DNA here is from genome assembly GCA_029216955.1 of Iris pallida. Lineage (NCBI taxonomy): Eukaryota > Viridiplantae > Streptophyta > Magnoliopsida > Asparagales > Iridaceae > Iris > Iris pallida. The sequence goes on from JANAVB010035620.1 coordinate 2,312,781, forward strand.
CACAAGGTAAATTCCTCGAACGATCCCAGGACGTCGGGTTCGTGTCGGCCTAGGACGAATTACAGATATTGTACGGCCTTCATTGACGGTATGACTCGATTGAAGTGAACCGTTACAATATAGGCTGCGGGTCATTCGATGGGAGCTCGTACCTCGCACGCGGATGGTCGCCGTATGTAAAGATCCAGGATACCTTGACATTGCTAGTGACCACTCATATAGATGTGTCGGTATAAATAGCGGCTATCCGCGTGTATGTCTTTGGATTGCGTCGAGTACTAGCAATTTATGAGTTGGGTTAACAAGACGTAAATATAGCAAGCGCTAACCTTGAATCGACACGGGTTAGGGTGTGCACGGTTGCAACACCATTCTGGAGCCTAAGATTTGGCTATAGCAATGACACGTGCTTCGACATGAATGTGTCTTCATCATCGAGTCATCTCGAGTTAAGTCAGGAAGGGCCGTAAGGCAAGTTGGTTAAGTCTGGTTGATCCTTGGGAGGCACGGCCTCGATCTTAAGGCACGAGCAAGTGTATTGGCATGACCAGCACGAGTCGTCCCCTTGACGTCGTTGTAGTGCCCCGCTCCTAGCGGTTCACTATGTAAGGCTTGTGGCTTGGTTAACTCGGTCGAAACAGAGTATTGGAGAAACTTACTGTCGATACTGAATCGATCACGGACAAGTGCATAAGAACCTTTCTAACTAATGGATTGGTTTCTCTTGAAATGCGTCCAAGAGTTTTCTCTGGATGTTTTAATGTTGGTTTTGCTGCTTAGTTTTGATGGATGATTTTCTGAATGATTTTTGATGATTTGATTCTTGTCCGTTTTTATCGATTTGCATAGCATTCATTCTTGAGAATTTTGAGAGAAGAGAACATAACGAGACGGAGTATTAACCAAGCTTTTGATGCCATTGCTGACTGACGCGTGACGGAAGGCTAAGCGCACAAGTGTCTCTCTCTTTCTCTGCGATTCTCTAATTTGGGGAGTGTGGATCTCTGTGGTGGTATTGTCCCTCTCGCTATTCCTTCATGCCAACTAAATAATTGTCTTGCAACATCCGTTGATCGATATCAAGTTACTAATGCCATAAGTCAATACCACTAAGAAGCTAGACATTGAACATTGAATGAATTGATTACACTGTTAACAACATTGAGATTGTGCTCATCCCTTGAACATTGAATTGAGATGAATTGATGCCTATGATGATGAGATATGAAATGTTGAGAATGAAGATGTTGCCTTTTTACCATAACTATTATACCATGCACACTATGCTTATTGAGTTAGACACGCATTTGCATAGTCATGGACAACTTGTATACAAGGTATTGTTTCCTCGAACGGTACCGCGGTGTCGGGACCGATTCGGCCTAGGAGGAAATGCAGCGTGCTTTGGTGACACGATTGGTATTGGGACATTCATTCGGACTTGCAATCCGAAGGAATGGTGCGTCACATACCCTTGAAGTCCTATATAGCAAGTCAATATGGTTTAACAACACCAGTGACTATATAGTCAGGATGCATGCTAATGATCATTTTATGCAGGGGTGGTAAGAATTATTATTATTATCCTGTATCTTATGCAGGAAAACTGGATTCGGCCGATGGTAAAGTAAACATGGTTTCATGAAATACCATGTTACATTAATCGTGATTTACTCTGAATGTTTCATGTTTCTAATAAGCTCATAATTTAAAATGCTTGTCATTAATAAAATGTCGGTTTAGCTGAGTGAGCCAACGGGGCTCACCAGCGCATTGTTATAATGTGCTGACCCCTCCTCCACAGGTACTGGAGAAGGCTCAGGCGCACGACCGAACTAAGACTTTCTGAATTGCTACTACTTTCAAGTTGTTTTTCCTAAAGACGCACAAAGTATTACGGAGTTTTCAAAGATGGCTGCTTATATTTCAAAGTACTAAAATGGCATGATGTATGGAACGGAAAATTATTTCATGGAAGCTTATCAGTTGTACTTTTTTTCATGAATCAATGTAGCCGAAAAAACATTTCAAATATTATCGAGAAAAGTTGTATTCTGACTACAATTATCAATAAAATTAGTATTTCTTCTTCCTATATTGTGTCCTTAATATTTCTGAAATGTGGCTGTGTCACGACCCGCACTCGCTTTTTGGGCGCGAGCTCATGAGCAAGCCAGCTACGTATCGAATGGACTCTAGTCCAACCCAAATATGTAAACGCTGTCACGGCTATGGTATACTGCCAAATCATGGCAAGGCATCACTATATCTCAATCCACAATAAGAATATAAAATATGAATGAACAATTATGTGTCATGGTCTGCAGCCCATTAGCATATTGTTCGATTAGATTCCAAGAATGATATGAGTCTATAAAATAAGCAGAATATATCATGGTATGAAATATAAGGCACGAAAGGATAATAAGAAAATATCACAATCAAATACCTGTATCCTTGCAGGTGTAATCACTACCATCATGATCCGTTAACTAACTCCACACCATCAGCTACCTGAAGAGATCATCAGGTCCTCAGGAGACATAGCAAGATACATAAAAATATGCCTATCTAACAGTTTAATCATGCATAAGAGTATAAACAGGCAATAAATATGAAACGAGACAGAGACTGACAAGTTGCTACTGACAGGTAACTACGAATACGGATACGGGATCAACTATGCATAAATGAACTGCAAGAAGAACAAGTTAACAAGAGATAAATGGAATACCAAAACCTCGCCCCGAGTGTGGACTCGCAGGTTTGAACTAATCACTAACCTTCGCCTCGAGTGTGGACTCGCAGGTTAGTTCACGACAAACACCCTCGTCCCGAGTGTGGAATCGCAGGTGCAAACAGATCAAGAAAAACACCCTCGCCCCAAATGTGGTCTCGCAGGTGCAAACGGTCAACCCTCGCCCCGATTGTGGACTCGCAGGTTGTGGAAACGATACAGGAATAGCAGTTCAATTACACATACTTGTAGATACGACTCAGTCAAGGTACAGATGATGACACGGTACAACTCAGTCATGACACAGGTAAGGGCAACTCTAGCATGAACCATAATGTGGACAAGCCTGGTGTAACTACGCTATCAAGTCAGAAAATACCGATATACAAGCAAGACAATAAACTAGTGAACATGGTATGTAAAAAACATCTGAATCCATATCAACTAGAGTAACTAAATTATAACATACTAAAAACAGAAAAACTATAAGCATGCAAATGAACTATAGAGGGAGACAAGGTATCTTGCCTGGTGGTAGCGGAAAGATCCAATAATATACCATCAATTGGTACGCCATAAAGTCCACATCTCACAACTATCTTCGGAAGCAGAAACAGACATTGCCAACATTCTCAGAATAGTCAAATTATCTATGATTGCCTGTTCTTAAGTCCAATTCTGGACATAGAGGCAAAACTGTAGTTTTGGACAAAAACGATGTCAGCCGTTGGATCCGTTTTGCACCGAAAAGTGTACCAGAGTCGATGGTCTCTAAAGTTGTCAAACTATATGTCTATGAATTTGTTTTTATGATACGAACCCAAATGTATGTCCAAAGTTGGATTTCGGTGGGCCGTGCACAAAATTGCTCGTTGAATCGGATCGTAGGGCCCGCAAAACGGCGATTCGATCATCTGTCTCAGAATCGGGCCTTGACATACAGGACCAGAAAAATGATACGGTCCTGTTGGCGCAAGTTTTATCTCGATCTGACAAATGTGCACAAAGTAATTAGAAAATTTGCACAGAGGCCGATACGATAAATTTCGATGGATACGTATCAAATTCGACGCGCACACGAAACCAATTTGAATTCCGTCAAAGCCCACACGTCCGTAAAGTCGTTATACACCTTTTGATGCTTTCGATTCGCGACCACGTCGTCCGGATTGGCGGGATGCGTGTCGTATCGAGAGTTTTTTCTAGTTTTTAAAACAGGTTTTTTATGAACTTTACAATCACAATTCTTTTCTTATAACAAGCGGTAAATTAAACTACCAGAAGAGTTTTAAAGCCCTACATGTGGTCTGTAATTACTATTCAGCAAGTTACCAAAGGTTACTGCTAGATTAATCAGAATTTATCTCCGATCTTGGGGGTTTGGGCTGCTCGATCCCCTATTTATGAACAGGTTTTTGACGATTTTTGAATTGATTTAAAATCGATCCTAACATGAAAGGGAACAAACTATTTCCTAGGATTCGAAGGCGCTAGAGTTGTGTACATACCAGAGAAGAAAGATCGAGAATCGGTCGAGAGACGAGGAGGAAAACTCATCGCAAAGTTGGGCTTCCAACTACTATTGCTGCTGTCGCTACCTTGGTCTGCCGCGCGCGTGCTTGTCACCGCGTCTGGACGGCCGGCGGCGGTGGCTCGCGGTGGCGCACGGAGGTAGGGTTGTCAACAGTATGGGGTTTTGGTGTCGAGGAGTTAGGGTTTCACTCTCTCGGCTCTCTCTTGCTATATATGTATGTATACCGACCGAAAGGAAACGCGCGGGGGGGGGGGGGATGT